>JAVIWB010002669.1:0-350021 GCA_031893035.1 Dermolepida albohirtum
CAGGTTACACTATGATTATTTTCAAGCACGTGTTTTGCTAAACTGAATTTCTTAGGCCGATTGAACTAGATGTGCGATATATATTCTTTATATCGGTTTTATCGAGGTATTGTTTATTGCAATCTCGGCATTTCAATTTCCAATTTCTGATTTAACTCAACTTTGTCTTTCGTATTTCCTAAGAATGATTTCACGGACCGAAATGTAACTTGAAATCTACGTTCTTTAAAAACCTTAGTTATTTTTTTGTAACTGGGTGAGACGATGAGCATATAAATGCTTGTCTCGATTGTTTTGAGATGGCGAACAAATGGCATCACGGATTGACTTTCTTAAGTTAGCTTTCCTAATTATTCTAATAATTATTTCTGAATCAAAACCGTTATATCTCTCTTAATAAATTTTGAACTTATGTTGATGACTAGGTAAACATTTGGTGTTATGTTTAAATTCACGTTCGAAGTGTCTCATGAATAAATCCGCTATAAATGGAGAAAAATAATATCCATTGCAATTCTTTATTTCTATTTTTTTATTCCTATTCAAATTGGAAAGAACTTTGAGACGCACATAGCATTATCAATCGCAAATTTTACTTTTCATTTACTTTCCCGATTTTATTCACTAACAATTTTCAAATCAAATATGTCGATGAGTTAAAGTTAAGTTTGAAACAATTGGTCTCATTGAATTACCTGATTTGGGTGTCTTACACTTACTTCACAATTCTGGTTACAAATTATTAACCTTGTACATTTTTAACGCGTCTTTCGTGTCACTAATCATTTTGGATACCGAATTTTTCTTGTATTCAAGATATGGTGTAGACCTTCTGAAATAAAATTTTTCATACTTTGAAGGTAATTGATTTTGTCCAAAATTACTAACTTATATTCCCTTTATCAGCTTTTAAATAAAGTGTTTCGATCTAAGACTTTAATCGAGTTTCACTCATTATTAACTGACTTTTGTTTGCTACTGTAAATTCTCCTTAATTTGGATTTTACAAGCCTCTCTAATAAAGTTTTGAATTCTTAATTGGGCTGTCAATGTTTGTAATCACCTTCTTGATAGGAGTATCAAGGCAAACAATACTTTAAACTTATGTTTAATAAACTTATTTCGTTACAGTTAAAAGTCTGAGATGAATGACTGACGACTAGTGTTTCTTTTATAGGAATTATGTCAATATTATTTTCTAATGGCGAATAAAACTCTTCGAATTTTTTATTTATATCTTTAATATTTCTTTCCAATTTATGGTTTGTGATTTTTTCCGATTTTTCTATAAAAATTACACTACTTTTCAAATTCAACATTGTACAGAATTTTTGTTAATTTCTTCTTTTACAGCACATATAGTTCATTTCTAGTTTTAATTATTTCATTTTCGTATATGAAATGACTATCATTTCTTCTAAAATTTGATATCACTTTTACTTACATAAATTTTGGAAAAACATTTCTACTTTTATACCATTTCAATCTGCACATAATAACTTAAACTTACTGTATAACTTGTGAAATTGCTTTACCTTGAAGGTACGCTGGGATAAAGAAACTATTTACCTCTTGTTTTTCCTGCCTATATCCTTTTGATCCAAATTAGATTAAATTTTCTACATTAAACTTATTAATCCAGGATTAACTTTGTTTCTAGTTAGTTAGAGCTAGTAAAACGAATTTAGCTTTATTACTTTATTCTGTAGAGGGGTGAAAAAAATGAAAATTTTCCATTGCGCTTGCGGTTTTCAGTGATAAAGTCATGTTTCATTTGGTTGGATACTTGGTGAACGCATCCGTCGCATAGTATGAAAAATATTCTCTTAAAGTTCATGTGTTTGGGCGATTTCGTGTAGAAAAGTATATGACTCATTTTTTCGCAGAGAAAATAGACTCAAGTTCCTCATACCTTCACAGGTTGAGGTATTCGCATGAAGGTTTACATTTCCCGTAAGATGTAGCTCACACACTGACACTTGACAGTGGGGAAATTTTTAAATATTGAAATGTCTTAACACTGGACTTGGAGAAATGGACTTTGACATTTGTTACATCATCTTTGTCTATCCCATTCATATAATTTTACAGTGTATGATTTCTTTCTGTAGGATTTCATCTAACATTTGTTGAACGTGTTTCCCCCACTAAACACTTGGAATAAGTGAAAGGCACGCATTAACATAGTAGTACCTACTGTACCGGAGTAACTCAAGGAATTGTATATACAAGTTCTGAATCTCATTTTTACGCAAGAGGATGGTTCATATGTTATAATAAATAAAGACTTTAGCATTTCTTTTCAATTTTTAAACCAAATTTATTAAACACATTGTAACGAGTTTGTCTCGTTTATATATCTTTTGGACATATTATAAAGACAAAAGTGTCTATAAAGTCAAACTCATAATAACGATAAAGGTTATACAAAACGTAAAAAAAATACACATACACATGTAAAAGTAAAATGCATGAATATACAATTGGAATCATGATGATATAATACATCATAGTCATTGAACAAAATCTACTGGCAAAAAAGTGTATTGTCCAATGGAATTGTAAGTTATTGGTTTACCAATTTACACAAACTGTATATTGTTACTACGAAAATTCAATATAATATAGTTAAAAATATTATTAAAGAGCGGTCGAAATATACATGAAGGTAAACAGTGTATATTAGAACATATTATTCGAAATTAGTTGTAGAATATCTTAAATCTCAACAATATACACATAGAAATTGATTTTACAAATAAAAGTAACTTGTGAACGATGTGCTAAGCATTAACTGTTTTTCCATTATAGTCTTATCGACGGAGGTATAAATTTTATGTGCCTGATTCATAGTAAGTCTTGGTCAAGTTACATACTGATAAGAAGGTAAACGTGTAGATTATCGGAGTTCACATAAAAATGTGTAGTCGAAATTATATATCTTCGAAAGTTTTTCATTATAGGAAAAAGCTGTCACATTCAGCTAAATTCCATTAAAACCGAACGAGAATTTTATATACGAGGGTTAAGCATCTATGAATAAAATATAATTCAAAGCCAAGTCTTATGTTTTTATTTTTTAAGATCCTTTGTTTGTTTTGTGAGTTGATAATCCAGAAGTTTTTGAAAATTGCTAAATCGTAGTATATTTTTAACGACTCTGGTTATAAAATCTATTTCATTGCGATTGTTTCAAATCTATAATAGCCCTTATCTCTCTTTGAAGCCGTGTTATATACATATATATATATATATGTATATATGTAATGTATATATATATATATCTTGCTTCTTTTGTAAATTTGCGGTCCAGAAACTTTACAAACTGGTAAGTAAGAAGTTTTAGCATATTTTTAATGACTCCTATTATGAGCAGAGGGATTTCTTGAGGTGGCCATAAAGCCTATTCCACTGTGACCCTTTCATATCTATTGTCGTCCTCATCTCTCTCTGGAGCCTTTTATCTACTTTGCGAATGTCTCTTGAAGGAGACTAACTTCAATTACGGCTTTTTTTAGCCTACGTTTAATTTTGGTATTGCTCCGCTAGCTTTTGTAGAAGTTCCAGATCACTTTCTCTACCGTGTTGGTCATTAGAGCATTATGTAACTTTGTCTATGCAGATGACTTTCGTTCATTTGTGTCTTCTCTGCTTGTTTTCATATGGAGCCTCCTTGTACTGAAGAATGTCCAATATTCTTTTTTTATTATATTCTGCATACAAAGAGTTTTCGCATGGTTAATTACTGTGCTTTTCTGCGGTCATGCAATTCTTGGCGCGTTACCTTACAACATAGTTTGGATTTAGCTCGAGTTCTTCGAGAGCGTTAGTTCCCATACTCATGCACTAGATATGAGCCACTTATTGGAGTAGTTTGGTTGTATTTGACTATAGTGGGTTTTAAATCTTAAAATTGTATTTCATTGTGTTGTATAAACAATATTCTTTAAATAAGTTCATTAAAAGAAATCAAGCAGCAATAAAACTGACTCCTTGGATTCAGTAAAGCATCTCTTTCTAATTTGTAGACACCAGCTCTATTCTATGGTTTGATGGTGCGTAATACTTAATGGTTAGCGCTAATACTAAATGGCCGATATATTAATAAAATTGTATCTTAATTTATACTTCTATTTGAAATTATTAGAATGAAAGTTATTTAGGTAGAGAGTTAAAGTAAACCCATGTAAATAAACTGTACATATATTACTGGAAAAGTCTGTAAACATTAATTAATGTTTGAGCATCATTTTTCTAAGTTTAAATGATGAGTCTATTGGTAATTCATGTATGTATCTGCGCACTTTTCGTTTAGCGCGTGGGTATATCTGTTCACTATTTTTATTTAAACTTAATTACATATTTATTCCTAACCTTTTTGTCCTTTCGATGATCGAGTTATTTATACCTAGATTTTAATTACACCAAAAATATTTTAAATCAATTTTAATTCTTTCTAGGTTGTGACATGAAAGATGAATTTTGTATAATTATATTACGAGTATATATATAATTACTTAATCTTTTCCAATATTTTCTTAATACATTCTTACATTCAAAGGAATTAGTTTTTTCGGAATGTTTTTACGGTATTTCGAGAGGTATGGATAACATCTTCACAGTTGAAAGATATTAACGTGGTTTTTAATTGAAAAATTATTGTTGGTACAAAGTAAAAACAATTTATTTTTCTTTATAATTCCCCTATTCCAATTTTTTTATTTTCGAGGACATTTTTAAAACTTTGCAAAATAACTATCTGCTTCTGGGTTTCCGGGCTGGAACCGCGTCACTAGTATATCTGCCGACGTTTCGTACCCATTTGTATGGGACATCTTCAGGGCTGAACTACTGCACTGAAACGTCGGCAGATATACTAGTGACGCGGTTCCAGCCCGGAAACCCAGAAGCAGATAGCATGGACCACGACCGCGGAAGTCTACGTACCAAATTTGCAAAATAAACTTGCGTTTCAACGATGGACTGCTCGTTCAAATGTCTGTAACCTGAACCGTTTCTTTAAAAATATCACATGGAACCAGATAAGTCGAATATGAGAGATGAGGCAGCATTTATTATTATTTGATTTGTTTGGTGATTACAATTGCAGACGAATGAGCTGGTAATATCATTGTAAATAACACTTTTTTGAGATAAATGTGGTAATTTTAATGCGTTCTTTTGTGATCGTTTTCCCTTTTCCAATTATGTAATACGGATGTATGCTGTGAAAATCTCAGAACACCATATCGGGCATATAGAACCACTTTTATTTTCTTTGGTACTTAATTGTGTTTGTATATGTATATTTGAACGTTGCGCTGAAATTGTCACGCATTTCCTTTTTGGCTGTCGGACAGGAAACGTCTTATCTAGCTTCTAACTTTTTCATAGCCAAATATTCGTATTGAATACACGTTGAGTCGAGATATTTTCAAGCTGTTATTTGACGCATCCGCTAATTAGGGAAAACAGAACCGCGTTGATGAAGTTTAAAATATCGGAAAGAAGTGTTGATTTTCGCCATTTCGATGCCTTTGTCTAATGGATTATGGCGCGCTGATTTCGTATTTTGTAACCGCAACACGATAGTTCTTTTCGTTCTAGAGATATTCGTGAAATTTTCGAGACGGTGAAAACCGCAAAACAAAAAGGATCGATTTTCGATACTCCGGTCGCCGGAGTTTATGTATTTTGAACCACCTATTACGAAAAAGGAAACTGTATTGGCGCATCTTTTTTGATCGCAGAAGTATTCTCGTAGAACGCGAAATAGCCGAAAAACACAAAGAAATTGGTAACTTTCAGATACCAAGCGTTCACACAGACTACGAATATTCCTGTAGTTTCTGTGTCGAAATTCAACAAATTTAAAAAAAGAGATATTCTCGCAGAACGCGAAATAGTCGACAAACACAAAGAAATCGGGAACTTTCAGCGACCAAGCGTTTACACAGACTACGAATACTCCTGTAGTTATTATGTCGAAATTTAACAAATTTTTCAAAAAGAGATATTCTCGCAGAATGCGAAATAGCGAAAAAACACAAGAAATCGGGAACTTTCAGTTACCAATCGTTCACGCAGGCTAAGAATACTCCTCCTGTAGTTTCTGTGTCCAAATTCAACAAAAAAAAGGTTCGTAACTTTTTCAAAACCATCGCGTAACGTGAGATCTAGGAAAAATAGAGAGGGAAGTCGCGAATTTTCAGTGGCTGATCGTTGTGTGTTTGAAAACCGCTGTGCAGTTTCCTTACCGTATCGTATGAATAGCTACATGAGGTTGAACGGATACCCTTTAAGATTTATGTTTTTGGCTATTTTACGCTTTTATAGCAGTTTTCATGGATCTTCTAGAAAGTCTGAGTAATACTGTTGGAAAATTTGTGTCTCATGTCCCAAAACGATGTAACCATAATTTACCTTGTGGAAACATCGATTTATTTTAGATTAAAATGGTGTATCCAAGTCTTATGAGTATACACAATATTCTTTTGAAATGTATTGTGTATACTAGTGAGATTTGGATACACAATTTTTGTGTATTTAGTCCTCGAATAACACATTTATATTCCATATCTTCTTCATATCGTCTCAGACGTGAAGGAATGATTTCCAAACATGTGCATTTGTACTGGTGTCTTTTATAGGTGTTTATGTCTGACAACATTTCCCCATCAAACTCTCATTTAAGTCTGGTGGTTTTACAACTTCATTTATAAATGAATAATAATAATGTCTTTTTGAAATAAAAGAATATCATTATAATTATTTAGCAAGCGTTATCAAAATTTCCTAACAAATGTATTAAGAAGTCTTCATTCAAGTTTTGCTAACTTTCTCGAGCTATGGATATTTTATTTATTAACGCAAAAATTCTTTGTGTAAATGTAAATTGGAATATTCCGCTAGCGAAAGGTGGAATACACGTAAAACAAAATTGTCAATAATGCGTGACGGTAAGTGCTTTATAAACAGAATTTCGGAAATTTTCCTTCAATAAAACGTGACTCGCTCACAAAAGCAAAGATAATAAATTGTTAATGTAGGCATTATCGAGATAAAACTACGTGTTTGAACATGTTTTGCTCATTGACAATGTTCATGACTTTGTAGATATTTTTAAAAAAATCTGATTATTGTATTTGCGATTTCTTTTTATATTAATTACTGCAGTAGCCATAAGATATATCTATAATACATATAAGTAGCAGTATTTACATATTATTTAATTTTTCTATTATTTACTTGATATAAGAGGTTTATCTGACAAATTGCGTAGTTATTTGAGATATCTCAAGCATAATAGGGATATAATTGACAGTATTGACGTATGTATGTTATTTCGGCTTCAAAAGAAAAGAAAATCAAAAACGTTTTATATGTACAAAATAAGAAAATCGAGAATATACCATAGGCGTATAATATGTATTGCTATAAATAATTGGTAGTAAGTAATGTACACATTTTATTTTATTATTGCTGTTAAACACTTATCCACATTCTTTCCGGTAAATGATACGAGGTATGGCAATTAAATAATGAGACTACGCTCTTGCCACCGCGCAACCGCATCGGGCGAGACTGTAATTGCAATGTCATGGACCTTGATACTTCCCAAGCAACAACCTGTAGTTTAGTATGATGGTCTACTTTAGTTTACTTTCGAGCTTTAATTATAGAGGACACTGTTACTTAGTAGTGATGTGATAATGGATGACATAAAAATCGAGCAGCGAATAACGTGGAATTTTCCTTGTCGAAAAATCAACAGAATGTCTACAAACGTTAAAGAGGCTTTTTGGGGATAATGTTATTTCACGTGCGCGAGTTTTTGAATGGCACAAACGGTTTTCTGAAGGTCGGGAAGAGGGCGAAGTTGATGAACGTCCTGGCGGACCTGTAACTGCAATAACTGAAGGGATCGTTCAGGAATTAATGAAATTTTGCGGAAAGACCGACTTCGGAACATTCGGATGATTTCCAAAATGGTAAACATGAACAAAGAAGCTGTAAGACACATTTTATATGATGAATTAAACAATTTGTACAAAAATGGTGCCGAAAAATCTCACTCAGAAATAAAAAGACAATCGGATGAACATTTGCTCTGACATCATGGAACGACTCACAGAAGAACCAGACTTGCTCACACAAATCATCACATGTGATGAAACTTGGATTTTTCCAGTATGACTTCGAAACAATGCGACAATCGATGCACTGGAAGGTCGTTGTATCATCAAGAAAAAGCACGGATGAGCAAGTCAGAATCGAAGGTAATGCTGATCGTTTTTTCCGATATCAAGAGTGTTGTCATGGGTGTCTGACAGTCAAACCATTAATCAGAAATACTACAAAGAAGTCGTAATTAAGCTACGGGAAAGAGTAAGCAAAATATGACATAATCTCGTCCTCATACAATGCAATTATTTCTTGGATACTTTTGAGAGAATTCTGTTCCTTCGTCAACAATTTGATGATATTGTGTTTTAATTCATTGCAAAATATTTTATAAGTACATTTATAAGTACAAAATAATGAATGAATTGAAGTCAAAATTTGACACATAAGTAGAGATATGTTGTCATTACTGAACGTTATTAGGCAACGCACAATTAGTTGTTTCTATCGTGTGGATCAGTGGATTCTTATTAATCAAAGTAACTTAATCTGCTCGAATTTATTCGTACCTATGATTAATAAGGGCAACAAATCTTTGAGGAAATTCGAGGCTCTGGTGCCGACAACGATTTCGATAGTACTTTTATATTTTCTTTTATTGTATTTTAAAATTTCTAGATGATTAATGTGTACTCTAAATAGTTTTTTGTCTTCGGTTAATATAATATGCATTAAATAATGAAACTTATATATATATATATATATATATATATATATATATAAGCTTCGTTACCTAATCTATTTTCTATTAATATCTATTGTATAAAACCATATAAACGTTATCAAAATACTGTGAAAATAAAATGATTTACAATGTGGTTAACGTATGAATTAAGCGAACACGAACACGCATGCAAAAAAAATATTGCTCAACGAACGATCCTCCTGTAAAGGAGGAGATATCTCACGAATTTAAGAATTTATTTCCATTTAGGTGTTATATACTAGTTTACACGAGTCGGTACAAAATAAGAAACTTTTTCATCCTTTACGAAGTTGAAATAAAGCAAAATAAATTGAGAAAATCCTTTGTGGTAGAAGTTTTGTTGGATTAAAATAAACTTTATTTTCAGTTAACGCTTTGCTTTTTCTACTGTTAAATTGCTTTGAAATGGTAATAAGGACTATTTACTTCAACAAATTATTGGTATTGAGTGTATATATATGTTAAAATGTTTAATTTGGATGATATACGTACATAGATAATCCTTTTACATTTTTAGTAGTTTATTCTGTGGACAAAAGAAACATATTACTACTGGAGGGTAAAACTATAAAATTGTTATTGGAAATATATAATTTTTTATTTAATATTATTTATTGTCAATGTTGATGATCTTCTATGCAATTCTCTAGTTTTAACTACACTAAAACTAATGCATCGAATCATGTTAATCAATGAATAAGTTATAAACTTTTATTATGAAATGTATGCTTGTAAGATTACAATGCAAATTATTTCTATTGTTATCTACGAAATAGAATTTTAAACAGTATATTAGATTTTAGTGACAATAATTTGGTTTCTTAATTATTTTAAAGACATGACTAATTTACAGCATATCCCTTTATTTAATAAGTTAAAAATTATATGTTAAATTTGGAAATACTCCTTCATTAATTTTTAAATCAGAGGTAGTAAATTATTTTTTAAAACAAAAATGTATATACAAAAGATCAGAAGCTACCCAAGAAATTGTAACTGAAATAAAGCCGGATGTCAAGCTTTTTTGAATAAATTTAATTTCGAATTCAGTTCATAGTTCTGATACAAGACTTAATGTTACTGTCTACTATTGTACTTCGAAAGGATGTCGATGGGTTATTTTGTACAAATATAGAAACATGTTCACTCTTACCGTTTACTTGTTTTACGGCAATATTTACCTCTAACAATGAACATATCGGTACTGATCATCCAAGAAGATTCACATAAAATGTTTTGAATCATTCGTTATTTATTTAGTTCGGATTTATCGGACAACTTCTTCATTTAAGGAAGTAATTTTGTTAGGGAATGATGCGAAAGCGATAATGAAGTAAAAGGAGAGATCAGAATGCAAATTGACAAGCTGTAGAATTTTAATTTGGGGATACAAAGTTGGTTCCTAAAGTTTAATAAATTTTTCGATAAAAGTAAAGTTATACCATGTTATACTTTTCACAGAGTATAGAAAAAGTGAATAAAACGGGAAGATGTAACTGTGTTAATAAGTGACAGAACAAAATTAAAGTTCATATGGAAGAAAACAATTGAAAGCTCAGTTCTAACATGACTCGATACCGAATAGTACATGAGTTCTCAGGATTAGGTAAGTAAATGTGATTCTGCCGAGTTTCTTCGTTTTATAACAGTAGAGTAAATGTGGATTTACGCCAGAAACAAAGTAACAGTCCATTCAGTAGATGGAAGTAGGTAAAAGTGCGAAAGTGTGTTATTCAGACTGAGTGTCCACTGGTCAAAAAGAAAGTGTGTTTTCGGCACTATAAAACGCCTGCACATACGTTTTGCGTTGTTAATGTAAAATTGCGTGATCTGCGCTAAGAAGTGTTTTTTCCGTACGCTTTTGACATCTCCTTCTAAACCTGAAGAAAAGGCTCGGTGAACATTTATTCACTTCAAATGATAATTATTTTTCAGAATTGGACAAATCGTATCATACTAGTAACTTAATAGTAAGCGACTGGCTTACCACGGCGAGGACACGTGGTTAAATCCGAAGGCCGCTGTTAGAGATCATCGACGTAATTTTCATAGTTTAAATTCAATGCATACAGACAAAGATCTTAAGTCTAACCACAAGTGCGAAAACATATGTAATAAAAAGGACCCTGATGAAAAATGGAACATATCATCATCAAAGAAAGAAATATTCGTTTGTTTATTAAGCTATTACATTTTAAATTTGCAGTACTTAGTGCTAGTTACATGTGTTTAAGTTGTTACGTTAAGCATAGCAACTTTAAGGGCAGGCAATGCCATCATGAATTACATGTATACGCGATAATTTGTCTAGCGTACGTTACATGTGCCTAAAAACGGAGTATTTTATTATGTATGAAACATGTTAATAATGTTTTTATACAGTACTAAAGTATAATATAACAGTTTGGCGAAAGTTGACGGAGTTATTGACGAAGTTTCTTTGAATTGCGAAGACGCACAAAAAGCAAGAATCTTTTGAAAGAAATCGAGTACAGCATGCTTTATATTTAAGTTACTTACACCCATCTTAACTCATGTTTATATATAAATTACTTACATCCATCTTAACTTTGGCGTGAAAATTTTTTCTACAAATTCTTCTGGTATTACTTAACATTCTGTTGTTTTATTGTTATTATTGCATCTTCTTACTACATATACGTACTACAAATATTTGATTAAAGTTAATTATTATTTATCCTTATTTAGATTCTTGATTATTAATTATAGAAGCTTCCATTCTTCTTTTCTCTTTCAGTTATTTACTATAGTAATTCATTATAAGTTCAGTAAGTTTCGTGAAGTTAGGTTCTGCATTCATAGTTATAGTAAATTGACTACTTAATGGACTTTGTTTCTCTGTGTACAGATACCAATTCGTTATTTCCATGTGAGTTGGTTGAATTACTTTCTAAAGCGATATATTGTATCGAAGCGAAAGAAAGAGATATAGTGAAGGCCATCTTGTGTACACAAATCCAGTTCAATACATTTGGTGGAAGTTTAGTGCCTGTTTAAAAAAAAATTACTGCAAACTGTTTTCTAAATACCATGACAGCAGGAATTCAGGAATTTTAAATGATTTTTATGTATATAGGTATTATCTAATATATAATTTTCAAAATTTTAATATACTAGGGTAACTCTAAAACTTTTCTACTTAATAATGAAACAAAAGATCTATCATTTCTTGATAATTTTATTTTTCAGCGAGCACTTGCACCACCTGCTCTACGACGATTTTATTCCGTCAGAAAGAAAACAATTTCTATTAGCTTTAAAAATACGAGGGAGCGTTTTTATATTCGCGGAATGGGGGACAAGGGGTGGAAATAAAAAACCCAAATTATTTTTCTTTTTCAATATATTCACCTGCAAGACGGATACATTTTTCACATCTTTCAATTAATTTATTTATACCCTCATAAAAAAATGATTTCTTTTTATCTGCAAAATACGCCGAAACTGCCTCCTTGACTTCATCATCGGCAGTAAATTTTTTACACCGCAGCTTTTTTTTCATTTTCGGGAACAGGTAATAATCACTCGGGGCCAGGTCTGGGCTGTAGGGTGGGTGATTCACAATTTCGAAGCCAACCTTATGCAGGGCAGCTAACGCAACGCGGCTCTTGTGAACGGGCGCGTTGTCGTGCAAAAGCAGAACACCTTTTGTCAATTTTCCCCGTCTTTTCTCTTTAATGGCTTCTTTTAGTCGCTCTAATATTGAAGCGCAATATTCTCCGGTTATAGAAACACCTTTATCTTTATAATCAATCAACAATATTCCTTCCGAGTCCCAAAATACCGCTGCCATGAGTTTTCCAGCTGATTCTGACACTTTAAATTTCTTGGGAGGTGCTGTGCCCTTTTCATGCCACTGCATGGAGTCTTGTTTGGACTCAGGTTCATAATGATGAACCCAAGTTTCATCTCCAGTAACAATTCCACTCAATACACCATCCTTGTCTTCATTACAGAGGTCCAAAAATGCACGCGAACACTCTACGCGCTGTTGTTTTTGCGACGGCGTGAGCATTCTCGGCACCCATCTTGCGCTGACCTTAGACATGCCGAGATGATCGTGTAGGATTTTAAAAATTGTTGTATCGGATACTCCAACCATTTCTGCGAGTTGTTTCTTCTTTAGTCGAGCATCTTCGAGTACAATTTGTTCAACTTTTTGGATAAGTGCTGGCGTGGTCACCTCAATGCTCCTGCCCGGCCTCGGGTCGTCTTCAAGGGATTCCCTTCCTTGTTTGAATAAACTATGCCACTTGTACACCATGGTTTTTCCTGGACAAGAGTCGCCGTAAACCAATGACATCTCATTCATTATGGTCGCGACTGATTTTCCTTGCCTGGTAAGGAACTTTATAACGGCACGATATTCGATTTTTTCCATATTTCACTTTTCACTCCTGATTATGTTACTTGGTTGACGATAGCTCAAAGACTAACTGTCTAATAACAATGAAGCTTCGTATTTATACTAATCATGAGTCACTGCACAGGCCACGCCCCCAATGCGTCTACTCACCCCTCTACAACCCGCTCATTCCGCGAATATAAAAACGCTCCCTCGTAGACAACAATGTCTGCTTACAATCGGTTATCATCTGCAAATTAGCGTCCTATGAGGTGTTATAAAAAAAGTTTATAAATAAAAAAAGTTGGAGCAAGCCAAATTCAGACTATATAGTGGGTGATTCAAATCAAAGAAGTTAGACTCGCGGAGGATTGGTTGATCCTTGTGAACTCGCATATTATCAGGAAGAGGGAGAACTTCTTTATGAGGCAGACCTGAATGTTTTTGGTCAATTTTCTTACGTAATTTTGTTGACATATTACCGTAAGCAAGAGCTGTTAGTTTAATTCTCTTTGACACGTATTCAACAAGAAAAACTCTTAATTTGTTTCAAAATGCTATAGATAATCTTCAGTGAATTTGTAGCCTCACCAAAACTATTTTGACAACAATTTTTCTTTAATATATGATGGACCCTCATCCACATAGACTGTAGTCATTCGTTTATAGTTTTAGTTGTTGCTTTGTCAAAAATTCGACAATGTAATGTTTTAATTTTTCAAAATTAATTTTTTTAAGTGAAACACTTTATGAAGCAGGAAATAAGGAAAAAATTTACCTCCAAATACAAAAATGTACTGAACACTACTAGGCGATAAATAATTAGTTGTTTCTATCATGGCTATGTAGATTTCTTTCCCCTCGTACTTATTTAATATTATTGAAATGTCGTCTATCTCTCATACATTATCATTTTCAATATTAACGATATTTCGTTTAATAGTAATTAGATTAGCTATAATTTAGTTAATGGTGTATGCAATGCACATGGAATAATCATTTAGCTAAATAAATTTCGTTTGTCAAAACTGAAATTCTTTGAAACCATAATGCTATGGACTATACAGGGTCTCGATTTTCCCTTGGGATTTCAGAAGTGATTTTTTCGGACGTGATAATTGCTCGCGGCCAATCGCCCTGAAAAATATTCAAATAGGATCCTTGTACTTTTCATATTGTGCCAGACGTAATGTTCACTACCTACTTGTCCTTAGACATTTCTGGGCTAGCCACTACCTTCTTCCACATCCAGTTGTCCTCTCTTTCCAACTTCGTCACATCCATAGCGTATAAGTCTTTCATAACCTCATACATCAATCTTAACTTTGGCCTAGCACCTTTTTCTTCTTCAATTTAGACATTGTATTTACTCTGTTGTACTTCTTAGATCACATATCAGTAATTAACTAAATTTTTCTTTGCCACAATAAAACTTGAATGTAACATTAAGCTTGTGTCACTTTCTGCTTAATTATGCTGGAATATGTATTGCAAATTGTAAGCAATAACATTAATCTTTTGCTAACTTTTGCAAGTATTGACGCCTGATTTCTTAATAACAAATACATAACAAAGAGAAACGAAAATATTGCGTTAGCAAACAATTTCCAGCACTTGTTGGCGACTCTATTAACATACAACACTTAAAACTATTTTATTTTATTTAAATTATGAGGGTGAAGCTAAGATTGATTGTTTATTTCCGAAACTTATATTAAATACTTGTCAACCTAATTTTCATTTAATTTTCCCTACACATGAAAAACAGCCTACGGGGAATTACAGATTACTTTCGATGATTGGAAATTGTGTAAACACGAAAAGTAATAAAATTTCCTTTAGGAAAACAAAATTAGAAAAGTTTGTGGACGGTGTCTCTCTCTTTATATAAAACTTACTATAACAGTTTCGGTTTTATTTCATAAAAAAAATCAATTTTTGCGGCTCCGCCTCCGGATTCACGCATACATGCATATTTTCGAGGAAAATTTGCATAGTAAAGCAGGAGTAAGTACTTTTTTTTGTGATAAAAATTAACACACCCTTACGTTTATATGTACTTGAATATTATGGAAATTATATCAACAAATTAAAATAAATTAATCATTAAAATTTCTAAAATTTCTCTGCATAATATACAGTAAAAACAAAGTCCTTATGGTCAGCGGTTTGTTTGGCGGATGTATTCGCTGAGAGATTAGAAGGAGTATAAGTTCATAATAGGTTTATTTACACAGTTTTTAGCGCTTTATAATAAATATTTACCTACTTTGAATATTTCTATGGCTTTTCTAATAATAGGTATTTAAAATATAGAACAAGATTTTAATAAAAATGTATATAATGAAACTACCTTCAGAATTGGTTATATTAATTACTTTAATAAATGAAAATTATATAAAAATGACAACTTAAGCTTTTCTAAAACTTAAATGTCTTTCATCTAAGAAAAATGAAATCCAAGGACAATTCTACACTTTCATTTCAATAAATGTTAAAAACGATCTTTTGATGCAAACGAACAATATACTAATCTATCATGAAAGCTTCTTTGAACATTTGCATTTGCTTCTTGTTGAACGTTTTCCATATAATATAATGTATGGCCCTTGCTAGCAATTCTTCTATGTAATTAAGCCTATTATCTGAAAATTAATATTTTGGGATAATTATAGAAAAAAAAAATCATTTTTGGATAATTCATGTGCTCTAGGAGGTCCATGAATGGTACTCCTGCTAGCTGTTACAGACGCTATGTAAATTTTTTCTTAGCGTTGCCGTATTATGAGCATGACTTGTATTTTTCTGGAACCAAATTATATTTGTTTCTCCTAGATTACGTAAATTGGAATTTTGCTATTCTGTAGAAGATGTACATGTCTCGTAGTATTTGAAGTTCCTTCCATGAATAGCGGAACGATTATGTTATTCATAATCATTGTCGGTATAAATACATACATATATATATATGTGTGTGTGTCTAATGTGTGTATGTATGTATGTATATATTTAGCAATGCTAATAATCAATAAATAGGTGTTAAAATCAGCGAAAGCAATAAATGTGTACCGACGTTACTAATATTATTAAATCCAAATACTTGTCATGGAATGGAATGCAGAGAAGAAACTGCAGAAAACTGTTATCCAGCTTATATTGCTCTACAGATGTGAGACTTAGATAATGAACGAGAATCTGCAAAATAAAACTAAGGTCGAAATATAAGCAAAGCAAAGGCCCTGAAGAACCTATAAAGGAAGAAAACAAATGAAGATTGAGAGAGAACGCCTAACCTCAGAATTCATGAGCTATAAAACAGTATAAAAATTGAAACAATGATAAGATTGAGACGATTACAGCGGTTAGGACATCTTGAATGCATGGATGTAAGAGCAGTAAGAAATATATGGTTGTAGATGTCGCTGAGCTGGAAATGGTAAAAGGTAACTCCACTATACGATTATAAAAGTCTGGTTAAAGTCATTACCTACATAATTTTTCACTTAATTTTTAACAGGGAGATGAAGAAATATATTTGAAGTGTTTGGATGTAATATAATACGCATCTAGTTCAAGTATCATGGAATATATAATAGTATAATAAAGCTAAGCGTACTATATATGTACAATGAGGAATGTTTAAAAATAAAAATTAAGGTTAACTGTATTTTTGATACGTTGTCCCAAATTCGTCCATTTTCTTCTTATAGAAGGTATGTATGTATGTATGGCTTACAATTAGTAGGAACTCATCCTTTATTTCTGCGGTCATTACAACATACAATTGTTATGGTTTTGGTTGTTCTATTCAGCTATTATAAAACTTCTTATGGAGCCTTTATAACAACAAATCGTAATATTACCGCAACAAAAGTCGAAATACTAATTAAAATTATTTGGTCTAACTGTCGTGAATCCTTGAATAAATTATTTCGATTCACACGCTATCTAGATTTTTTCTAACTGTAATTAATCCCGAGACAAAGTGATTTCTGCATATTTAGAACGAATTTAATATCTCAAGAATCAGATTATGTTTCAAGTAACTATTCCAAAACCGTCACAGTCAGACATAGAGTTAAAACCAGCGAAAGCTACAAATGTGCACGGGCGTTACTAACATGGTTAAAGCCAAACACTTGTCGTGGAAGACAAAGAAGAAATTATCCTATAGATATCTAACGTCCCAATGTCCCATAAACATTTCAATTTAAATTTTTTTTCAAATCTCTCCAGTGTCGCTTTAGCTCACATCTAAAGACTTTTTGGTTACAATGGCAAAATCTTTTTTAGCAAAACATCAAAAATATATTTAAACAATAATAAATATTAAACTTTCCTTTAAATCAGGATGCTTGTATTTGATGAAAATAGGTTGGATATCAGGCAAAAATTTCATTTAATTCTATTCAATTTTTACTACCGAAATATATTTGAAGTTATTTATATAAGTATGATTTGCCCAATAAATAAATAAATCCTGATCAATTCTAATTGAAACCGAAGCAGAATTGTAAAGATTAAAATGAAATAGATAATGTATCAGTGCAGTAATGTACTAAGTATAGAAGTGCATCTTCAAAAAGATAGCTGCGCTCGAACATTTAAATTCAATATTGTTCATAATTTCTGAATGAATTCTTTTAAAGATTTATTTCTGGATTATTAAGGTAGCTGCAATCGATATATTAAATACCATCACTGTTAAGGTAATTCTATGTTTTGAAAGCCCTATATAATGAAATAAAACACACAAATGTTTTACACAATTTTATTGGACAGCAAACTGTTCGGTATGCGGAGGTACATGTATGTACATATATTTCTATAAGTATAAATATAGTACTAAATAGAATAAAACAGTTTAAGTCGTTCTTTATGTATAAATATTAGCTTAAATATATACGAAACGAAAACAGTTCAAATATCTCGCTTCGCGTTCAACACATCGAGATTCCCGTGCACCCCTAATGGAATGGAAATATTCGACACTGTCAATCTTGCACCTATTGGGGAAGCGTCATGCAACTACCCAACAGTCGGTAGGTCGATCTCGGTCCCCCGACGTATGTACAATGTATACACGACGGCAAAAGTTGCTGCCGATCAGTATGTGTGGATAAATTTAAAAATAAATATAATAACTATATAAAATACATCATAGTATACATAAAATACAAGGTATATAAATTACGATATTTTTATTTTCAGATTTATAATTGTTTCAGATTGAAATTTGAAAAAATTCATCATATCGTTGAAGAAATTCATAGTTTCATATTGGTAACTTTACTCTAACTTACAAATTTTTATTCTATTTCGTCTTATTAGCCAATTGTTAAACATTTTAGAAGATTCACATCCATGTAGCCTATATTTAGGTCTTAACATAATTTCACATTTGACGAAACAAGTGTATGATATATTTTTCCGCACCTACAATTTTATAGAACGAAGACAAAAGTATTATCTGCAACTCATCTTTGATATGTGGAAGTGAATAGAAATCGCTGGGAGTAGGTCGTGACAATAGTGTAACTACGGTGCGATATATAGTATTTTTTGCTTTTGGCCGACAGATCGTTTGAAGGACTTTTAGTATGCATGTAGTTCAATGTTAGAAATTGACCGTATAGTCACAGAGTTGTGATTTTAACACATTCGGCGATGTTTAAATAAAAATTAGCGCTCGTTTCTCTACTACTTTCTTTACAAATTACTAACTTATTTTGAAAGATCCAAATAGTCGACTGTTTCTTTTCTTGAGTTCATATGCATAGATGTACCTATTATTGCGCTAAAATGTTATGAAGCATTTAGCACAATTCATCCAGAGAGCAATAGCAATAGTCTCCATACACCCAAATAATCGTACAAGATGACGTTATTCATTTTTATGCCAATGTTTCCACAATAATTTACATTATCATCTTCCTCAATTACGTTGAATAAGAACGCGAAGTCTTTGTCAGTAATAGTTGTCTCAGTAGCTCAAAATGATAGTACTTATAAAAGATGAAAAGTATATATCATAATGATATTCGTGTTAATTAGTAAGAAATACGTTTGTTAAGAGGATTTAGGTATAGAGAAATGATAAGACTCAAGGGAATCCGGTTATTGACAGATAAGTATTGGATAAATGGGGTGGTTGTGGATATACAAGGAGGCAGTTTGATTTTTGGAAACATTATTAAATGTAGTATTTCTGTATAACACAGCAGTTTTTCATTTGCATTAAAAAAATATTAGAGCTAACATTATCTTTCGGCTCATGCTGAAACAAATATTTACATACTCTTTATTAAAATCAATATATTATTTTATGGGAACGTCCAAAATTGAATTTTTTGTTCTGCATTATTAAAATACAATTCTTCTAACAATTTTTTTTATATATTGCAATTTAAGCATGAAAATAACATCAGGGTATCTAAACGCATATTTGTTTGTTTAAATGTTCCTCGATTGTATCATTTTGCGTGTATTTGTACAATATTGGTGGAATGTTTTCTTTTCGTTACTGTCCATATTTATTAGTAAACAATTGATTATTGACAATGCTATATACCCTTGCTAAAATGATACGTTTCGTATATTATTACACTTCACATTACACACTTTTTTCTTTGTACGTTTATAAATGTTCTGACATTGTATATTGTACATCTTTAAGAAAAAGCTTTTCACTTCATTTTTTGCCAATGAAGAATTAAATCAAATAAGGTAGTGTTAATCAACTATGTCTGCTATTTGTTTTTGAGTTTTATACGTAGCTGTTATTACATCTGGTATTTCATCTACTTTTCTTTTTACTTTCGCAACTTATAACTTTGATAGATTAGCAGAGATAAGAGATATTTCTTACAATTATACGAGGCGTGGCAATTAAATGATGAGACTAGTGTGAAATATGCTATTTATTGCAAACAAACGTATATTTAACTTTTCTCCCCTTCAACATACCCTTCTCCCCTGTCTATACATCACTGTACGAGGGTAGTTTGACAAGTAGTGAGAATGGAAAAGAAAATCGAATTTTTTAAATACAAAATAATTTTTATTTTTCAATATATTCTCCTAAAAGAACAATACATTTATTCTAACGGTGCTGCAATGCCCTTATGCCATCTCTAAAATGCGATTTCGGAAAGTTTGCAAAATACTCATTTACGAAGATGATAAGGTCGTCGTTAGACGAAAATTTCTTTCCGCCTAATGCCGTTTTCAATTTTGGAAAAAGGTGGAAGTCGGAAGGGACTAGATCCGGCGAATAAGGCGCATGCGGTACTAATTGGAAATGCAACTCGTGGATTTTGGATATCGCAACTGTGCTGGTGTGCGAGGTGAAACAGAATCTTTTTCTTTGCCATTCCTGGCCGTTTAGCACGAATCTCAACATTTAATTTTTATAGAAATTCTGCATAATATTGTCAGTTTATTGTGGCACCTTCTTGAAGGTAATCAATGAGCAAAATGCCCTTTGAATCCCAAAAAATTGATGCCATCACCTTGTTTGCCGATAAAGTGGTTTTCGCTTTCTTTGGAGGTGCAGAACCACGTTCTAACCATTGTTTCGACTGTTGTTTAATTTCGGGTGTACTGTAGTGTATCCAAGTTTCATCGCAAGTAACAAATCTCCTACAAAAATCAACCGGATTCCGCTTATAAAGGTCCAAACACTCATTGGAAATGCGCAAGCGAGTGAACTTTTGATCAGTCGTAAGCAATCGCGGCACCCATCTTGCCGAAAGCATGCAAAGGCCCAATTCTTTCGTTAAAATGTGGTGTACGCCTTCTGTTGAAATGTTTACCATGTCTGCTATCTCTCTCACTTTAAGTCGTCGATCTTGCGTAATAATATTATGGATTTATTATGGATTATGGAGCAGATTCACCTAGTGTTTCCCGTATCTCATCTTTTATTTCGGTAGCTTTCATACCCTCAACTACGAAGTATTTAATCACCGCAAGATTCTCTGCTTTTTCCATTTTAACAAAACGACGTGTTGCTTCTTTTTCAATCAGCTGTCAAAAATAAACTAATCAACCAATTTATCTAAATATCGGAATGTAAACATATAAATAGGCAACCTAAATTACAGTGCATTTGTTTTAGCAATTAGAGCGCCACCTATGTGTCATTCTCACTACTTGTCAAACTATCCTCGTATGCGTGTCTTCCATTGTTCATAAAAATGCTGTAATTCATGAGTTATCAGCCTCTTCAACAACTCTGCGGTTTTTGCTTTTTTATATTTAACAGACTGTAAATGTGCACACCAATGCGATTGTCCGCTAAAAGCTGCTTCACCGATAGGGCTTTGCGAGCTGGTCTGTTGTCCTGGTGCAGAATGCACTTGTCGTTATCCCACAAACTCGGTGTCATCTTCATTATTCTTTCCCTTAACTTAATTAGGATTTCTTTGTAGTATTTCTGATTATCGGTTTGATTCTCAGGCACCCAATCAGTCATGGTAACAGCCTTGATATCGAAAAAACAGCATTGCCTTCAATTTAGACTTGCTCAATCGTGCTTTCTTCTGTTTTGGCGATTTGGCGGCCTTCCAGTGCATCGATTGACGCTTTGCTACCGGGTAATCTGGAAAATTCAAGTTCCATGACTGTGAGTTGTTCTATGGTGTCAGAGCAAATAGTCCATCCGTTTGTCTTTTTGTTCTTGCGCGAGGTTTCCGGGCACCATTTTGGCACAAACTTTCGTCACAAATTTCATTACTTTTCTGAACGGTCCCTTCAGTTGTTACAATCACAAGTCGACCAGGACGTTCATCATCTTCGACCTCCTCTCGACCTTCAGAAAACCGTTTGCGCCATTTATTTCATAATCTGAAAACTTAACGTAGTGGCAAGAGATTTGATTCGAATGACGAGGTAATCACTTAAACTAAAGTATATTTTGAATAGTCTTGTAATTCTTCCTTTTCTGAAGGGACAAAAAGGATATTGGTTTACTAAATATAATGCGTTACAAGTGATATAAATAATTATTTGCCAAAAAATTTGTGCTTTCTTATCTAGGCTGACTAATTACTGATTCGATCTCGTATTATACAATAACAGAGTAGCATTCTATAAAAACAAACGTCTTCGACATGTATTTGTGGCCTAATAAACTAAAAAGTTTTGTGAAGTATGCAGTTTTTCTATGACGAAAGGTCATAAAGTAGCTTAATAGGTGAATATACATACAACGCATTTCCCACAAACGAAAACGTAAAATAAAACTTACGTCAGGAATGAATATATGTTATCTGTCTATTCACATTTATAACACTAGAGCGTGTAAGATATAAATTATCTTCAAGCGAGTTAGCAGCCAACATATTTTCCCGTGGTTTCCATGAATTTTAAACTAAATACGTGTATGTTTAACGCTGAAAAATGATCATGTCTAACGGTTATGATGGCAATGTATTTGGTAGGAATAATTTCTTGAATTTCAAGAGCTAGTTTATTTCAATTATTGTAATTATTTTATAAGAGCAAGTATATTTAAACGCCATTTTCAAGCAGAGCAGACATGATAAGAACTATCGTAAAGACACTATACTGTATTTATGTTAAAAATGCAACAATAATCGCCACAATAAGTTTCGGGATTATATGGAAAAAATTAAGCTTAATAAAAGGATATTGAAGAACTCAAATTAAAAAAAAGGACAGCTTTAGAAAAAAAAATTAATCAAGATGGTATTCATTGAAAGTAATCGCGAAGTGTAATGTTCTTCTCGTATTCGTTGGAGTAAATAATGGCAAAAAGGTACACGTACGAGAATGATTCGATAGGAAGTTTGACTTTAAATTTCATTGAACTTGAACTAACAATGTCGAGCTGTTATTCTGCTACTTTGTAATCATACATATTTCTCAAGATATTGAAGATACTAATCCATTGGTGCAATAAGTTCTCTATTCAACTTACTTTTGAAGATTAATCGAAAACTACCTGTGAGTAGATCTGGTTAATAGAATAGATGAGGCAGAATCTGAAATCTTAAATGATTCAATTTTTCATAAACAGCTTGTTGAGAATTCTTTCAATTTTTGAACACAAGTCCCCGTAAGAATATTTTCTAAGCATAAAACTTTCGTTGGTCGGTGATACCCTTGGATTATGGTGGTAGGGGATTTTTTCATAGAAATAAAAGGCACCGATTTTGGCATATTAAGATATTTCTTATAAAAGGTTACATGCTTACAATTATCAATGTATTTTTAGAAAGATTACAACCACATTACAAAAAAAGCGAAATAAATTTAATTTTCGGTGTCGTTTGTTATCGTTCAAAATACTTTTATCGTACCAACCGAAACCTTTCTTTACATAGTTCTACTATGACACCTAACTTCCAAGTTTCCTGTAATTTCCCAGTATCCCAGTAATTATTTACTAAATTTCGCCGTGTCTCTGAGATCTTGGCGACATTTCCATACAAGCCTAAACATGTTATCTTCTTCTGGGTTTCCGGGCTGCCGCCGTTGCGTACCCACTCGTATGGGACATCTTCAGGGTTCAACTACTGTTACTGTTTGTTGCACTGAAACTGGAAATGTTGGCAGTTATACCAGTGACGCGGTTCCAGCCCGGAAATCCAGAAGAAGATAGTATTGACCACGACCGCGGAAGTCTACGTCCCGGATTAAGCCTAAATATGATTTAGTTTTCCTCGATGCTTTTAAGGCGGCTATCGATAAGAATATAGATCCACTTGTGTAAACAAGCCTTCCTGTTCATATCTTCTGGTCGTGTTAGAACTGCATAGACATTTGTCTGAAATATAGTCGTGTACTTCCAAAGAGAAGAGCTGCTGGCTCTTTTCTAGTTTCAACAGTATATGCCGAGTCCAGTATCATTTTTGGTTTTAAGCATATTCGAGTATGAAATCCGCCCGCATGATGTTATGTCAGAGTATTCTTGCTCCTATCAATATTCTAGGACATTTACTTCAAATTGAAAACATATTTGGCTATCACATGATATATTAATATATCGAAGCATTTACTTTTCATATGTATATCTGGTTGCGACTTGTACGTGCGTGTATTTATTTTCGCAATTATCTAGATTTCGTATTTTATTTTCTTTTCATAATCGAAAATAAATGATTTTCTCCTTATTTTTAATATAACGGTTATTCGATTCGTATAAAAGCAATGTATCAATAACGATTATAATTATAATGAAATTAATGTTCGCTATGCTAAATTAAGAAGGTTTAAATCATATCAAAAGATGTCTTAAATAAGTTCTTTAGGTCTCCGTAATGTAAAGGTATAATTTCCTATAGAGTATCTCACGCATGTACATATACATTCATATATTTTTCTTTTTCAAACAAACGCAAATAGATGTAAATACCCTATTTATTCTATATTTAACTCTTCTCTGAATATAGTAACTTACTCAAGGAAAAGAAATAATAAAACTAAAATATCAGGGGAGCATTCCTTAAAATAAATACCATAAAAGAGGATAGTCAAGCAGAAAAATAAATAAAGGATACGAGTGAGTTTGGAAATTTCCTCGATCCATTTACTGCCGAAATATTAAATTTAAATCTTCTCTTTTTATTGACTTTGGTAAAAAAAGGATATGGTATTCTGATAGAATAAATTTCCACAATATATGCGCCTGTAAATAATTTAAGAAGATTTAGTATCAACTATTGCATTTGTTGTACATAAAAGCCATGTAAATTATTACAAGGACTCGCTTGAACGACTCGAATAAAATTGTATATACAATTTGTATATTATATACTTACCATTTTAATTGAGTTTTGAGAAGTTGCTGCAGTAACCTGTGAATTTGTCGTATTAGTAAAATTAAAGTAATAACTCTTAAATGAAGTTAACGGGTTCAGTTACATTTATGTGAAACGTAACTAGAAGAAACTATATTTTTTAAAATGGAAACACATTAACAGTAAAAATGGCATATTTTACAATTCTATTTAACATGCTGTATATATACATATACATGCTAATTTATTTCGCCTTTTCACCATTAAAAGAAATTTTATTTATTGGATGGGGACATATATTGGATTCAACGATTGAGATGTAAAATTTAAAATTATTTAGTTTTTTGAAAACAAATTTTTAGTCATGAAAAGACATTGCGTCCCTCCCTTGTGCAACACACGAATGTATTTGAGCGACATGCAAGATAGACGCGTTCTCCTTTTGTCGTTCAAATATATTCGTGTGTTGTACGAGAGAGGGAGGCAATGTTTTTTCATTATTTTTCTGTATTGAAAAGATACGATATACTCTGCAAAGAAATCGTTCGTTAATAACACAAGTTTACCTGATGAATAGTGAATCTCTAAAACATATGTAGTAAACAGGATGTTATTAATATTTGAATGATTCCTTTTAATATTCAATTTTTTAGTAATCAGGATAGATTTCATCTTCCTGAACATAGTACTTCTATCAACGACTAACAAAGGCATAAATGCTACTTTAGAACTAATGCGGGCTAACATTTAAATTAGGGTTTAAACACTAGCTTCTTCACACACTAGAAGAAAATTAAAGGCATTAAGACTCCAAGGAACACAATTAAGACTTGTTGTAGGGTAGAGTATCTGGGGTACCTTTAAACTAGACATACCTGGAATGAGCATGCTGACAGAATAATTAGGAATGCACAAGTTTGAAGGCAACCAAGTGCGTATCTATGGCAAAGCATCACTTAAATGTTTGTATACAATGGTGTTGAAACTAACTCCTAGCAAAGATCTTTGATATGATAGATGAAAACATTACTGACTACAAAAATTAAACAAGATACAGAGACTTAAGTTACTTTGCTTTTACTAGGGAAATGAAGTGTACAGTTCCTGCGATAATGGAAGCTTGATGTAAAAATATACTACTTGATAGCCAAATACGTTTTCAACCCTCCATTTGAAGTAATTATTTTAGAACGACGTAGAAAAGAACAGGAATGCTCTGATATCCATAAGACGAGGGCAGATCTAGTATAAAGAGTGACTAACACCGAAACCGGTATTGGAAAGAAATGAAAAGCTTGATGGGCTTATCAGAGAAACATTAGACTCATTTACTGCATGTTTTACCAGAATCTGCACTATGAGTGTCTAAATACACTATCCGGAACAAATACCATAAGTATGTGGATCATAGCATAACACAGAAAGTACTGGGCAAACAGATCCAAATAGTAACACGGCAAAGATTTAGTTTGTAAGCTAAACAGTGAAATAACTGAGAGAGTGCTTTCGTTTAGAAGAAACTAGCTGAGAATAATAACAAAATACTTTACAGGTCATGCACTTGAAATTTAGTTCTTGAACAAAATTTATCAGATATAATGACTAAGAACTTAATTACAGATTGTACATACAATGAAACACTGAAAACAGTCAAGCACATCTTACTAATACATGAGAGATTGAACACTTAAGTAGAACCGATGGCACATATCAGTTGATTTGCTCTGTGTCTGTATAAACAAGTATAGGAAATACTATTATTTGATTAGGGGAAATAACAA
Organism: Dermolepida albohirtum; assembly: GCA_031893035.1. Lineage (NCBI taxonomy): Eukaryota > Metazoa > Arthropoda > Insecta > Coleoptera > Scarabaeidae > Dermolepida > Dermolepida albohirtum. The sequence goes on from JAVIWB010002669.1 coordinate 26,803, forward strand.
TATTCTGGAGGAATGTATAATAAGCTAAATGGCTGCAGATTCGGTGACCCATCGTGGTTAAATAATCAGCAAAGATCAAAAGAATTTCTAAAGAAAGATGAATTTAATAATACTCTTCATTAAGAAATTCTCTCTTTCTGAGTAGACGCTAGAAGTAATATTTATTTATCATTCTATAGTTTAAATCGATAATTTAAGGTACACATTTGCGTTATATTAGATTTTACAGTGTCCTGTAATGGAAAAAAAAACAAGAACAACGTATTATTTTTTTCTATTGCACATTTGTTAAATGTACTAAAGTAGTTGCTAAACTAAATGTGGTTAAATTGCAAATAATAAGTGTTAAATAAATACTAAAGTTCTTGACAATAAATATCTATATAATTTATTATTCCACCGTTCTTTACTCGAGACTCTACAAAGAGATCAGAGACAGAGACCTTTTAGGTTAAGTAAATATTTAAATCTATTTACTTTATCTACGTAAGGAGTAATTCATGCATAATTGACAGTTACTTAATGATAAATTATTGTAATAAATTTTACAACGTGGATTAGGGTATTGGTTCTTAAATTATTTAATTTCCTTTTTTATATCCTCTGGGGCTCATTAATTATCTAATTTTCCAGAATCTCATAAACGTTTAATTATCTTTAAATAATTCGATGGTACATTTTATTCAGCTTGATGTGCACTCTTCCGTATTTTCACCCCCTCAAATTTAATGTTATTTTAATTGTGTATTTCATTTAACGATTTCACAGTCGGTTAACAACTGAGTCGAATTAAATTAAAAAGAAATGTTTGAAAAAAAATTGTTTAGGTTCCGTTACTTAAGAAACCACGCGCTATACAATATTGGCAGCGTTCATACATTTTAGAGAAAGATTGGGTAAAGTTGTCTAGGAATTGATTTAAGGACTATCGTCATTCGCGCGTGTATCTTTTCAGCATTCTTAAAACGTGTTTTCTTGAAGTAAATTTTGAATACAGGAACAAAAGGAAGTTAGCTGGTGCTAAAACTAGCGAATAGGTGAGTGTGCGATCGAACGGACAGATTTACTGCCAAAACATTTGTATATGAGAATGACTCAGAACATAGTTGTACAAAAGAAACCAAGAAATAATTCCAGATGGATAATGTCACGCGTTTTGGAGAACGTGATTCACATGGTTTTGATCAGTGGTGTTGATTTTCTCCTTTTCATCGGTCTGGGTGAGCTCTTTCCTATGTGTTCGGCGCTCGTTGGTGGCGATATCATATTGGAAACACTACGATTAATCGCCAGTGAAAGGGCAGGGTTGCTGCTTACAAATTAAACAAAATATTATTTTGCATTTGCACGTCGTTGTATGTCATCCCCTGTGAGGAAGTGTGATATCAGTTTCATATATAATTTTCAAGAGTAACTTTTCTTGCGCGATTGTATAAATACTTCCGACGTCAATACTCAGCTATGGTATATCATTTTACATATCATTCGCTAGTCAGAGACAAAAAAGAAACAAAAAAAATATCAAAAAAAAGCTCAGAAACTATTGACAAACATATGTACAACTTATAGCATCCTAACCATATGTTTGGTTTATCAACTCAAGTGTCTCGGTACTATTTATACCCAATAAAAAGAAACAAAAAATCTGTTTATTTAGAAGTATGCGCCTTCGCAGATGATGTAATCAGTTCTTTATTAGTTCAGAAAAGAACTTGTAGAGGAATCTGGAAGATTAGAGGGCTGTACTTGAGTCGTTAAAGCTATGTTTAAATATAGAAAAAACGAAAACAATAGCAATAAATAACGAGAATATAGGTATAAACTTAAGAATAATAAATGAAACCATAGAATAAGTCACCAGCTATGGATACGTGGAAAGCTTAATGGACAGTACGAAAAAACTGGAAGTTGAATGTAAATAAGAGGACATAGATAATATAATATAATCTGCCATTAGATTCTACTTTTGGTTGCAGAAGAAGGTTCTTCGATATACACAAGAGTGTAAGCGAAAAAATCAAATAAGATATTAACAGAACGGTGAGAAAAAAGGATTCAGGTCGTAGAAATGAAATATCTCAGCACGGCACTAGATATTAGAAGAAGAAATAAGAAATGAAATAGTGAAAGTAGAACAAAAGTAGGAGTGAAATAGGATAGAAAAATCGAGAAGAACATGGAGCAGTTTGGAAGAGGCATTATTGAGAAACGGAAGACACAGGAAGAATTTGTTTCGATGATAGAAACGAAGTGAAAAAATTGCTAAGACAAGAAAGAACAAACAAGGCAGACACGAAATTACTGGACGTAGTTCCATTTTGTAATGTTAATAGCACAAGAAAGTCACAAACTACGTATAAATACTTTTCAACCTTTTTTTGCAAAATAAATATGTTATTAGATGATAGACCTGGCTTTATACTAAACAATATCAAAAGAAATATACAGTCGGTTAACAAATAAATCAAAACCAATGGTGTTATCATATAGTGGCGCTGATATTTTCTTTAAAAAAATAACCGTGTATTATTTTTAACTGGAGTTGCTAGAATTTCCTGGATAAATTACATAGTTCAGATTTATTGAGATTCAGCCGTTAGTATTCGGAAGACTTTCTAGTTAATTTTTTAATGGAAAGGAACTTGAAATTACTGCCTTTTAAAAATTTTGCACAGCGTGTTTATAATTATAAAAAAACCATGAGGAGTATATTTTTTGTGTTGATCACGCTGTCGTAATAAACAGGTAGTATCTTAAATAATTTTTTGCCTTGGGCTCTCTAATGAGAGCCTAATTTTTCTTTGAAGTTACTGTAATTTGCATTATTTTGGTTAAAAACAAAGCTCTCTTAATGTATATACGTTTTGGAGGAAAACAACAGACGATAGTAAAATGTAATGAACACCATTGCCGTGATATCTAACGTAACAACCAGCGAACTGACCAAACGAAGTTTCTTTTTTTTTTGTTTGGCGTTTCTAATCTTTTAAATACCCGTTAGATAGCTATGCTATCAAAAATACGTGCGGACTAAGACTTTACACCTTATTGCAATTGAAAATTGCAAGTAATTTGAAAACAGTCAAATGTTTATCAACAAAAGCAATGGTGAAGACTGATTTCCTATAATACCAATACCTTTCAGTCTACTTCACTTTATCGATCAACAGAATAGCTAATCGGTCTGTTGATAGAAAAAATATACCAACATAGTGAATACCATTGCCGTGACATCTAACGTAACAACCAGCGAATTGACCGAACAAGAGATGTATGGTATTCTTAGTCTCTTAAGTGCTCGTTAGACAGCTATGTTATCAACAATACGTGTAATTCGATTGGTTTCAAATTACTTGCAATTTTCAGTTGCACTTAGGCGTAAGGTCTTAGTTCGCTAGTTGATACGTTAGATATCACAGTAATGGTATTCACTGTGCTTCGATATATTTTTCAATCAACAAGCCGATTAATTATTTTATTTATCAAGAATGTAAAGCAGACCGAAGGGTATTGGTATTATACGAAACGCATCCCTATTGCTTTGGTAGACAAACATCTGATTGATAACAGACAATAGATAAGAAAATTGAATTAAATAAATTTTTAGGGAAATCTGCTATCAGTATAAGTTATTAATTTTTTCGTTGTTTTAATTACACGACTTTGCAAAGAAATAGTGACACGTATTATTTAAAAGCGTACATAAAATATTTTCGGAAGAGTACCGAGTTGAGTCAAAAGATGGAAAGTTTCGGGTTAAAGTTTACATAAACATGTTGAGATTTTCAATTCTCCTTTCGGGATATCGGGACAGGAATGTATATAAAGGATATATTTGAAATTTATCGTTTTAGTTTATAACTTTCAATGTAACCGTGGTGAGTCAAAAATATGAATTTATTTAGTTCTTAGACGGGAGTTCGCAGTATATCACATTCCTGTCAAAGTAGTTTAATCATTAGATAAATTTACTCTTTTAAATATAACGTTGAAGTAAAATGTTTTTAGCCTAACCAAGCATCAGTTTTATTTCAATTTTACACATTCAAATCAGTGATGCTTAATTTTCTTTATAGCGCCCGCCTAGTTAAATTGTCCGATTCCATCAAAATAGGTATCAGTTTCATGCACTAGCATGTTGTTTGAGCCAATTTTTGGGAACAAGAAGAAGTCATTGGACGCTGATTTTGATAAGTAAGGTGTGTGTAGAAGGAGTTCATAGCATAGATCAAAAAATTTTCTATGTATTATTAATGATGGATAAGCTAGTGCATTGTCGTGAAAGATATCTTCTTCTCAACTTATCCAGTAATGCAGCACATTAATCTCTTGTAGTGGTCCTTTTTTCCTCAAATATATGATGAATAGTAGCTACTGTGTTTTCGGACGATGAAACTCTTGCCTCTTTCCGAGCACTTAAATCGGTTCTTATGTATTGTTTCTTTTATCTTGGAGGAGTAGTGATAGGAGCAGGTCTTATAAACAGTTATGTTTTGTAGAAATTCAGGACGACGTTGGAAATGTTTCAAATACTGCTTCGAAATGGTAAATTTTTTATGTTTCCGGTCGATTATTCGGATATTAATTGTGACCTTTTTAAATATAATTTATTGAAACAGATTTTGGCTCTGGAGGACGCAATATATGAGCACGTTTAAATTGCGATGCCTACTTTTTGATTATTGAAAACGGAGGAGTGCTATTGCCAAGGGTTCACTGCATTTTAGTTTTCAATTCATTTGGTGCTATACCTTTCAAAACGATAATAATGGTTTAGTTCGAATTCCAATTAAAATTTGTCGAGTGTGTCTACATTAAGGAATGATAGGGATCATATGATAAGGAACTGTTTCACAAAATAAACTATATTTAATACTATAATTGCTATCTACCTATCAAATTGAGAATATTTTGCCTCACCCTCCAAAGAACGAATTTTTTAAGAATTTGAAGCATATATGTACGTATTTAGTTGTATATAGAGTACTCTATAATCTTCCTACATCTAATACGTCATTGTTTTCTATCATATATATATATATATATATATATATTGTTTCTTGAGTTATTTGTTGTCTATTACTTTTTCTATACTTTGGATATATTCTCTCTTTATCGTTCCTGCGATACATATTGTAGCATTTGTTAAACCATTCTATTGCATCCATCCTCTGAATATGTCCATACTCATTTTGTATTGTTTTATTCGGTCGATAATATCTCTTCCTATCTTTGTTATTTTTTTACTATATGTTGGTGTTATATCTAAAGCTTGAAGATTTTTATATTGTCTATATTTTATTTCACGTAATTTTGAATACAACTGCCTTTCTGATTCTTTCCTAAAATCCTTTTGTTTGATATATTTTATTCCATAATATGGTATTAAATTGATTTATAATTTGTCTTCTTCGATTTATTCGATATTTTATATTTTCATTGTAATTCAAGGTTTAATTCAAGTATTTATGTACCTTATTGCTTTCTATATACACGAGTCTTCTAAATTTAAGCTTTCGCTTTCATTTTCCACCGTTAGATATTTAGCTGTCTTTAAGTTTATCTAAAATCTCCATCATCTGTAGTTTTATGTCAGCTTCCACTTACATAGTTGGTGTTGCTTTTATATGCTAAATTAATAACTTCATTGCAATGTATGTAGCTTATGTAGGTAACTAGAGATAGGACCTGGCACAACATTTTCTTAAATAGATTTCAAGTAAAGCAGAAAATTTAGGTTTTGAAAGTAATTTAATTTCTAATTCCAATTGCTTAGAAATCGTATTGTTTGGATAGAGTTTCAGAAGGAAAATATTATTCCTGGGCACAATATGTCTTCTTTAATTCAATAGATATCATATGGGTTTCCAAGTTTTTTATTCGAATTTTTCCAGTAGTTTTCTTAAGCAAAAGATGTTAGCGTTCACAATACAATTAAATCTATGTTTTTCAATATTTTATTGTTCCACTTTTAATCTTTTCCGATACTTTTACATTAGTTAATTTGCCTACTCCTGTTTGTGTAAATAATAATAATAAATTTATTTTAATGCTAGGATATTTGGTTTCTATTTTTTAGCTTACCATAGATACATATACAATATTTCCATTAAAATTTTTCTCGTCCTTTTTTTATTTTTCTTAAATAATTCAACTTGTTTAAATCACATATTATATATTATATAGTTTCATTAAAATTAGGAACAAAAAAATAAATAGCAAGGACCACAAAGATAAGCAATCATTTCCTTAGTACTTGTTTTTAAATTATCCTTTTGTTTTACGATAAAATATTAAAATTACTTTTTAAAAGAAATATTATGTGTTGTTGCAATACAAAAAAAATAAGTATTTATTTCGAGCAAGAGAAGTTCTTTTAAAGGCGACCATGTCAATCCTGAACGAATGAAAAGATAGCCCGAGGTGATTTCCAGGAAAATTCGTTCACCACAACCAGCCACTGAACGTGCAGAAAAGAAAAAAAGATGGAGAGAACCTTGATGAAGATTGTCTGTATGACGGTACGATGATTTTTTTCATCTTTTTCTTGAATTATATACATACTCAACGCCGGACAGATTTTCCTTTTGTGTCGGATGATTTCCTTTTACTGCTGGCGGTGGTAGAAAAAATATGGAAGAAGTATTCGTGTGGAAAGTAAATTGAACGTGATTTCTGCAAACTTGAATGTTTTGACGAAAGGATAAACGTTTAAACAAACATGCGATATTTATGACACTTATAAAAATTAAGATTTTAATATTTTAATTCAAAATGTTCGGTTGTATGTCGATAGATGCATATGTAGCGAAATTGTTATCGTTGTGTAATTTTTGTGACTAAATGATATAAACATTGCAAAATTTTATTTTCTAATTGAAAAATAATTATATTCTATATAAGATTTTATATAATAACAATAACAATAATAATAATAATAACTTTATTACCCAACAGTTAACCACTTACAGGACAACAATATATATATATATATATATATATATATATATATATATATATATATATATATATATATATATATATATATATATATATACAAAAAAAGGAATCGATCGTACATTGTAATATACAAATAAACTTAAAAATAAACAAAAATAAAAGAAAAATATCAAATAATTTGCCCAGTTTGCATTCTATATTTCACAATACTTGCACTCGTCCTTGTTGTCCATTCCTCCGCACTAGGAAGGGTTAATGTACTATTTATTATAGTTCTTCGCCATATGGTAAAACGGCGATCTGAACAATATATTAGTTCTAGCTGTTGGAGTAGCAAAAATATTAAAGTTTCTTGTTTTACATGCAAGCACATGAAAACGGATGTGTGAAACAATAGTTTTAATCAAATAATTTAATCTAATCCTTCAAGGTTGTGATATTTATAATATTAAAAATTATATTATAAATATCACAACCTATTTATAATATAATTTTTAAACCATGTTGATTTCCTTTAAACTTTTCACTTTTGCTAAAGTATTAATACTTCCATTCTCAGGACTAGATAATTTAGGTATCATAATTCAGTCACGAATTTTAATAGTACATTAAGAAAAGGTGTAAAATCAAATGTACTATAGTTCACGTATAATGTTACAAAAACAGAATTGAATAAACTACTGACATAATATTTAAGCGTTTTTGTGTATGCTGCAATATTATATCTCAATATGAATTTGTTTGTAGATGTTTTCAATGTCCAGGTCCGACTTATCGTCTATGAAAAGTTTAGGAAATGATTGAATTGGTAATTACTTAAGGGAGAATCGTTTCTCTCCGTTTCATTAAATTATATAGTGAACCTATATAACAAATTTAATGGTTAGAAATTCATGATAATTTTCATTGAATAGTAGTAATCTTTTGTTAAAACTTGTACCTTATAAGTGCTATATTTATTTTGCAAATGAGAAATTGAGAATAGTTGAACACGATTTTAAAGCAATTTACTCTGTGTTACCGTCAGTTAACTTCGTTTTACTTCTACTTCAAAATGCACGAATATTGTTAGTTTTTACATGCATCTATTCACAGCTAAATTAATTCCAGAACACTGTTAGTGAAATTAAGCTTTCTTGTGTGACGTCAGTAGTCCTAAAGTACTCCGAGCTTTTATGTATAGCAAGCAAGAACGAACGCATTATTTCATTTGTAATTTCTCTTATGCGATTGTAACTATGAATGTGAATTTGATTATTATTAGAAAGTAAGTTAGTATACAGACAGAAAAGAGTAAAGCTGTAACAATTGAAAGAAAGTTAAGAAAACAGTTAAAATTACTTTTGTAAATGTATCTAATTAAGTCTGCTTCTGGGGTTCCCGGCTGGAACCGCGTCACTGGTACAACTGCCGACGCCCATACGAGGGTACGAAACGCTGGCAGTTATACCAGTGACGCGGTTCCAGCCCGGAAGCCCAGAAGCAGATAGTATGGACCACGACCACGGAAGTCTACGTACCAGAGTATCTAATTAAGAAATAACTTTAATTAAAGGTAAAATGTAACGTTTGTACTCCACTCAAGACACAACATATGGTATACCTTGCATTCATTTTACCTCGCTACGAAAACTGTACCACATTATATTCGGGTCTAGCTGCCGAATACCGATCAGAATATAAAGTGGTGGGGGCGAGTCATTTGAATCACGACTATAACTGATTACTGATCGTACTAGCCGCCAAGTACCACGAACTTAATCTGTAATCTGTAGTCAGTCGTTGTTGTGATTCGACTGACTCGCGCCCCACCACGTTACATTCCGTTCGGCATTCGGTATCTAGACCCGAATATAATATGATACGGTGTAATATTTTAATATGAAAGCACGGTATGTATGTACATGAATATTTTTGTTTTTATAATTTTATTTTATTTATTAAACTTACATTTGCCTAAATTGTTTATATAGTTACCATATGGTTAACTAAATACAGCCGTTGAATTGATATAGTGTCATCTTGTAAAGAATTTGATTACATGTGTACCTGTGTCAGTGCATTTCTTCTGTCTTTCCCAGTGCTATATATGTATTTAGTTTATAATCTTCAGTAACTTATTCATTTAATTTTAGTCTTTGCTTCATGTAATAGGGTTTCGCATTTTTACAATTGGCGCTAGTTCATTTTTGAGTTATTTGCATTTATCATTTTCTGCTATATGATAGCTGATAGTTCTAACTTCATTTTGGAAAGAAATTGATAGATTAAGTTGAGCGTTTGATATTTTATAAAATACAAATGGACAATTCAAAGTGTGTATTTGCGTATATTTTACTCTTTTGATTTCGCAGTGGGAAGAATGCTTGTGAAAAGTGGTGTAAAGTTTAGGATAACAGTACTCTTCAAGAACGTCAATACTAAAGAAGATTTACGAGATTCTATGCTGGTGATTTTAATGTTAACAATGTTCTTTCGTCAGAGAGATCCATTGTTGTTGATGACAAATTTTATTTTGTCGATATCAACCTCAGTGAACGAATTAAACCCATGACAGACGACATAAAAAATCGCAGAAACGTGTTATTACATTATCAGAATTTGCATTTTTGAACATTTCCTTACATGGTTCGCATTTTTAGATTTAAAAAATTTTCGTAGAAATTATAATTAGACGTATCTTTCACACCGCTATGCCATGTCACATTATATTGCTTAATACACGGAAGTAAACATTAACAAAGGATTTCTTATGTTTCTTCACTCTTTTACTTTAACATTTTATAATTTGTTAATGGCATTCGGAATTTGCATATAAACTCGTAAGTAGAAAATATAGTCTAGTTGAAGATATAGATAGAAGTGCACATGAAACATACATCTGATTTCTTATAATTAAAACTTATTTTGTAAAACAGTAATGTTTTAATTTGATAATACATATTAATGGTATGAGTAAATGGAACAGGTTGACCAATTTAAATACTTGGAAGGGAAAAAATTGAAATCAAGACGTGAATATAGACAAAAGAACAAATAAAGCAATAAAACTATTTCATACTGTTATGGACAAACTCGCGAATAAAAGAGAAATATTCAGAAGAACTGAGGGGTAGATAGTATTTAATGCTACATGTAAAATAATTACTGGCGAAAAAAAGAACGACCTTTACTTAATTTTTCACTTCATTTCTCGTAAAGTAGTCTGGCTTCGTTACTAGTTTTATGCACCTGGTGGATATCATTACGGAAACGATTATACAAAATAATGAGGGATTGCATTAAAAGTGCTTTTACTACTATCCGTAAGATGGACATCTAGTTCTCTTTTGTTATTTTGTATTATCGTTACGATATATATATATATATATATATATATATATATATATATATATATACATATATATATATATATATACATACATATATATATATATACATACATACATATGCATATTATCGTGGGTGTAAAGTAAACAAAGTATTTACGAAGAGTAAAAGAAGTAACCTAATAACAAATTTAGTAATAATGGGAAATAAAATTTGTATTAAAGTGCACAGAAAGAAATTAAATGAGTTAATGGGGACGCATGAAAAAATTAAAAACGAAATACTAGTAATAAACGTTTGGGAAGCTAAAATAAAGGAAAATTGTGATAATGCCGTGATAAGCATAATTTTAAAACGTGAGAAAATGGTGAATAAAGCAAGCAAAGGGGACAAAGACAGAAAGAAGTGGTCACAGCATTAACCATACCATAGGGCTATACCAACACCGAAATGTTAAAGGGACTTGGATAATAAAGGTGTTTCAAAGTGCGCGGTTTTTTTTAAGAATAAATAAAATATAAATGGGGCACTTAATTTATATGGGTATGTGGGCATTTAAAAAGTGTGATGTATGACATTTATAAAAATGGTTTCGTACACGGTACAACAACGCGTTGAAATTGTTGAATTATTTTATGAAAATCAGCGTTCTGTGAAAAGAGGCTTTACAAAATTACGTGAATTTTATGGTTTACATAATCATCCATCTGAAAGCACTATTGGTCGAATTATTACAAAATTTCAAGAGACCGGTTCCGTGGAAGGTCAAAAAAGTGAAAAATACAGTCGTAGTGGTCGTTCACAAGAAAATGTTGGTTTGGTTCGTGAAAGTGTTGCTGAAGATCCTGAAATGTCCATTAGAAGATGTTCACAACAACTTGGATTTAGTGGATCAACAACATGGCGTATTTTACCCAAGGATTTAGCTCTGAAGGCGTATAAGGTTCAAATAACACAGAAACTGAAGCAATTTGATCATTTAAAAAGTCGATGAGGCACATTTTGAACTTGGTGGCTATGTTAATAAACAAAATTGGCGTATCTGGGGTGAGGAAAATTCACGAATTATTCATGAGAAATTTATGCATCCTAAACGAGTTACTGTCTGGTGTGCATTATGGTCAGGTGGTGTAATTGGACCACACTTCTTTGAAAATGCTGCTGATGAAGCTGTAACTATCGACGGTGATCGATATCGTCGGATGATAACCGAATTTTTGTGGCCTGAATTAATGAATATTAAACTAGAGGATATGTAGTTTCGACAGGATGGCGCTACACCTCACTTTGCAAACGGATCGATTGATTTATTGAGAGAAAAATTTCCTGTACGTGTAATCTTAAGAAACGGTGATGTTAATTGGCCACCAAGATCATGTGATTTGACACCGTTAGACTATTTTCTTTGGGGTTATGTGAAAAGTCCGGTTTCTAAAAGCAATCCACAATCAGTTCCTGCTTTGAAAGATGAAATTATTTGTGTCATTGGTGAAATAGAGCCTAAATTATATCCAAATTTTAACAAAAGAGTGGACGTCTGTAGAGCTGCAACAGGAGGCCATTTGACAGATATTATTTTTCGCATATAAATGTCGTAAATGATACTAATAAAAAGTTTTTGAAAGTAAATGCAAATTATGTGTTTTATTTATTCTAGAAGAAAACTCGAAATTTGAAACAGCCTTTACATATTATTTTTAATTAAAACTAGTTACGATAAAATTAGCATCAAATGCTTATGACAATGTGAAATTATCTATGTTCATGATTAATATACGATCGACAATTTGTTTATAATTTATAATTAGGTATTTACGTTTACCAATTTAAAAGTAATTAAATTTGGCTGCTGTTCTGCTGTCGTTGGTTACGTGTTGGATTACGTAAAAGCAAGGTTCTGGCTGAACAGAGCAATTTACACTGATAAAACGCGCAATCTGCAAAAGTTCATTAAATATACTTAAAAGTAAAATTAATAAAAATTTAATTAAGCAAATGAGAATTTAGACCTGCATGTCAAACTAATCATTAATATTACTCGTATGAAGGAAAATTTTGTTCGTGTTACCTGTACGATTTTAATGTATAATAATAATTCCGTGTGCCCCTCCAAAAGGGTAGTGCTTGATTTTACTGTAGGTTTTAGGCAGGTTTTTGAAATCGCTTAAAATTTTAGATTAACGGATTCTAACATCGGAATTTTACTTTTAATATCACTGTTTTTGGTCTTTGAAAGAAATTCCTGTTTTTATTTTCATTTAAGTGAAAATACGGAAATAATTCGTATCAGTCAATATTTTGTAATTATCTGCAGTTTTGCATATGAGGGAGAAATAACTCATACAGATCTACTTATCTGTTATGGTAATATGTAATGTAGAATTATCCTGTGCGAATAGATTGCATAGTAAAGCTAACTACCTAACTAGGGCTTGCACTCACTCCTATTTCTCTCTATTACTCACTAGCTAATAAATGTGATTACTTCACTTTCTTCTGCACTTACTTTCAGTAATAGATAAACTAAATTTCTCTGCATGTTGAAAGCATTAATGATTTAATAAGAAAGACCTAGGCTATTGCGTTACATTATAAAAAATATGTTAGTTAAATTGTTACTAAAAATATAATGATAAGTTACAGCTAACAGTCAAGTTAACGGATTTATCTTTTGATTGTTACAAGCTTATTTGAGTAAAATTAAATAATAATGTATTAATTCCTATAATAAATCGAGGCAACACGAGGTCTTTTACAGTAATTATTAATAGAATATACAGAATAAAACAGTATTTCATATTTAAAAAATGAGCTTGAACTTATTTTGAACATATACTATATGTTTTTTAGTAATTATAATTGTCGTATTTCGTTAAACAAACTATCTCAAACACGCTAACCATATAAACCACATAAGCTATACTGTCAAGTATGCACCTAATGAAGAAATAGAATATTTTTCGATAGCTTAGATAGTGTTTACCATTTAGATTAGAATAGATTAGATTCCATTGCCATTTCCAGATTTGTTGTCCTCATGTCACATTACAGTCAATTCTCAAGATTTAATCTTTCAGTTAGACCTAGCAGATTCGAGGGCAGTTTTTCTACATAAAGTTCCGCTTCGGGATATTCATTTCACATTTGCAGATACCGCGTTCTTGTCAAGTCATCTCATTGACGTAGATCGCGGCATTCTGTTCTACTCGGCAGAAATTACATATGTCTCTTAGCAAGCTGATATTATTCATATGTTTGTTGTTGTTGAGTTTATAATACTCTGTTGGCAGCCCATTATTATCTGAATAAACTTGTAGTCCCTACTAAGCAGAGTTCGCTGCTCTTTAACATTTAAAGAGAGATTTGTTCTGATTGTTTCCATTTCGTGAATGAATAACGGGTAGCGGTTAGGCAAACTTTATGATCCTGGTAGAAGGTAGACCTAACTCAGGGAACTGGCAACCCTGCCCACGCGAGCCCCTGCGTTTTCACTCACACCAAATACGGGTGAATGTGGGTCCTAACCTTTATTTCCTTCTAAACATAAGTACCACCACCCACCCTGTAACTCCTGTCAGATTAAGAGGAAACTTTATACGACACACAGAGACAAGTCATACATCCTATAGTCCGGATCTAAAGTAGTCAAACCAAAACATCTTTATCACCGGCAAGTAGCACTGAGAGTCTAGTTGTCAGTATTATGCTAGGGTGGTGTGTGATCCACAATAGCCCCGTTTGGAATGGCCAGGAAACCCAATCTGTCACAGAATCGTGTGAAGCGAGTGGTACCTATCTGTCCCAAATTGTCACTACAAAGTCTGGAAGCGAGGAAGGCCATCCTACGAACGTCATAAGGATTTCTACCACTGGTAATCTTGCAGAACAACTCTTTTCGATCTATACTAGAGACTAACATGACCAATGGTCGCAGGAATTAAATGAATCCTTCCTACGAACATATTACATTTGTACAAAGCTGGAAACGGTGAGTACCCCGAAGAGCGATATTTATAGGGAAGCTCTTTTTTTAACCACGCACCCTGTCAAAATGTCATGGATCGGATCCGATCGGTTTTTAGGCAACCAGCGTCTTTCGGCAGAAATACTACAAATTTACAGGCAACTATGTAGGTTCGGTTCGATAACATATTCGTTCGTATTAATCGACAGAGGTAACAACATTACTGTTTTTGGATTTATTTCTTTTATGTATAATTTAGTTTTAATAACCACAAAAAAATTATAATTTTATAGAAAATTCAATTAAAGATGAAGATTTATGATTTATGACCAAATAGTTATTGCATTTATGTTTATTGATAATAATAAAGAAAATTCTTTTGATATATATATATTATATATAAATAGAAAAATGTTAAATAACTTTTATTTCAATGGCAAGCAGATTTAAATTTTCTACATAACTATAAAAGAAAACTTAAAGCAGGAAATCTTTACTACATCTTCTTTACATCTTTTCTACATCTTTCCTACGCCAGGTCATGCTTGCCAGTAAGGATAATTGGATTGAAATGGATTGAAAAATTCTTGATATATCAACGGTCAGAAAGATCTTCCTCTCGGTGGCAGTATATTGCGGACATTTAACGAATGACGCTTACTGGAACCGATTCTCTACAACTTTATTCAGTTGAAAAGCATCATTAGAGAACATATTTCTTTTTCTTAGTACAATAAATAGTTTTCTTTCTTACTCTTATAAAAAGCATAAAGATGAAGATAACCTACAGCATTGCAAATTGATTTATAATTTAGTTATAATTTCGTTCAATTTTTTATTTTAAATTACAAATTTGAGCTCTAAAACATTTAATGAAATATGCGAAACTAAATTAATTGTAATTCCATTCTATGTAAAAAATGAATATTGATAATATACCTAGAATTGATACTATAAGCAAAACTTTAAAAAACGGGTGGTGTTGAGTCGACTGCCATATTTCAAATGATCATAGATTATGAAATGGTAACAAGAAATAAAAAGTGAAACAGTCTGTAAATACATTGAACTCTGTAAGTTTCATTTAATTTTGAAGAGCACTCAATGACAATAATATGGTTTGATTGTCCTTCACAATTTTATCTAATAGAATGCATTCTGGACACTCAGTTTTCGATTAGTTTTTCGACAATCTCACGTGATATTGAGATGTATTTTATATGATACATTTAGTGCCGGTTATTATTCATGGTTTATTTTTGTATATCAACGATTTCACATAACATCATAGAAAAATGGATAAGAGTATTGTTACACTCTCTATATATAATAATTTCTTATATCGTTTTTAAGATTAATTTATTTAATTTAAAATACAATTCGATCTTAAATTCCTAAATTATTATACTGTCATTATTTGTCCGGTCCTCGTATATATATTCAGATGCAGAGTCCTTTTGTGTTAGTCACGTACGAATGGTCAAGGCTGCAATAAACACCGAAATCAGGTACCAAAGACTACTTGAAGTTACCAACTTTTCACTGAATTCGATATCAATTTAGTTATATTGATTTCTAAATGCAATTCGCGATTCAAATACCAATCCCAATTTGGTATTTCTTTTACACAGAATACACGTCTACTATTCTGTGTAGATAATTTGCTTAATGCTTATATTGAAATTAAGATCACAATTTTAATATCTGCTAATTTGCTTCCTGTCCTTGCTGTTTGCTATTGGTTATTTCAAACATGACCAATACCCCCTCAGTTATGGGGTCAGTTCCTTATAAAGCCATAGCGTAAGAGAACAACCCTCTTCGCTTTTCTATCATCATCCAGACGATACGCGTCTTTCATGTGTTTGTGCCGCGAACCTTTATTCGCGCTTCTTGTGACTTCGTATTTAATTTCGCGTACGCGAAAAATACACAGCTTCCTGATCCAGGATATATACATATACGCAAACACGCAAGTACAAGTATTTTAATCTAACTCTTTGTATATTTTATTAAACGGCTATATATATCGTTAGACTTATCTTTTATTACAGCTTTGCTATTACGTTCATCATATTTTATTTGTTGCTCTTGTTCTTGTTAACTATTTCTATTTACCACATTCAAGCTTCAAGAATTCATTTAACTTGTGAATAAAATTTTAAAGGCATTCCTGTCGTTTTATTCCACTAATAATCTTTCTTTCAGCTTAGCACACGTCCTGGACTTTTGATGCTCATTGTACACAACTATTAATTATTAACTCCTCACCTCACATTACATTCAATTATATTACTTTCTTTCCCTTGTTTATTTGCATTTATTACAGTGCTTTAGCTAGCCAAATACGCGCTCGTAATAAATTGACTAACCAACACTTGCAAATAAATATTCTCTATTAAATAATATCCCTATTATTATTTATTAAAACGAGGGAGGTAATAAATTGTCTCAATCAAACACATTTTCATTCATATATTTATTCGTTCATTTTTTTCACTCATTCGTTTTCTTTTTATCAAAGGAGGAGGTAATAGTATGAAATTTCATGATCTTGGTGGATAATTTACATTAATAACGTGTGCAGATTATGGCAATAAATTAATTGTATGACGGTCTGTTGACAAATCGCATGGTTTTATTTGAAAATTGTTTAAACTTTGTTAAACTTTGTCAGTTCAAGAAAAGGATATTCCATCAGCATATACATACTTATAGCGGTCACTTTTAACAGTAACATCATTTCTGCCATAATCTTGAATCCACCTTGAATCCATAAACTGCACCAAACCTTGATCTTCTGAAGACAAGAAGGTATTTTGTAAATCATGTAAATCCTATAGTCATGTTTATTTACGATTTTATTGAGACGAAAATGCGCTTCATAGGAAACCTTTGTCTTCTAAAATGAGGATAGATTTTTAACTATTCAGAAGCCTGGTTTACGAACATTTGACGCACGATATAATCAACAGACTTCAGTGCTTGAGTCGGTTGAACTTTGTAGCAATGCACAGAAGTTGACTTATCTGCAACTGAGCCAGTTTGCCCAGATTTCTTGACTAAACGGCAGAAACCAACGGATTGGTCGATCATGTTGATTATACATTTTTTGATGCTTTAATTGGATCTAGCTAGGAATCCATGTAATGTCCATGGAAAGTAGTAATAGCGTGTTTTTTAAATTTTCAAAAGAATTTGTTTAGAGCGCTCGTTTCAAATTTATTACTTTGGAAAGGCGGTAGGATAAAGTATTCCTGTTCAATAACAAAAGTTGCTATTGACAAAAATCTGCATACCATCCTTTATTACTAATTTTTAAATGAAAACTGAAAATTTTTGTTAGATTAATTAGCGGTGTAGTTTTTATGGCTACTGAAAGCAAATTAATTTGCATTTTATTAAAACAATGGAAAAATGGGAAATGTTGAACAGAATCTTTTTCTTTAGAATGAGAAAATGTAAGATAGAGGGAAGTTGAATGCGTTTCATGAGGAATATGAATCTTTGATGACCACCACGCTAGTTGACCGTCCGCTTCTGCCTTCTGGCAGAGACGACGTTCGAATTTTTTCATCAAGAAGATTGTCTTAATCACTGAAGATTGATATATAACCCCTTTCCACGTTCATTTTCGTATTTTGTATACAATTTCAACAACTAAGTTGTCATCATCAGCAGATAATTAAACAGTGTCGCACCTGGAAAACTACGGCGAAAAATACCCGTATGAAAACAAATTCCGCACACGACCTCTAACGTTGAAAGCCAAAGCGCACACGGTGCACAGTGTGCGTTTTGGCGTGTGCGGAATTTGTTTCGTACAGGTATTTTGCTATGACTTTCCACCTTTCGGACTGAGACGAGCTGATGTCCTTGTTTTGTATTCTTTTCTATTTTGAGATATATTTATTATTATTGTATATTTCTTTTGTTGCAACTTTCTTGGGCTCGTAATTCCACGTTTTTCTGGGTCTTTCTCGTTCTGTTCTTTCCGTAGGGTCTAACTTCGTATATTTTTTGCTATCCTTTTATCTGATAACCTCGATATGTTCTCACATCACCCTAACTGTCTTCCTGGTATTTTTTTGTTAATGTCTTCTATACTTAATTTTCTCTGTGTTATATTTATTATTTTTCCTTAGCCATCCTTCCCTCGCTTTTTCTAAGAAATTACGTTTCTTGGAAATACAAGCATCTTACAGTATATTTTATTTGCTTTTGAAAACTTTTAATGTAGAATAACAACGAATATTAATTTTATAGTTTTGTTTGAGAAATAACACTATAAAGTTTGAATGTTTCACGAGTATTCAAATAAGTATTTTAAATTCACAATAAAAATAAAATAATTGATTATTTGTTATGCGTCTTGTGACTATTCAGATGAATGGATGTAAAATCACTTTCACTGAAGATCCCGGAGATGTAGCACCATGTATAATTTAATTAGGTAAAATTTGGAGAACGCGGATTTCATAAATTCATTTATGCTAGGCAAAAGCAAAACCGTTTTCTTAGCGGAAATCAAGTTCAAATTCTTGGAAACTTAATTATCTCCAAGTTGACATCACAAGATGTATTTCAAGGTGTATGCTAATACGATCGTAAATCTTTGTTACCTACAAAAGTAACCTGACATGCGAAAAATATAAACTAGCTATCGAAGCGTGGAAATAAACGTAGGTAATTACTAATTAATAAACTTTCCTCATCGTTTCATTCATTTAATTTTCCATGAGTTTCAGGATTCTAACATTAGCCTTAAATGAATTGGGTCACGGTAATTTTATAAAAAAAAATAAATAACTGACGAAGCAGATATTTAATTATATGGTGTCTACCTTCATATAAAAAGTAGTATTGAAATCACGAACTAAAAAAACATATTGACGAGCTTTTCGAAACGAAATTTTCCTTTCAAAATATCCGATACTTTCTAACGAACAAACAAATTGAAAAGATACAATCGAATAATTGAATATATGTATATCTTCCTATTTGGATCGAAATATAGAATATACGCCAGCAGGACAGAGAAATATTTTTAAAGGCAGCTGCTTACATCGCTACAATATGAATATATGGTACATATACAGGCATGTTCACAAAAATAGTATTAATCTTAGCTGAACTATCAATTTATACGTTAAACAAAAGAAATTCTAGTTTATTGAACTCTTTATTACAACATGTTACATAATTATAACAATCAATAAATAGGTTTCTAAATACCAAAGAGAAAATAAAACTTTATATTCTACAAACAAAATAATTGTGCATTAAAACAGCAGCCATGTCAAAATACTAACCAAATGCCATTTTTACTAAGTTAATTGGATAGAAACACTTAATATTTTGTTACTTGACTTTCGTTTATCACCTCTTGACACCTGTGGGGCAACGAGTTCACCAGTTGCCTACATATCTTTGCTAAAATTGATCGCCATTTGGCTTGGCATATTCTTTACAGATCGTCAATATTTTGCGGTTTAGCAGTAGATACAATCTTTTTTAACTCCACCCATAAATTTTCAATATGGTTTAGACCTGGCGATTGTGCCGGCCATTCCAAACGCGAACGTTCTTATCGCTAAGCCAAGTTTACGTTTTATGGATCCTTATTCTGCATTTACAACTATCTTAGTGGCATTTTCCCTCTGCATATAGTAGAAGCACACTTTGTAATATGTTCACATAGACATCAGCTTTCATTATGCCTTCTATCTTGTGTAAAGGGCCTATGCCATACCACAAAAAACACTCTCGCAGCATGATGCTTGAGCCTCCGAATATTACTTTCTTTTTGGTGTACTGGGGTTGAAATGCTGTCAATGGTGGCCTTCGTACGTGTTGTTGATATGCACCGGAATTAAACAAAACTATTTTCGATTCATCGGACTACAGTACATTACGCCACTTTTTTTTGTCTCATTGTCCTTGTATTTAATAATGGTACCTTCTTAAGCCTTCTCACGCGCCACTTTCCTTGAATTATTCTTATTATTATTCTAAAGAAGTGCTTATACAAAGTTGAAACTCACTTTTAATTGCAGTTGAACTTATGAACGGTGTCTTTTTTGCACAAGTTACAATGTTTCTGTCTTCTCTAGGGCTAGTTTTCCTTTTTCCACCACAATTTTCTTTCACTTTTCTCCAGGTTATAGCGTTTGCAATCATTTTCGCAGAACATGAGAACGTATTTTGTATAAATTTGTAGCTTTTGCCTCTACTAAGTAGATCGAGTATAATTACTCATTTTTGCGATGAGCAATGTTTTGCTCGCCCCATATTACAACAGAAATGGTTGATTAAAAAATTGTTCAATTATTCTGCAACAGACAGAACATTATATGTATGTGTGCGTTTAGTGTCGCCAGCTTCTTATCTCTAACTGCATCAGTTTCCTCATATTTTTATAGAAATTTACGAAATCATTTAACTCAGGAGGGCCCATTCCTCTATCCATGTATTTTTCAATATCTTCTTAATGTGTTAGCGCATATTCTGTTGGATTGCAATATCACCGAATAAGGTCAAGTACGAACTCGCTGCAAAATCATTTTAAAAAGTATTAATTGAAAATTGCTGTTAGTACTCAAGTCGCAATATGATACTTATTTTGAAAGTATAAAAAACTAAGTCACTGTAGAAACAAAAATTGAACAACTGTAGGAGGAAATCTAAACACACAATTATTTGGCTCCTGTAAGTCATGATTGGACAACCGGGACTGTTAGTCTCGTTGAAACTCAGCTTTTTAAATGAATTGGAAGAAATTATTTATAGCAAATGCCAACGATGTGGTCGAAGTATTATAGATAGCGCATACATAGCGCTATACCTATGTCGCTTTTGGCACTTTCTTGAACAATATGTTAACAGTAAAATCTGTTGTAAATACACGTTTTGTTCTTTCATACTAACCTTTTATCATACTCAGAAGCGCGTATAGTCCACAATATATTACTGGATTAAAACGTTCATATATTTCTAAATATTAATGCGTTACTCACTTAACGGGCTATTAAAACTAGATTAGCGCTGCCACTAAGTAATTAATTCACGTTTTTAGTCCAGTTCTTTCACTTTTTTCTACTGATTGCAAGTGATAGTGCCTTGTTGTATAAACTTCATTCTCTTAGTTGTGTCCCATCTGCATTGAATTTCTTGCATTTATATTCAATAAATCGCATTCGTGATCTGCACTGCGACTCTTACGAATTTATTGAAACATCTGGTCTGCTTAGGGTTGTAATTCATTTCCTCCTTCTTTTCTTTTGCTTGCTAACAACCCGTTATCTACTATAACTTGCTTAGTTTCAGCACGACGATGTAAAGACATAATACGGAACTGAGTTCTATTGATTTTGTCTCTCTTGCATTGAATTTTATCTATTTATATTGAAAAAACCACATTCGTTATAAGGGGTTTTCCAATAAGGACTTGACAAATTTTTTTCAAAATAAAATGCAGACCAGTTGAGATATTTCAAAAACTTTATTATCGGGTTGAAGTACAATGAAAACATTTATGAATGGAACTCGACTTCGTTCACATGGCCACCGCGGGCACGTTTGCAGCGGTCGATTCGTTGGACCCAATTTTCGATGACTCGGCCATACAATTCGTCCGAAACGGCTGCTATTTCGCGTTCAATGTTGGCTCTGAGCTCTTCCAACGTTGCCGGCTTGTTGGCGTAGATCAATGACTTGACGTAGCTCCAAAGAAAAAAGTCTAGAGGCGTTAAATCGCACGAACGAGGCGGCCAATCGACTGGTCCATTTCTTGAGATAACACGCTCATTAAACTTACTCTTCAATAAATCGATTGTAACGTGTGCTGTGTGGCTTGTGGCACCGTCCTGCTGAAACCACATGTTGTACAAGTCCATATCTTCCAATTCGGGCCAAAACTAATAGGTAATCATGGCGTGATAACGATTACCATTCACAGTAACGTGACAATTATTATCGTCGACGAAAAAATATGGCCCTATGACGCCGCCGGCATGCAAACCGCACCAAACAGTTATTTTTTGTGAATGAAGTGGTGTTTCATGAAGCACATGTGGATTTTCACCCGACCAATAATGCATATTTTGCTTATTGACGAATCCATTGAGCCAAAAATGAGCTTCGTCACTGAAAATGATTTTGCGATGAAATTGATCATCTTGGCGCATCTTTTCCAGAGCCCAATCGGAGAACGTACGTCGCTTTAAATGGTCCATCGGCTTCAATTCTTGAGTCAGCTTGATCTTGTATGGGTTTAAACCAAGATCCTTACGCAAAATTCGCCATAAAGTGGTCTGGGCGATGCCCAACTCTTGAGAACGCCCTGGAATTGACTGATTTGGATCATTTGCTCCGGACGTTTCAACGGCAGCGATATTTTCGACACATCGACCAACCCGTTGTCTCACTGCCACGGCAACATCACATAACGAATATGTAGACTCAAATTTTTGCACTAAACTTGTTACTGCCTGTCTACTAGGGCGAGAATTACGACCGAAAATCGGAGTTAACGCTCTTAAAGTAGCGATCACCTACTCCAAATTTCTGTAGTAAATTTTTATAATTTGCAGACGTTGTTCGTTCGTGTACTTTACCATGATGAAAATGTTAAGTTTACTGAATAAATTGACAGTGACAGTTCGATGATTAGTGAAAGGGTGCATTCACAAATTGAATTAAAAGTTGTCAAGTCCCTATTGGAAAACCCCTTATGTCATACACTGACTTCAACTCATATGAATTAATGAAACATTTGGTGTGTCTCAGGGCTCTAATTCAAATTTTCCTCCTTTTCTTTTGTCTATTAATGATCTGTTGCCCATTGTAATCAGTCCAGTTTTAGCATATGCAGACGATTTTAAGATATATACTGACATAATTATTGCTGATACCATTTTTTGTCTACAGGACAAAATAAGTATGACATTAAATCGGGGAAACACTTTCAAATTAAAACTAATTATTAGATAGTAATCAAAGTACACAAACAATACTACATGTCTTGAAGAAAGAGAAACTGTAATCAATAATTAAACTACTTCTATTTTTGTGTTCTATTTTATTTTTTTCGTCAGTTGCCTAGTCTGTTACTTATTTTATTTAGTAATTTAATTTGGATTTATTGGTCGCAGTTAATTGGGGTATTTTATTGGTCAATAAAGATTGTTACTATTAGTATTTCTTTCCATTTTATACTTGTTTCTGATTTTGTTGGTCTTTGATTTCTATTTCTATTATCTCTCTAACTAGTCTACGTCATCTTTAAGATGTATCATATACCATATCAATTTTATAGTTTATTTTCTATTACTTTTAATTCCGAGACTCCTCAAATATTTTTATTTTATAATTTAGTGCGTTTTGTAATGTTTACTATATTCGTCAGAGATTTTGAAAAATTTATTAGTCGTAGTCTAGTAAACTCTTAATTTTTCTTTTGTGTCTTCCTTTAATACTGTTCTATTAAGAAAATAATATATTTTGTTTCTTTCCTAATTTTTTTCAGTTTTTTTAATTTATCCTCATATCACTATTTGTTCTGTTTTTTTTTTCTTCAACAATGGATAGTTTTGTTTTTTTCATTATCATTTTCAGCGTGTGTATTTTCTTTTGGAAATCTTTTTTAGCAAGTATACAATTTATTAAACTTTACATGTTATTATGCGGGTTTTTTTATTAACAGAACAAGATCTTTGTATCCGATCATTTTCTAATTTTTCTGTATATATTATTTTGTGTTTTCAACACTTATTATAACCGCCTTAAAATTGAGGGGTAAGTTATTAGCTTATCACGCCAGGGGTCTCGAGATCGAATTCTCTCTTAGTGGTTCTCCTTCTCAACTGACTAACAGCCAAAAATCGTAAGAACTACAAGGTGCGCTGACGCTGTAATAACTCGTGACGTGTTAATACGGATAGAACTCTTTATATAAACTATGTGCAAGAAAAAACGAATGACTCGGTAACAGTATATGTTTTTAACAAAATTTTATACAAATGCTTACAGCGTTGAAAATAATAAAGGATAAAAACGTAATAAAGAAGCAATAAAGCTTTGTGTCGTTTCTTTGCTGAATTCTAAGAGAAAAATAAATTTTCTTTTCTTTATTTTCAATCAGATTAACTTGTTTATTCGACTGTAATTATCTGTAGTAGTGAATTAGTGTATTAAAATAACAAGAGTTAGAAGACAACCGAATTATTGTCTTCGGATAAAGAAATATTGCTACAGTTATTCGTTGTTAGAGAGATTAGTCTCAAGAAAGTAGGCAAGCAACATCGTGTAATAGACTATAGACAACCTAAAACAGCCACTAAACAGGAAGATAACTAGAGATTAGAATTACCTGCTTTTAGGGATCAGTATAATATCTCGAGGCCTATTGGCAAGATAGGGCATGGAATTCTTGTTACATATATCTAAGTATTCCATCGTTCGAGTTGATTTTCTATCGTGACAGACTAATACTGCCTCTTACCAGTCGGCGTCTTGCCCTTAGATTAGAATAATGTACGGGCAGATTAGAATAGATAGAAAAATATTGTCTTCTTAGATAAGTTTGGGTTTCATTTGCAGACCTATGATGGTCGAAGAGGTAGCTTCTAAATTTTTTAGTAGAACGTAAGACCGTATGTAGTAGAGGACTGATGAATTGAATTGATGATTGAAGAATTGGTATAGGTAGTAGGCCTTCTTCAGTATTCCTTCGATGCCATTTGAATGGTCGAAGGTATATTTACGAATGCATTCTTTCATGTGGAGCGTTTTTCATAAAAGGTATTTTTATTTATTTCAATCAAATTTTTCAATTCAAGTTTAATCATATACTGTTTTCAACATAGTAAACGTTTGCCAAAATTTCTTTTAAATATATATACTTTTTGTGATTCGTGTTTTTGTTACGTAGTATATAGATATCAACGCACAATATCACAATATGTTAACAACTTTTATACTCGAAATGGGAAATTATTGAGCAACCGAATAAATAAATTTTTCTTTTTTTCTACAACGAACTACTGAGATTTTTTAACTCTCAATTCAACCTTAGATACTACTTATTTATATATTGATTTTATTAATGTGGGTAAGGTTTCAGAAGTTTCAAACTTTTGTAACGATGCAACGTATTATCTTTTCTTTTGGTTTACTATGTACAATAATGTGACTGATTTTCATTTTTTTTTCACATAATATACAAGCTTATTCTCAAACTTCAGAGGCATTAGGTGATGAACTTATTATTCAGTAAATATAGTCTTTCTTCTAGTTGTGGGGCTCATAAACTTCGGGTATTTTTTATTAATACTTCCACAATAAGGAAACGTGTTTATTGACTGCCAAAAGAATGTTTTACGAACACGTTAACAGCATATTAATAGATGTCTCATAAATATGGAAGTCGTATACTCCTTAACGTCTTATATAAGTGTGCTGGAGAATGGAAAACATGTTTCTCTTATTAATGAATTATAGATCGCGCCCGACAATCCAAAAGCATTGGATTAGTGGGAGATTAATGATGTAGCAATATGTACATACATTTATAAGAACGTCGATAATAGGTATAAATGAAGAAAAGTAGACAAAATAACGAAATATTTTCAATCGTTTGGGAAGTGACGAAATACGTCGTCCATATATATTGGCAAATTTTCTGTTATTTCAGTAAATATCAGTCAATCAATAATGTTTCTTGTTTTATTTTAGTGCATGTAAAATTTTGTAACCTCTTTCTAGCATATTCTAAAATGAGAAAACTGTGAATCAGGTTTCGCCACATAATTTATTAATAGCTTGTTATCTGATATGTACTTAGCCATCTAGAAGATGATTCTGAGTCTAATTTAGTTCATGTTTCGCTAAATGTTGTATATAGTTGACGTATAGTTAGACGCGATGACATATATATATATATATATATTGCAGTTATTCTAGGCGCATGCAAAATAATTTCAATTTTGAATCTGATAATCGCTGTAATATAAAAAATTATCGGACTATTTCACTAATTAGCAACTGCTCCAAAATTTTAGAAATACTTATATTCAATCCAATATTCAACCAAGATAAGAAACAATTGTTTATTCAAGAACACGAATTTAAAGAAAGATCTTCAACAACTAGTTCACTGAATATAAACTCAATTAATTTCTGACTCTTTAACAATAGATATTAAGTTGATGTGATTTATCCACGGCGTTTAACAGATTGTGATCAGTGTATTGAGAAAATATTTTGTAGATTCCAGGAACTATGTTGAATATTGTAATATTGAATCAGGCACATTGATATCAACTAAGGGACTACCGCAAGGCTTCGATTAGGCGCCTCTGTGGTTTAACCTTCATAATAACGACCTGCTTCTTCAAGTTATGCTTGGTTGTTGACTGTACCTTGATGATTGAAACTGTTCTCAACAGTGAGCGATGCTGGTAAACGTTATTTGCTACAGATGGATTTGAATTCTATTTGGTGGTGCAAAGTTAATGACTTAAATCTTGGTATAAGCAAGTATAAATTGCTTCCTTTTTCAAGAACAAAGACCTTGGTAGAATATGATTATAATATGAATAGAAAAGATGGTACATATTTTGGGCATTGTATTTGTTCAAAAAATTTTGTTTATGCGTCACTTAGAATTCGCAGTTTTTGCATGAAATTGGGAGGACATTCACTTGCACTTAGTAAATCGAAGACGATTTATTAAAACTGCATGCCTGTGAGATGGCGAATTGTTTCAAAAACGGGCAAAAATTCGTAGTCGCCAATGCTCATTATTTCTTTTTTGATATTTGAGTTGGGATGCATCAAGAATTTTCCAGTTAGTCAGGCAATCAATTTTGTGTTCTATTTTGAAGTCTTGAAGCGAAAATGGCTGTAAACGAATAATTCCTAAAATAAAAAAACACACAGTCGCATCGAGCATTGACTGTTTATTTTCTAGCTACAACTTTTAAGATTGTCATGTTGTACCTTCAGACGACGAAATTAATAACGTAGTAAAAGGCTGACGAATGATTTTTCGTGAAATTGGGAGGGAATTTTATGAAATTTTTTAACATTTCTATGCTCCTTCACCATGCACAGCCTTGACTTCGTTCCTTGCGATTTCCTACCCTTCTCCAATATAAAGGGTCAGATCAGTGATGCTCGTTTTGACGGAGTCGAGGTCATTCAAGCAATCATGGTAGCTGTTTCTTAGAAGATAATTTAATATGAGTTGTAAGGCAGGTTTTAGATTTGAAAGGGCCCTATAAACTTAATTTCATTATCTTGTTTAATATATGTTAAATATAATAAATAATAAATGTCTCGTTACTTAATTGAATCACCTCGTTTTCTACTCAAAGAGAGAATTTACTAGTTGTGCCTGTAGGTTTCGTGAATTAAAGATGAAGTGTAATGTGGGATGAACGAGAAAATTAAACACTTCTTATTCTTACGTAGATCACATAAGTAAACTCATTTCGACTTGAAAATGATCTTTTAAAGTTTCATATCTTATGTCGCTGTTCATATTAATGCTGTTCACGTTGTAAAGCAGTTAATATGAACATTTTCTTGTTCACATTGTTTAACAGTTCATATAATCGCGTGCTTACACAAGCGTGAGTTGATTTTACTTTTACTCTGGATTCGTTTTGTTGCTTATATTACTGAGAGGCGTATCTTAATCGTTTTCTATAAGTTCTGTTTTTAGTTTACTGGTGGCAGTTATTACATTAAAGATAAATGTCGCGACATTGAAACAATTTTATCGTCTGTGCTTGTAATTCATTTGCTTGTTGGGCGTTTATAACGGAGGGTAATAATGGAGAGAAGAATTGAAAATTTGTATTTGTTTAAAAATGGAAAAATTTGGAAATGTGGAATGAAGTCAAGAGAATATTTTCATAAAATTATGATACAAATGATGAGAGTGTATGTATATGAGTAATTAGTTTAAATTTAAACATTAAAAAAACGTGACTGGTATCATACATTAATGAATAAAATAAACACTATTATCTACTATTACAGAACATTGTGGATATATACATATAGCACCATAGATTTAATTCCAATAATGGTAGTGAAAATGCACTTGAGGATCTCGAAACGAGAAAATCTGCACAAAAGAGATTGCTAGTGAAAAGTTGGTTTACCTGTCTCTTCATTTCTTAGTTTCCACTTAAAGTGGGCACCGGGTAATGCTCTTCGAGTAGAATTGCATGTGAAATTTTTCCACGAGGCTATGAAAGGTAATCGTTTTAGGTAGATAAGTGCATTAAAGCTGAAACGATGAAAACTTTACAAAACAACGCTTTAGTTCTTAAATCTATAGTTTAAATATCATAAGATGGTGACAAGCAATGATGGCACATTTCTGTACAGAAAGTACAAATGTGTAAAATAGTATTTCAAATAAATATTGATTACCTTGAAGTGTTCATAATAAATTTTTAAGAATAGTAAGTTTATATGATGTGAAAAGCAAAGTTCATAACAAACAGACTCTTTTGTATCGAGTTGAGATTTCATAGTATTTTATTGAAGGATCTGGAGACCAATACACATCCATACAAGCTAATGTAGGACAGGTATGAGATTGAAAAAGATCCATCATATTCATGATAAAGAAAGTGATTCTGCAGATAAATGATATACATAAGTTAGATATAGTTAACCCTGTTAGATGAAAAAGAACACATGGTCAATCAAGAATGGACTTGGTTCGAACATGAGTTTCTTTTAACAGAACTCAATTATCAAGTGTATTGATGTCAGTATAAATTTCATCAAAAAAATGCGTGATAGTAATAAGATAGTCAGTATGGTTGAAAAAAAATTGAAACAAAATTAGATAATATAGAAATAACCCTGTAATTATGAAGGTCACTTGCTTCATCTTCCCTAAAAATAAATCCAAGTTTCTGGAAACACTGAATACTTAATAGAGAAGTTAATAACAGTTATTAATGATTAGGCAAAGATGAATCTTCAATCACATACTTAACTAAATACAATAAAACACAATTAATTTTTCTGAAAATTTTATTGCGTAAAATAATAAAATAATTGATAACGCGTATTGCAAGAACCTCGAACTTCAGAATTTAGTCTGTAGAAGTCAACGGTTTGAACCTCTTTTCGGGCAGTGCAATTTTGCGCCTCTGAGCCTTAAAATCTTTGACTCGTTCGTTTTTATTTTCTGTTTTTTGGTTTTTCCCTGTACTTTTTCTGTGCTGTTACACGAGAAGCAAGTAAATTAACTCCGCCCTATTAAAGCCCATGTCAGATCGAGTAATGCCGAATACTGACATAGTACCTTTAAAGGAACGTTAACTATCGCACTCCCCTGCGACTATTCAGTTTTTGAGCAGTTATTTTACACCTTAATTTAAGTTTAGTTGGGTTCCTTGGGAGGGGCTAGTTCTTATACTCACACATTAGCTGTGAGTGCCTGAGGTATATTAATTTATTAAAATGTTTAGATATTTCTGATATAATTTAATTTGATTTTCCACTTTCACATGGTGGGGTTTCAGTAGAACGATTCTTTGTAACACAAGAATGCATCTATTCGCTTCATTTCACTAACTATAACCTATCGCGTGTTTATGAAATTTCGTAGTAATAAGTACTTTTTAACTAGTAGAGTACATGCTTGTGTGAATTCTACAGTCAAACATATTTTCGTGGAATAATATACTTAGATAGATACCTATTTAAAACGTAAATAAGATCTATTGGGTGGGAGCATTTTATACATTTCGATTTAAAATTATTAAAATGTTCTCGATCAACTCTTAAGTGTTTCTAAGTGCGTTCACTGAATCTCCTTATGTCATATGATCTATTTATAAAATTTTATTCCTTGTAAAGTCTGTTGTCTTGATTGCATTGGAGTTCTTATAACTTTTATCACTTCACCAGTAAACAAGAACGCACACTGTATTAAGGGGTGAGTTTGCAAATTATTTTGTTCGAAGTGTTGTGTTTGGGTATTGATGATTAGTGGCTCTTGAGACTAAAATTCGAACATCTCTTTAAATTAAGAAAATTGTACCGTTTTTGAGAAGTATTGGAAGAAAAAGTAATGATAGTGAATATAAAGAGAATTCTGAGTTTGTTCTTCAATCGTCGTTTAACAAAGCCGAAGAAAATAACGACTGAAGGTCGAGGTGTTACATAAAATAAATGTAATGATAAATTTCTGTATTCTTATAGAAAATAGCTATTCTCTTTGCAATTGTTGATGTTGATGTTGCAGAAAATGTATGTGAAAACTAATAAAAATCGTTTTTTTAATGAAAAAATATGTTGAAAGTATGCATACTGTGTCATAAAAATAATCTTAATCAAAGTGAAAGAACATTTATTTAATTCTAAGCTTTTAGTTTTGGCTTTTGTTTAATAATTCTCGGAACTGAAAAGAAGTTTCCCTATTTTTTAGCTTACGCGTTCGTACTGTAAAGCGGACATTTGATCTTCCTTATTAATGGGTACTAGGATTTTGGGTTTACTATGCGATGTTAATTAATTTAGCCAGAAGTTATTTGTATAATGTCGCTTAACGTACTTCCTCGTAAGGTAATTATCCTAGTTTAAATTAGTGTTGCACTTGTTAGAAAATTTAAATAAAACCACAATTACTGTCGCGATGCAGTCCTTTTGTGATTTCTCTAGAAAACTATTTTGTTTTCCATGCACTTCTCTTTTAGTAGTTAATTTAAATGGCGAGGATTACCACAATCTCTTCCTATGAATATATATTGGCATTAAAGCTTCTATGGATTCCTTCTGTCTATCATCATTGTTTCAATGTTGTCTAGACATACAAGTTTAAGTGAATTTAACTGCCTCTACGTGTATGTTTATACAATTATTTTGTAATCTTCTGTGTGTGTATGTTCAAGAGATAATAATTACAAAACGTATAATATTTGTTAAACCTTATTTAACAGTATTTCTTGGAGCTTAAATGCATTTAAATGTAGGAAATAATTTTAATGCGAAACAGGATATTATGAGATGCAAGAATTGTAATGTTTAAATTTAACCAACCCTATTATGTCAGATATTAGTTTCATTCCTTTTTCTAAATTGAATAATTGTCAAGTATTTGTTTAGGCCAACCAAATGTAGAAACCAAAATGGTAAGGTAATTTTGATGGAGCCTGTGGTTGATTAACTTAATCACTGAAGGTTGATATATAATATAACCCCTATCCATATTAATTTTCGTGTTCTGTATACGTATTTCGACAACTAAGTTGTCATCATTGGCAGATAATTAGACAATGGAAACAGAACAAGCGTATAAAAGTCAGAAATATGTTAGTTTGTTACAATATAACGCTCGTTCTCATATCACTGTTTACATGATTGAGAGGACTGTTCATCTTTATTTGACCTATATTTCGAAGAAGAATTGTTAGGTGGAAAAAGTTCTGCCTTAAAGAGGCTGTTGGAGTTTTTCGTGCGTCTGTTAGTTTCAGTTTCTTCGAGAAATTTGAAAGCTTTCCCAACGATAGCAAGAATGTTTTAAAAAGATGGAAGATTGTAATGAAAAATAATATAATTTAATTTTATTATAGTTTGGTAATCTATGTATAATGTATAAATTTGGACGTTCTTTGTGTAGTAATGAGAACTACAAGTTCTAACACTAAACATCAAAAGAGTCACGACAAAAAAATTTACATTGAAAATCTGTGGTAAAATAAATAAAGTAAGTAAGATATATAACGCATTCTTTGAAATATTGCGTTTACACCAACATAATATGCCAACCGAAAGACAGGAACAGTAACGAAACTGAAGAACCATTGAATTAATTGTGAATGCCATGAAAAATATGCTTGTTAAAGGTTTTCGCGTAACTATATGACCTAGGCGTGGTAGCGTAATTTTTAATACTATCATAATTTCCAGACTAACGAAAGAAAGCGGCCGCATATTTAAATTGTGGTTAAAGCACTTTACACCACATAAATAATTTATATACTGGATACCTGCTTCGATAATATGTTCATTTTCATCAGTAAGGCTGCATGGATAAATGAGAATGTGTTAAAAAATAATAGAAAGCTTAATGCTTTAGTCATTTGTTTCATTCCAAGTTTCACTTTTCGTCAAATTATTTTCGTAGCACGGTTCGAGCCCATTAAAATTTTACCTGCCGTATTCTCATACAAAATAGATTCAGTGAAACTTAAATACTTTAGTAACTGCTAATATTTAATGATCTTCCATAAGCCCTTTTAAAACGAATTGGTGCCAGTTACAGTATCTACTGGAGAATAGTTGAAGCGAAAAGGGGATTATGAACAACAACCACAAGCCTGTAAGCAATATATTCATTCAGATCTTATTTTGTATTAAATTTATGCTCTCAAAGATGTAAATCAATAAATATGAACTTGTAGCCAGGATGCCGTGCTTAAAATTATAAATATTAGGACAGAGAAAACAACATGTCTAGTAAAGCAGCTACTTGTAAACTATGTCGGAAGTTGAGGACTGCGTATCATCCAGATTAATGGGCTATTACCTTAACTACCTAAGCAAGTTGCAGCCTTCCATAACTCGGAGTTGCCAGGGTCGCACGTAATTCCACGAAGTTTCCATACTTTAAACTTTCAGGTGCCACGTTAGTTACAGCTATCTACGGTGTATAAAAACATTGATAAATAAACGTTACTGTTTATTTAGGAGATATTTTGTTTAAAATTATCGTTTAGAGCATAAAGTATAAAGAATTTATTAGTGCTGGAATACACGTTTAAAATTGGTGGATATTCAGAGATTTATTAAATATTTTCGTCAAAATATTGAAGACATAATTTAAGCTTGTAATGTAATTTTTAAATAAATCCAAAGCTTTCTTTATATAAACAAATAACTAGTTGACCTGTAACAAGTTTTAATAAATGAAAATAAAATTCCATGTGTACTTTAATGTAATAAATTGTCGCTCTAATGGTAGGACTGTACTACTGGGTTATCAGACAAGTTATGATAATACTATCTGCTTCTGGGTTTCCGGGCTGGAACCGCGTCACTAGTATATCTGCCGACGTTTCGTACCCATTTGTATGGGACATCTTCAGGGCTGAACTACTGCACTGAAACTGTAGTTTCAGCCCTGAAGATGTCCCATACAAATGGGTACGAAACGTCGGCAGATATACTAGTGACGCGATTCCAGCCCGGAAACCCAGAAGCAGATAGCATGGACCACGACCGCGAAAGTCTACGTACCAAATTAAGTTATGATAAATTTTTACAATAGATGGCACTAGTTCATTTTCGTAAGTACTAGTGCATCGTGAAACGATGATTAACGAAATCCCGTGGTTCACTGAGGTTGGTGACGAAACGTTGAGCATTCAGCATTTAAGCACTCACGACAACAAAGCTACGAACTCACTAAAGATTATTGAACAAGTGATAAGAAGGGGATTATTTATAAGAATGTAATGCAAAAATGGTTTTGAACAAAATTCTACTTTCAGTGAGGTGGGATTCTAAAAGTATTGTGTTCTTAGAGTTTCTATCAAATAACGAAACAATTAATTCAAGTGTTTACTGCAGGACAGAGTTAACGAATCCACCATCCAGAAAAGTAGCAAGAATGATATTTCATCACGATAACAGGAGACCACGTCGT
This sequence comes from Dermolepida albohirtum, assembly GCA_031893035.1. Taxonomy (NCBI): domain Eukaryota; kingdom Metazoa; phylum Arthropoda; class Insecta; order Coleoptera; family Scarabaeidae; genus Dermolepida; species Dermolepida albohirtum. The sequence continues at coordinate 60,738 of JAVIWB010002669.1, forward strand.
CTGTCAAAAATGATTGGCTCCTATATAAGATGTATCGTCACGCCCAGCATACTCACCGAAGATTGTCTCTTCAGACTTCCAATAGTTTCGTTATTTTCAAGACACCTTATCTTTTCTAACGTCTCATTCAAATGAGGCTATGAGTCAATACCTTGTACAGTTTTTTGCTGATAAAAATAGGTCCTTCTATGAATGAAGAATTATGAAATTTATAGTTGATATTTTTTCTTCCTTTCTTTCTTTCTTAGTCTTAAACCTTTTCTAGCTTATAGGAGTAAGGCAGATGAAGCTAAGTCCGTTTAAGTCATTTGTCTTATTTCACCCCGGCACTCGCGTTTCAAACACTGTTCTGGTAAGTTTATCCCTCGACATTCGACATACATACTCAGACCATCTAAGTTGTTTTTTATGATTTTTCGCTGATAAGTTCGACTTGTAGCTCTTGTGAGCATATTTCATTTTTTAATTTTGTTCCTTCTGCTTTTGTTTTTTATTCCTTTCAGAAATCTCATATCCATTGCGTTAATTCGAGATTTTGGTCTTTCTGTTAGCGTTCACGGCTCGTTACTGTATAAAATTGTTGTTCTGATAAATTTTTTTACAACATCGGTTTTTATCTTTCTCGATATTTCTCTTTTTCTTAGAAATGTTGTCTTCATCATATTGCACATATTTCTCCCTCTTCCCGATTTCGAAATAATTTCCCTGTCCGATTGCCCGTTTTCTTCAGTAATTGCTCCCAGATATTTGAAATGCGCTACTTTATCAATATGTTTGTCGTTCAAGGTTATTTTATGTTTTGTCTTCGTATTTGAAGTTAACATTGATTTTGTTTTCCCTATCTTAATTTTCATGTCTATTTTCTTCAATTCTTCGTCTTGTACTACAAGATTATGATGTAAATTCATTTGCGATCAGTTCCGTCAGCTGCATTTGTTTCATTTGCTAATGTGCCAGTATTAATTTCTTCACTTTATTCTTGGTTTTCTTTATTGTCTCGTCCAGTAACGTTGAGAATAGGAGTGGACTCATCAACACATATTCCTGTTTGACGCCTTGCTTTCTTTCAAATTGCTTTAATCCCTCGTTATTTTTCATTATGATCATATTTCCTTTATGAATTTCTTCTATTACTTTTATTATTATTTGATTTACTTCTCTTTTCCGTGACACCTTCCATATATCTTTTCCTCATTCTATCAAACACTTTTCCTAAATTCCTAAATCTATGAAGTATACGTGTATTTCTCTTTTTTTGTTAATTATTTCTTCACTTGCTTGTCTGATGTGAATATATCGATCCTTTTTAATATTGTTTAATGACCCATGAAAAACATAAATAAAATATACCATGACGTTTTTTACAGCCTAACATATATTTATGTCTAATATTTTTCTAGTGAAACCAATAAAACGTTTCGGATATAAATATGAATGATAGAAATGGGAGAAAAAAAGAGTTAATTATTTTGTAACTATCTATTGTTTAAGTTAATAATTAGAAAAGTAAACTATAAACACTAATTTATCTCTGTATTTAAAAAATAATTTTGTTGCAATATAGGAGAAATACATAAAATCGATCAAAAACTAGAGAAGGATATTATGAACGTTCTGTAATTAGTAACAAACGGAAACTAGGAAAGTGTTTTTTTATTCAAATTATACCAGCAATCAGCGTGTAGTCATTTATTTTGAATGCCTTCGCCAATATATAACTTTTCTTTTGAAGATTTAATAATCATGTTATACATAATCACTGATAAACAATGCTGCGAGAATTCGCAAACGACCCTTTTTTTAGTCAAATTTGGGGGTTTCGCAAACCATCGACCCAAACAGGCGCAAAAAGTTTCAATCGGGGCAAAAGCCCGTGCGTGTGACGGTTCACAGATGAAAACGAAGTAGATAAAAAGAATTTTCCAGGGATAAGAAAAACCATTAAGACACAGTCAATATCGGTCGGGATCGACCGAAACGATCCCGTCATTTTACATGTGCCATAATAAATTGCCGTTCCGGGGTTGGTTGGTGCTGCGTCGGGTGCTGGTCGTTCCGTTGGCATTGACATTACTGGCAACCGAAATATAGTGTTTATGCGCTATTGAATCCGATGTGAATGAAATATTTCATACGCGTTCACAAACAAGTGGACGCTGTTAGCGAAAGGACGTGACGATAAAGTGGTAGACATTTCTCTCTTCGCGCTGATTTGATGAAAAATATCAGAAAATTTGTTAGGATTTTACAAGAATTAATTTAATCAGCAAAACAAATTTTTAATTTTTTTGATCTATCCAGATAAATAATTTTATTTTATTTATTCGTTCTGCTAATGGATAATTCCATATTAGTAAATAGAATTCGTCCCATCAGCTAGTTGCTAAATGCCTATCACCAATCGCAATATCTCGCCGTATTTGTTACGTGACCAGATACTTCCACATTTTGTAGTGTTATACTCCATGTCAATGTTAATTTGAGAGCGCAAAAGAATATTAGGTATGCTAAAGCAATTAAGCAGGTGGTACATTTATAAAATTTATAATTTTGAAATTCACTAGAAAAGAAAATAATACAAATTATTTCCTCAGCTGTCTAAAAATACATACTACCACTGCATTATGTTAAATATCCAATACAATGTTCGAGTTTAATCTGACGGAAATGATTTCAACTTTCTTTATAACAATAATGCTGAAGTTCAATTATGCAATTTCTGTAATGCGTTTCTCAAGATAGTTACTCTGCTGCTGCAATAAATTTTTCATTTGGCTGAAACTTTTTCCCAGCATGTAAAAGTTTGTGTTTGGGAAAAAATTGGATAAAGAACAAGTCTACAACGCTAAAATCGTAATTAATAGATGCGTTTTATCTATCCAAGACTCTTTAGTTAATCCTGGGCCTCATCGACGAATTGTTCCGTTCGTGCGATATTTCATATCAAGACGATTCATCAAGATAGCGAATAGAAACTATACTTTCATCTCTCGGATAAAAATGAAACTATTCAAGCAAAGCAAATTACAGAGGACGAACTTATACCGTAAAATGCAAAGCTGAACTTCGACTATGTATAAAGACGATGAGATTTTGATTGGAACACGTTTTATCTACCTAAAGTACTTCAACCGATCTTGGACCTTGATCGCCGACTGTGCTTTCCTTTGTTCGAATAGTTTCATTTTTAAACGAAATATCGCGTGAAGAGATCAATTCGTTGACGAAGTCCAACAGCGACTGAAAAGTCTTGAATCCGAGCTATATAGTGGATGATCCAGTTAAAAGAAATTACGCTTACGGAGGATGGATTGGACTTTAGCTGCCAAGTGATCTCGTAAATTCTAATAAAAAAGGAAAGTTTCCTTGTGACGCAAATCTAGACGTTTTTGGCCAACAGCCGTGCGAAATTTTGTTAATTTTACTCATGGTAACTGCGATTTTTGTAGTCCTTTTGGAATATCGTTGAATATATACCAAAGAGCAAGGGAAGAAAGGAACACATCTTGGCCTCAGAATGATGGGTCATCTTCCGTGGATTCACAAATCCACCGAAACTGTTTCAACTTACTTCGCTTTAAAATATGACTATTCCTCTTACTCAAACTGCTATCATTCGTTAGTGAATGGTTTTAGAAAGTTTTGTTGTGAAATAAAAATATTGTTACAATTGAACGTTACAGGGCAACTCGCAATTAGTTATTCCTATCATGGTTAGGTAGATTTCTTTTCTAGTTTCCCTAGTATTTTATCTAAATATTTCTTTTGGTAACTTGCGTCATATAAGAAAGTAAGATTGCAATATATTAGAAATGGAAATTGATCTAATAGATCAAATAGATGAACTGACAACTGACAAAATATATAAAGGCATAAAATGGAATAATAAATCAAATGGAAATATAACCTCTAAACTAATTAAATATGATGGAATACAGTTGAAAGAAATATTAACTAAATTGCTGAATAACTGTTTGGTAAGAAAAACAAACAAAATCGTTGGAATGAAAATTACGTGGTTTCACTATACAAGGGAGAGGATAGAAAAGATCCAAATAGTTATGAGGATTTAGCATAAACCGTACTTTGCATAGCTTCTGTGGGAAGATTATACAGAGGAAAAAATATTGAATATAACATAGGTGAAGATTAAAATCCACAAGGACCCTCATGCCCTCACAATTTATTTATTATTCAACAAATTTTCCACAAAATATCTATGCAAGAAGTGCATATTGCTGTTATTGATTTACTCAAGACATAGGAGATTCTTCGAAACCATCCATATTCAATAAGTATCATACAAGAGTTCAATGTCTTCAACTCATGTATGATGAGGCTTATATCAAGTAATATACATGTGAAGAGTCTGAGGTAAGAGTGTAATTTATCATCACTGATATCTATAAACAGAAAATATTTATATACACCTTAGGTTCGTAGACGATCAGGTGATATTTGCTCAAGGTGCATATGATTTAGAATTTATTTTTAAAAGACTTTGACCAATATGCACGATGTAATATTTTGTAATTAACTCCATCTCACCAGAGACAGTAATGGATATGTAATACTAGAAGATGTAAAATCAATCAAATAACGCAGAAAGAGAGAAAAATGGTAAATGCTTTGAATTCTGTACGGTGGAATCAAGATATAACCAAAAATAACAAAAAAATGTAATACAATGAAAGCAATAGCTGTAGAAATGGACTACTTTCAAAGAATTGGTGAAGTGGTTCAATTACTTTTTTTAGTACGACAAAAGATGGCTCAAACGTATATTCTTTTGAATATCACCAGGAAGGAATAACAAGAATTAACATTAACTTGGATTGAGGGAGTCAGAGCAGTAATGAAGGAAAGGAATTTGGAGGAGTATTTATTTTGAGACTAAGAGGTATGGAAGTTAGGGTTTGGAAAATGGCAAAATGCTATATGATTATACACTCAGCGGCAAAATTAACGCATAATTTATAAAATTTAAATTTTCTTCCGAAAAAAGCTACCAATTTGTTTTGTTTGCATCTAACAATGAAATAAAGCATTTAATGCTTAAAAATAAAATCATAGTTGGCGCACTTCAATGTTTATTAAGTCAGTTTAGTTCTGTTGTCAGAAAAAGTGTAATTATCACAGATCAATTGTATTCGTTAAATTCGTTAAAAGTTGTTATTTTGTGTGACTTTCTGTTGTCTTTATTGTCATTTAAAGCATTTTCTTTGTTATGGGTATTTTAAATCGGGATAATGCTATACGAGCAACGACATTGCTTCAAGAAGGAAGGACTCAACAATATGTCGCAAATCTTCTTGGAGTTAACCAATCGACTGTCTCCCGACTTGCTTGACGACTTCGGGAAACTGGTGATGTAAGAAGGAGACCGGGGCAAGGAAGGAAACGAGCGACTTCGGCGAGAGATGACCGATTTTTAACTTTAAGTTCCCTACGTGATCGCACTTTGACTGCTACAAGGCTTCAGGGTGTATTAGAAATAACCCGTGGTGTACAAGTTAGCGAAAGGACAGTTCGAAGAAGATTAGCAGAAGTTGATCTGCTCGCTCGACGCCCTGCTAGATGCCCTATTCTGTTACCACGTCATCGGACAGCTCGACTAAATTTTTGTCGTGAACATGCAAATTGGGGAATTGATGATTGGCGAAGAGTACTTTTTACCGATGAATCCCGGTTTTGCATACGAGGTGCAGATGGCCGTCAGAGAGTCTGGAGGCGACCAGGTGAACGTTTTGCGGAATGCGCGATTGTAGAGAGAGATCGATTCGGTGGAGGTTCTGTTATGATATGGGGAGGCATTTCTTTGAATGGCTCTACAGATCTAGTCATTGTAGGTAGGCCTACTTTAAATGCTCACAGGTACATTGAAGATATTCTTCAAGACTATGTAGTGCCATTTGCTGCAGGAGTCGGCGAAAATTTCCTATTAATGCAGGATAACGCGCGGCCTCACATAGCTAATATCGTCAATAATTTTCTAAACGAGGTTGGTATCCAGTGTCTGAACTGGCCTGCACGCAGTCCGGACTTGAATCCCATAGAGCATCTATGGGATGATATGAAACAGAAGCTCCAGCATATAAGACCACGAATAAACACAATAAATGAACTTATGGAGGCGCTGGAAGGGGAATGGGGAAATGTTAACCAAAACGTCGTTCAGAATTTGATTGAAAGTATGCCACGTCGAATTCAAGCTTGTATACGAGCACGAGGTGGCCATACTAGATACTGATCACCATTTTGTTTCAATACTGATCACCATTTTGTTTCATTGTTGTCATTTTAATAAATTATGCAAATTCAAAATTCAGTGCAGAAAAACAATTAACGGTAAAATAAGGAAAAACAAATGAATTTAATCAAATTTCATTCTTTGAGTGTTTATGTACCTTCGTTTTGATAAGTCATAAGTTTGTCAGTAATATTTTTTGATTTGTTAATAAATTATTTAAGATTTACTGATTATGCGTTAATTTTGCCGCTGAGTGTATATTGTGCTGTATTAGATAATGTTACTGTATATGCATGATTAGATATACAATTATACTTTTTTAATTATTACTGAAAATTAATAAATGCCAAATTCTAAACTATTAACTCAGTTATTTAATATTTATTTACAGTGTATTTATTAGGTGTTTGAAAAATGTTATTTGTATTTTGTATACAATAACTTATTTAAAATATTTAATTTAACTCAGAAGACTAAAGATATTTCTCGCTAAATTGAAGATGAAATTGATAACAGAAATAAATGTAAACGTTCCGCATTTAATCGATATTTAAATTCCAGAAACTTGAATCAATTAAACGATTCTTTCAGAAATTTCATTAAAATTCGAACAGACTACATATAATACCCCCAGAAGACGTATATTAAAAATAATATCAGATTTTCAAACGTTGCCTTTGTACTTCCACGCCATAAAGTTATGTAAATGTCCCCACGATATTATTTATATACGTACCCCAAAAACCAGTATTAGGTGTATGCAAATTTTGCCGAAGTTAACCCGCAACATCCATAATCAAACTTTCTCCTCTTTCTTTTTCTGTTCGTTTTTTCGACTTTTTTGAAGAAACTAAATTACGGCACTTCATGAACTCGTGGAGAAATTTTTAAATTGGTTTATAAACTGCGTACCATTTAATTTATAGTATCTCGTAAATTTCACGATGTTCATTTTAACAACGTCCCATTAAAATAACTCATAACGACCCATATCTTCTGTCCGACTATTCCGACAAGGCATTTTCGCGATATATTACTGAAGGTGAGTGTTTTCGAGATATGTTTGGGTTGGACCAGATGTTGAGCAGTATATTACAGAATGGAAACTTTTCCGGTTAAAAAGATTAATAGCGATTAAATAAGCTATAATTTCTAAAGAAAAAGGACGTATATTCAGTGAGAAAATTAAAGTTTGGAAATACCTACATTTTTCTACTATCGTTTGTTATATCTGTGTTGCCAGTTGAAAAGGCCAAATAAAATATTAAATTGCTAATTTAGTTCTTTTTAGACCTATTACTTAGACCTAAAACGAATTTTCAGCTATAAACTTTTTTTATTACTCATATTAATAACATCTGATGGTTTAATAATGTGCTCGTATTTCGAAAAATTATTGTTTCAATAACTTCTATACCTTCGGCAACAGCAGCACTAAAGTGTCATTACTCTTGAAGATGATAGCATTTCTTTCGAAATATGTATCCTCTGTAATAGTTATTTGATTGTGAGAAGTGTAAATACATTAAAATGGTAAACCATAATTTCAAAAGCGAGTACTCAATATTCGTTCTAAAGTAAGAGTGACAATATATTGTAATATTATATTATGTTTTTTCGGCATTGCTACTGTTCCAGTTATCTTGGTTATAAGGTTTGTAATGTCATATGGGAAACGTTATGAAAATATTTGTTAGCAGGGAATGAATCCTATCCTGACAAAAACAAAAACATTAGGATTGACAGTATATTATTTTATATTGCAATTCTGTATGATTTAAGATAATGTTAGTGTATCTACATTTTTAAATTAGGTTTATTGTACAGCCAAAGTCGTCAAAATTTAATGGTAGCCTTTAGTGACATTAATCTCTCAATAGATACATTTAGTTTTTAGTATTTTGGAAGTTATATGTAATAGATTCTTGAGAAAGCCTACAGATTGGCAATTTTAGGTCTTATATATATTCTAACGTAGAAAAACGATTTAGAAATTTATTTACACCTGTTGTAGTAAATAATCTATCTTTACAAGGCATCTTCCCATCACTATTAACGTGATGCAAGCTGTCGGAAATAATTGCACGTATTCGCTTTTCATCGATTCCTGTCGCCGGTTAGCAAGAAGATTGCTAAGCCTTAGTAATAGATGTACATTAAATTATAAACTAAGACCTGGACAACCTACAGTAGCTGTTTGTGATGAAAATGTTGTAGCCATAGGAAAGTTAATTAAACGAAGTCGGAATATGTACCTTAAGAGATTCAGGAAGAATTGGGCATTAGATTATCTGGAGTAGATATCGTTTTACACAAACATCTGCGTGTAAGGATTCCACATTTGGGAAAGATTCCCGAATATACACAATCTATTTTTTCTACATTTTTAATATTAATATATTTCATGCAGATTCCAAAAATTTCATCATTTTGTTGTGACTGATTTTTAAAAAATAATTTCGTTATACTTAAACGTCCATATATCATGCACATAAAATAATAAATTTATGCAACACAAGATGCACAAGTAGACAGAATGTTTAATTGTATTGCATTGTGTATGTCATAGGTATCTGTCACAGATGTGTATTAATGGGGGTTAAGGGAATCGTGTGAAATTAAACTTTTAAGTCTACAGGTATTACTAGGTATATCGATATTTTCTTTTCTATAAAGACGACTTGCTTATTAAGAAGTTCGGTAGACTTATCTTAAAATATGGCATTTATTGCGAGTGATATTGTAAATGTACTGCTATAGCATCGAGACAAAACAGCATTCAGTTATTTAGGTGTTTAAAAATGAGAAATAAAAGTTATTCATTCCAAAAGTGTTTTCTTTAGATGCTGTGGTCTAATTGCAGCAGTTCCTATTATAGATCATAAAATCGTAAATACCGACTGGAATACAGAAATTCGGCGTCTTTAAATATTTGAAAAATTGTGTAGTGATCGCCCGTAATCTGAATCCTGTGGGATTATGTTACACTCTGACTACACAATTTTAAGTCGTCAAAATAAAATTTTTACGATATTCGAAATCCGGTTTTTCGCAGACCATCCAGTCCAAATTTTGCCGTTGATGGTTTCCTGATACTAATTCGGTGGTTGCTGAAATTTTTTTGATGCCAAAGGAAGACTTCCGACAATTGGAAGAGTTGTTACAAAGAATGAACGAGTATATTTTAGTTAAGGTGGATTATTTTAAAAAACATTTAAACTATTTTCTTCAAAAATCTCGCAATATTTTTTTAACAATATTTTTGAAAATAACTCCCTTAATATCGCCAAAGATTCTGTTACTGTTAATCTGTAATTATGGGCATGAATATAAAGTATTTCTTAGCCAAATACTTAGCCAATCTAATAATTTGTTCAATAAGAACAACTACGGAGATTAAGTTGGAAAGATTAACCATGGAAGTACTTCATTAATAGTTGGAGAATACGAACTGAGAAATGAAATTTTCAACCTCGTTTTATCCAAAATATTATCAGTCGCTTGAAGGATAACAAAACCGCGTAGTGAGATAGTATACGCAATGACTTTATCACGTGTGGTACAGAGATAAACATGTAATGTATAACTCGTTTAATAAAAAAGATATGAAAAGAGGAAAGAACTGTTGACGATAGAAAAACAAACCGTGTAATTAAAGTTTCGAAAAAGCAACGCAATTTTACAAGTGTCATTCTAATGCTCGTAATTCTAGAAAGACTAAAAAAATCGATAAGTTGCTGAGGTATCATAAACTTAGTTGTCGAAATACGTATACAGAATACTGGTTAATCAACCACAGGCTCCATCGGCATTACGTTCAAGTTAAACTGGCTAATCCCGGAAGAATGTAAAATTTCATTAGGGAGGTGTACATTATTCGACTTTGTTACCAAGACCACGGAATTAAAATGCAAATAATGGACAAACATTAGAAAACAAAAGAAGATGGAGAATATGTTAATATAATAATGTTTCTTTTCCTGAGTGTAACAGATTGGTTAACACTTAGAAAAACGACGAACAACCAAATTAGAATCACTCGAAGATTTCGTTAACATCTGTAAGAATTCGAATTTATTGTAAATGCTTGCTTGATATTTGAAAAAATATCGTATGCGAAAATAAAAAAAATATTTTCGCAAAAATGTTTAAGAAGTTAGAGTAGAAACTAACATAAATAAAATCAAGTTGATGTTCATTAAGAGCAATAATCCAAATATAATAAATAGACTAGCCACAAATTTAAAAAATGTAAAATTTTAATTAATTGTGTAGCATATTGAATGAAATTCAGAACTGCCTGAAAGAAGAAAAGTCAAAATGAAATATATTGAATTCGAAAGAAACAAAAGTAAATACGAAGTTATGAATTTTGAATACAAATCTAGGGAGATTATTATTTTATGGCTGTGAGACGTGCTTAATTAATAAAAGTAATTCAAAGGATATGCAAATTCTCGTCAAGAAATGCCTTTCAAAAGCTTTAGATGCTTATAGGTCAAGTATAATTTCTAATAAAGGTTTGCGAAGTATTACCAATAAAGAGCCTATCTAAATAACAATCGATCAGGAAAAGTTGAAGTGGATAGGCTACCCAATAGGACAGGGAAACTTAGATATTGCTAAATAGAGTATAACATTAGGCGATTGTGACGAAGAGCACGACCGAGAGAGCCTTGGAGGAGAATACTTGAACAAAAAAAGAGAAAAATAAGAAGTGCACTGTGCTAAAAGTATTGGAACAGAATAAGAAAGATTCAAGACAAGATTTCCATAGAATCAATTCACAACTCAAATGGTAGGTCAGAAAATAGGGAAAAAGGGTTAACTGATAATCGAGTCACTATAAAAAGTTCTGGAAATTATCCAACTGAATACGCTATGTTTCTAAGAAGAAGAAACGAAACTACTACTTACTATACAAGGTCCACCGCATTTCTGAAAATGTATAAAGGAACTCAACTTACAATAAAATAAAACAAACTAAACTTATTTCATCTGAAAAAATTTTTGTTTCAGAAACTTAAATCTCTGGAGAATAAACTAAAAATAAATAAAAAATGGACAACTTTTGACTGGTATAACACGACAGTTTTAAAAAATACACAACTTTTTGTATATATTGTAAATTAACACTTAATATTGAAACTGCAATTAATATCTTTCATTTGTTTTTCGCCTTCGCTTCTAAAATAAATTATTCTTTTGGAATAGTAATTCTTGTTTATATATGTGTATTTTATCTTGATATAAAATACACTCAATTTGAAGCCGATGTGAGATTACGCCTGCATACATTGCAGATATGAAAGATGTGGGATTTCGTGGAGTTTCTGTTTTCAAGTTTCTTGGTCTATCCCCCACGTTGTCCACAGTAGTTTAAAAATATCGCTTTCGGCATTAAATTTCGCCTCTATAACAAAGTTTTCCGTTAGAAAACTGCGCTTTCAATATTTTCTGAATGTTTTTCTATAAAAAAGTTTAAATCCGTCACTAAGTATTTCAATCTGAATAAAATTCTCTAGCATCAAAACCGATATCATTTAAAAACTCGTAGACTTTAAAACATTGTTTTTGTTCTTCTAAAAGTTACAAAAAATATCTATATCTGGCATTTTTAACGAATATGATTCCATTTCATTCAATTAAAATACACAAAACTTTTATCGAGAATAGGTCTTTTTTTAATTTTTAGTAATATATTTTTTGCATATACCGGATATTTAAATATATTTACATACATCATAATACATATAATGCATATAAGGTACATAGAACAGATGACATTTAATATATAAACAGGAGCATAGTGTCGAAAAATAATGATTAAGAAAGAGCACCACGAAAGTTTAATTCGAATCTGTACATGACGCCAATACGGTAGCCCTTTTAAGTTTTTTAAAACCTTTTATCGATAGTTTTCAGTTTTCTAACAAGGTTCTTGATTGAACGTGATTAGACTTAGAATTTTTAAATACATTAGAGAAGTAATTTTCGGTCGGCATATATATAGGCATATACATAATATATATATATGTATATGTGTGTCAGCACATTATTTTTTGAACTTATAATTAACTACCATATGAACTGCCAGTTAAATACTTCAAAAAAGAATTTGATTTTTAAAAAGTATTTATTTGACTTGACTATTATAATTCACACTTTTCTCTTAAACTAGAAATACCGATGTTAGGTGTGACTGTTGTTAAGACGATCCGAACTATAATAATGACAATGAATACTGATTTTCCTATATTTATACCCTTAACTATTTTATCGCTATGACGTTCTAAGGTTACATGAGGGGGGGGATATACATTTCGTAACTTGCCGACTATAATTTCTTAATATACATTCAAAAAGTTTTCATCCCAGTTTGAAATATACAACTTTTGTATATTTGCTAAACTTCGAAAACTTGTGTATTAAATGGCGTTTAAATATATTATTTTGAAAGGGTTAATACTACTGAAATAAAGGCAGGTAGGTCTTAGTAACGATGTTCCATCGTTCTCAACAATAAGACGGTGACTAGCAGAATTTAACATTTAACTTGTGGGTCATTCAAAGTGACTAACGTTCTAGAAAGCTAAAATCTGCTGCAACTTATAAAATTATTGAAAGAGTTAACGATGCAGTACTGAATGATTATCAATCATAGGACATTTACATGAACATTTATGGATACCGCGATAGCTAACAGTCACGAACAAGAATATCAAAGATCGAAAATTCTTTGCAACTGTAAAACAGAAACTGGTTCAAGTGTTTCGCAAAGGACCAAAATAGTTTCATATGCTGAAAAGGTAAAGGATACTGTTGTGTTTAAGATGCACGAGATGTAGTATTTTGTCGACTATCTTGAGAAAGACAAAACCATCACAAAAGAGTATTATGGATTACTTCCGATCTCAAAAGTCGAAAAGATACGATTGGACAAGTTGAATACTTAAATTAAAGGCAACCGATATTCGGCAAAGGAAAAAATTCTATTTCATCACGACAGAGCTATTTCATTAATCATGAATTACACAAAAATGTTTTGTTTGTTATCTTATATCTAAAACTCATACCTTCCGTCGCAGTGTCAGTGTGGGGAGGAAAGGACGGATCTTAGTCATATATTTTTGAGCTGTTCCATATACAGAAAGATAATAGATGAATTCATATATAAATTAATGTTAAAGGGAGTGCAACTACCTACAAGAATTGTAACCCTAATGCACAGTAACACATTTGTACCATTTACGTTATTGAGTCTCTCATTAATATGAAAATAAAGATTTGAAAATCAGACGTGATGACATTTCCATCCAAAATTTATCTGTGTGGAATAACCCGTTTACCGATGGCCGAATGTATGTGTCTGTTAACTGTTAGTCACCCCGGAATGTGAAATGTGTGTCCCAGTCCTACACCTGGTAGTTCATCATCTTTGATTTTAAAAGTTAAAAAATATTCCGAAATATTGTATCGCGGTTTTTATTACATTGAGGCGAATGGGCTGCGATCCCGAGACGCCATATAAAGAAAAACTCATGCCTTAATTTATTCTTTAAATTTCGTACAGAGAATAAATTTATTGAATGAACTTCTATAAAATATTTACAAATCGTTCTTTTGCAATAGAAAAACTTTCCGATTGCTCCTGTGGCAATTTATATTTATTCTAGCTATCTTATATGATTAAACTTTTTTTTTTTCTGATGAAATTCATTTAGTTATTTTGCAAAACAACGTAGCTTGAAGTTGAATTTGATGGAGCCTGTGGTTGACTGACTTGATCAATAAGGTTGATATATAACCCCTTTCCACATTAACTTTTGTAAATTCTGTATACGCTTTTCGACAACCAAGTTGTCATCATCAGCAGATAATTTCAAAGTGTCGCACCAAGATGTACACTGAGTGTACATCTTGGTTTTGAGCGGGCAAGATGCACACTGAGTGTATATCTTGGTTTAGAGCGGTGTGGATCGCGTACGGAGTTTGATTTTCGTACAGTTGTTTTTCGCCGTGTTTTACCAGGTGCGACACTTTGAAATTATCTGCTAATGATGACAACTTGGTTGTCGAAATGCGTATACAGAATTTACAAAAGTTAATGTGGAAAGGGGTTATATATCAACCTTATTGATCAAAATAAAAACGTAGCTTGATTTAACAACGATATTATTGAACTAATTTATACTATGTCATCCTAAGTTTAAAGGAGAAAAAGATTTCAATCATGCGATACATTCAGATTTATATAAGGTAGTCAAAGTATAATAAGTAACTTATATTGGTAAAAATAAGATCGATATGAAGTGTGATTTGAAATTTCTGTTTTGTTTCTTATTACTAGCTTTTATAATCGAAAAAAATATTGTTATGTACTGAGACAGCAGAAAGAAATAAGTATATTTTACCTTCACTTAAAAAGAGGTACAATAGGAAAGCTATTCTATACATTGAATAGATAAATAAATATACAATTGTTACCCATACAACGTACAACGCAGTTATGCATAAAACATGCCCATGATTTTTCCAATTCAGGCTGTTCTCTATATACGATTCTCAATACTTGAAAATCTTATGCGCAACAAATCTTATTCATTTATTTTACTTATTCCAATAATACAGCAAATAAAAAGAGTTATTATTCTTAAACCAATAATTCTCAATCTGTGGGACGCGATAACATTAAGTGGAGGGGCGCGAGCATATCGAAAAATTAAGAAGAAATATTAATTTTTTTAAGAAAATTGTTTAATTTACTGAAAGAATGCAATAAAGTACATTCTGACATAAATTACAAATAAGTTTCATAATTATTTAAGTTTTTCGAAAGAAGGTTTAAATGTGAAATTGTAGTTCTTTTTCTATATTTAGCTGAGATTTATATGCCTTACAAGCAGCCATAGTATAAAATTCAGTTTCGTAAAGGTAGGATGTCAAAAATAGTAATAGTATATGAAATGGTCTTGCTTTCGGTGCCGAAAATTCATCATCTACCCTAAAATTCAAACAGAGATTTATTCCTAAATTGTCTTTTGATTTTGACACTTGTCGCAAAGTATATGCAGACTTCTTCATCGGCAGTTATGAGAACTTTGGACGCGTTTTGAAATGAGTCACTAATCCATAATTATTTAAGTTTCTAGAAAGAAGGTTTAATTTTGAAATTGCATTTCGTTTTCTATATTTAGCTGAGATTTATATGCCTTAAAAGCAGCCATAGTAGAAGATTCAGTTTCGCAAAGGTATGATGTTAAAAATGTTAATAGTATTACATATGAAATGCTCTTGTTTTCTGTGTCGAAAATTCATCATCCACCCCACAATTTAAACTGCGATTAATTATTAAATTGTCTTTTGATTTTGCCACTTATCGCGAAATATATAAAGACTTCTTCTTCGGTAGTTATGAGAATTTCGGGCGTATTTTGAAATGGTACCTAATCCATACTATGAAGTTGTCGTCAGCAAATAGATGCATTTTGAAATTCTTTTCCAGAGTGGGTAAATGATTCTCAATGGTTACAAAAGCAACTTTAATATGTTGCTCTTCGGCCTTGTAACTTTTAAAAAATTCATCCACATTTGCAAAATTTCTAGGTTTGCTTGCTTTATATTTCTGCTCCACAATTGCGATTTTCCACGAGAACCATTATTATTATTTGTCACTCGTACGCAACGTATGTGCGTTTGTTACTTGGAATTGATGATTCGCGGTATTTAATTTCGCGAACATGTCGACCATGTAGTTCAATTTCATAATAATTAAATCAATTCGAAGCTTCTCAGCAGAGGAGTTTCGAGATGATTTATATGGAAAAACTACATTCGAATATGCACCGAAGGAGCTCTTACAATGTCCACGAGATTCCAAAGTTTGAAAATATTTGTGAAACAAAAATTTCGACAGTGTGACTAGACATATTGTATGATTCACAAAGGCGTTCTGGCTTCCAAAGATATTACTCTTGGTCTGAGTATAGTGTTTAGGATAGTTGTAGTCGTAGTAAATTATATCAAAATGAGACCCGTTAAATCAAGAATCTTTGCTGCATTTTGTACAAACATAGGTGCAGTATATTCAGCGTTACTGTTTTATAGAGAGGCAAAATGGCTATCACTTGGGAAAATTTTGCAGCATGTTTATGACTTATGAGACGAAATCCATTTCGCTAGAAGCAGAAAACAGACCAGTTTGTTTGAAAACAAACCAGAAAGCACCAGTCTATTTGCTTCTTCTAGAAAAATAGCACACTCTGCAGATTTATTGTTTCGCAATTACCTGCAAACTGTTGAGTCTTCCAGATTTTTATGAGCATACTCCCACGAAATTTTTCTATTCTATGTTCGCCTCGTTTATAAAATCATTTAGTATATTAAATAATGCAAGTAATGTTACTTTCTTGCTTTCTATTGGCTTGCAGAAAAGTAATACTTCTACTTTCTCTTCTACTATGACACAAAATAGAATATAGGCAATTAAATGATCATCTTTATTACTGTGTGTTGTCTCGTCGAGCTGAATTGAAAACGATTTGATACACTCCTGAAAAGCTGTTGCTCTACGTTTTTAGCCATATCATCAATTTGACGGACAACAGTATCATTTGATAGAAGCATGGGCGGCAATTTTTTGACAAAATTATCTCCAAACGTACTTTTTATATTCTCGATCGCGGCTCGCAGAACTAGTTCCTCACTAAAGGTGTGAGACACTGGGCTATTTTATATGAAACTTTATAAGAGCTTCTCTATTCCCAGGCAAAGCTTTCTCAAAAACTGATGTTTGCACACATGATTTCAATTTTAATTCGAAGAATTTGTGGGGTTTGTTAACATACTTACTATGAAGCGTTTCCAAAAGTCTTTTAAGTTTATTAGGTTGCATACTGTTTACTGTCAGAATTTTTAAGTGCTGGTAATCACACAATTGAAGTATTTTGAGAAAATTTTCTCGATTTTTGGAACAGCCATCGTCTTGCACTTGTTGACGCTTCATTATCGTCTAATTTGCTTGCGTCACTTAAGAATGTATTATTTAATTTACTATTTCGTGGTAATGTAATTAAGACAGTATCGTTCAAATAGAAACTATCAGGTTGTTACAAATGTAATGTCCGTTTTTTCCTTCAGTCTGAATTGAATCGCACCTGTGTGAAGACGTGTATGTTTTTGGTGAAAATTATTATTGTATTTGTAGAAAAGGGTATTTATTTTGAAGTGTGTACCTGTTCCATTTCTTGGAAAGATTAATACACCTGTCCTTGTCTCGCCTATGGAAATGCTGTCGGCAAGAGATATTCGAGCAATTTACCTCTTTCAATTTAAAAAGGGATTAAATGCAGCTGCAGCAACGCTGCAGCTGCGGTGAAATCACGTGTAATGAACGCACATTACGGTGATGGTTTAAAAAATTCAGCGAGGGAAATTTTGATTTGGAAAATGAGCCTCGCGGATATGCGCGTAGCGCCGTTAATGACGACGAGCTGCGTGTAGAAGTTGAAAGTAATCTATCGACAACAGTGCGTAGCCTTGCAGAAACATTTCAAGTGTCCATTGCCACCATTAGTCGTCACCTTTCTTCGATTGGCAAAGTGAAGAAACTCGATCGATGGGTGCCGCACCAATTAACGGAAGCCAATAAGCTCCGTCGATTAGAGGTGGGTACCTCTTTGGCTAATCGACAGAAAGTTGAACCTTTACTTCATCGAGTGGTAACGTGTGATGAAAAGTGGATACTTTATGATAATCGGAGACGGTCAGGACAATGGTTAGATCGAGGTGAAGCACCAAGACAGCATACAGGAGCATCACTTCACCCGCGACAGATTATGGTGACTGTATGGTGGACCAATAAGGGTATTATTCACTATTCATTTCTGCATCCTGGTAAAACCATCACGGCAAGGTCCTATTGTGCCGAACTGGAAACTATGCATGGAAAATTGAGTCGCTTGCAGCCCTCACTAGTCAATAGATATGGACCCATACTTCTTCATGATAATGCAAGACCTCATGTTGCACGACAGACAATCCAAAAACTTTGGGAATTTGGTTACGAAATTCTCCCTCACCCACCTTATTCACCTAACCTTTCGCCAACTGATTTTCATTTTTTCCGAAGTTTAGACAATCACTTAAAAAATAGGGACTTCCCTGTCCGGTAGTCTGTAATAGCAGTGTTTGAGCAATATGTGAGCCGTCAAAACCTAGAGTTCTTTTCAAAGGGAATTTTTCAGCTTCCAGGCCGTTGGCAACAAACTATTGATGTAAATGGAGACTATTTTGCAGAATAAATATTTATATTTTTTAAAATTTAGACTTTTTTTATTCCTTACAAAATCGAACATTTCATATGTAACAACCTGATAATACTACAATTACAGTACAATTCTATGTGAAGGGCGCGTGATTGAAAATTGGTTCGCAAATATTAACATTAGTTTGAGACACGCTGTTTTATATTATTAGCTAACCTTTGTAACAAGATCATGCTTAGAAGATTGTGTAATTCTTGTCAGCTTACATTATTTGCGAGTATTAATTGATAATTTCACAATTAATTATTGTTTCTGGCCTTCGTTCCTTTGTATCTACTATTAGCAAACTATTTGGTAGGTAAAATAAATATTCATCGTCTCAAATACATTTTTCTCTGAAATAAAGGGTAATTGCTTCAAAATGTTAATAAAATACTGTCGAAATTAGTTACTTCAGTTAATAGGTACAATAAATTTCAGTTTGTTATTTAGCAAAATAACTGTGTATACTTGTACCTATACAAATTTAATTTAAGAAATTAACATAACGCAATCTGTCTTGCCTACGTTACAAAACTTTACAAAGTATATACTAATTACATGTACGAGTGCTGTTATAAATTGTAAAACTCCAAGACAGAATCCTATCGCGATGACAATAATAAATAACTCTTCGTCGCGGAAAACCACAGCTTTTATCTTCAAGTTTACATTTACTTTAGTACTGATAAGCGAATACAAATTCGCAGTTTGTACGTGGTTAAAATATAAACAAAAGGTAGAGCTCGATAACTTTGTACGGATTTTAGTTAATGATCTAACAAGAGCGTGATTCGCACTGCAAGTATTATTTCATTATATGATGAAATGCAATAAGGCAGGTGGACAGCGAAAGCTGAAATTAGGGCGGTGTAACTTTTTTTGGGAAATAATAAATTTGTAGCTCATAAATGAGTTTATCACAATATCAAGCTATTTGTACTGAAAAATAACAGATACTTTTAAATTTTGCATACTCTTATGTTATGTTATACACAGTTTGTCGCAGAGAAAACTGAACTTTTTTATAATAGTAATTCGTAGTGGCGCCAGCTATTAAAAAAAATGCGCTGGTAAGACAGATCTTTCACCAGTGTTATGTCAAAATATCATGACATTTGCATAATTAGAAGCAGAGAAATTGTGCATAAAGTAACAGTATGTATTTGGCATTGGTCGAAATATGAATTTTGAGCAAAGAGCAAATATTAAGTTCTGTTTTAAACTCGGTAAATCGTTTACTGAAACGTTTATTTGATGAAACAAGAGTATGGTGATGCGTGTTTATCACGTACGAGTGTGTTTGAGTGGTATAAACAATTTAAAGACGGTCGTATGGACATAAATGACGACGAACATCCTCGTGAAAAAAAATCTCTAGTTACGAAAAGTAACATCTTGTGCGTGAATTTATCAGAAATGAGCCGAAATTCTCATTGCGACACGATTTAATTCATCGTATTTTGACACAGGATTTGGGACTGTGGAGATTTGTGCAAGGTTTGGGCCACACAAGTTAAGCGAATTCAACATTACACAGATTTGATTAAAGACTCAAAAATGGACGAAAACTTCAAGTATTCTATCGCAACTGGCGATAAGACGTGGCGTTTTCAATGTGATCGAGAAACCAAGAGTCGAAGCTCTGAATGGAAACATGCAAGCGAAGAAAGACCGAAAAAAGAGCCGTTTGGAGAAGTCAGAAGCGAAAATAATGTTGATTTGTTTTTATAGTTTAAAAGGCATAGTGCACAAAGAGTTTATACCAACTAGTCAAACAATCAATGCTGCATATTATCTTAATGTTATGAAACACCTTTCGGCACGTATTCGTCGTGTGCGCCACCAATATCGTAAAATTGGTAGCTGGCGTTTCATACATGATAATGCACCATCTCATCGCTCGACGCTTATCACTGATTTTCTGACTACAAACATTTTAACCATCGACCATTCACCGTATTTCCGGATGTGGGCCCTTGTGATTTCTACCTATGAAAGGACAGCGTTATGCCGATGTCGAAGCCGTTAAAAAGGGGTCTACAGCTCTAAAGATGGACTTAAAAATTCATTCGATATGTTAGTTGACCGTGTATTATATTTCTTCGAAATAATACGAAGAAGATTAGTATTTTATGTTGGTGCTGACATTGATGTAAGGTTGTAAGTGGTATCTTGATGCGATACTTAATTATCATACCAATTACTTACCTGTAATCGTTGATCTATCTTAGTTAAAGCCAATGTGTTGCCTATTTTATTATTTAACTACGAAATGCCAAAAAATCTATCACAAGTTGAAAGACAACAAGTTGATACTTCATGATGAACGAGCTGGATGTTTGTGGCAAAGTAATTTTTCTGTTCGTACTCAAACAAGGGAGAAACAGAAATCATCTAAACAGCAGAACGGTAAATTTTTTAATCTACTTTGACTTCGTCAGCAATTGTACATCAAATTAGAGGAAGATAGTGTTATATATATTGGGATTAAGAGAATAATGCAAATGAGTACTTATATCAAGGCCTAAAAGCGTCTACTGCAAAACTATGATGAGGGATTTTTAATGAAGAGTATAATAATCTTTTAAAACAGACTCAATTGGTTTGAAATAGGTATTCTGAGGAAAAACGATCGTTTCAATAATATATAAGAATGGGCTTCTCTTGAAATTCTATTCCGACGATAGGTACTGACTTGCACTTGGTATTTAGCATCTAGTTCAGTTAACATATAAACAACACCTGGTTATTTCAGGTAGTTTTTTTCTCTGACGTAACAGCAATTAAAATGTTTAGTATTAAAAAGAATATTTAATTATAATAATTAAAGGTAAAGAAGAGATATGGTGTGAGTTGCATGGAGCCTTAAACATTACTTTCGTTGAAAATTCGGTACTTCATAAAGATAGCTTGAAATGTTTCGAGATAGAAAAGTAGGTATGTAAATATCTAAATAAAACCATTTTAGGAAAAAGGTAATAAGAAATAATCAACATAATAACTTATCTCCTGTATTATAGGCGTGCGAATCGTAGACAGGGAAAAACGAATCAGTTAGAAACAGAAATAACGACCTATTGAGAGCCAATAATAACAGAATTAGAAAATAAACAAATTAGATGTGTGGTTACATAGAAATAATGGTACCGAAAATGATAGTGAGAAATGTGGAAAAGAAATGAGAAGTAGAAGGAAGTTAAGGCAAATGAAGGAACAAGCCCATAGTCGCATAAAATGGAAGAAAGGAACAAACGCAAATTTAGTAAATAACATTAAATCTGGCACCGAAAAATTCATAAAAAGTATATGATAATAAGAATAAGAAGATTTCTATTGATTATGTATTTTGTATAAATCATTACTATTTACATCATATATGGCTAGATATACATCAATCTAAGCATATACTATCCATGATCAAATAAATCTTCTTTAAAACTGAATTGCATTTAATCGAATAATAGTAAATGTAGGCATTTGAATTATTCATTAACTGAATCTTCGCTCATTCTATTTATTGTTTGTTCTCTGTACTATTCATTACAATATCCAAATATTTATTAGAAATACCCGCGTATAAAACGCCGTTATAAATCACTCCTGTTTTTATAAATTCCTTCCCAGATTCTTTAATGTTATTTCATCAATAAAATTTCAATTTCCATATCCAAATTACCATTTTGGTTGTATAGAAATATAGATTAGTGACTGTGTCGGAGTTTAGTTGTCTTCGAATGATTGATAACATACATATTCCGGATTTCCAAACTTGTCTAAAGCAGATTAATTCGAGTCAATCAATAACATATAAAGTCAACAAAGGTGTAAAAAATACATTAATAAAATTGTGCTTGAATGTTCATCTAGTAATGGTTTCATGACAGATTATCGTGATGAATACTTATAGTAAAACCTAATATTTACATAAAATATAAGTGTAACAAGCTCTGGCTATTCAATAATTAGCGTCGTGTAGGAAATACATATATTATATATATATATTGTATATATATATATATATATATATATATATATAATATATGTATTTCCTATATATATATATTGTATATATATATATATATATATATATATATATAATATATGTATTTCCTATATATATATATATATTATATATATATATATATATATATATACATATATGCATCTTGGATAAGTTCTATAAAGACTTTTATGAGAAGCGAATGTTTTTATTTGAAATTTACGAAATATCTATTTTGTTTCTGACTTCAGGTAGATACATTAAGACAACGTTCTTAAAGCTACTAAAGTATGCGGAAATTATATAAGTTGACACAATTTTCATAGACAGAATGTGTTAGAATACGAGTTTCCAAAAACAAGTCAAAAGACTCTTGAAGCAGTATCGATATTTTTAAGAAAAATGGCTTAGATTTGATCAATATTTATCATAATTTCCAAAAAAGATTTGGTGGCCGTTCTAAATACTGCAGTTTGTTGTCTGATTCTCATGTGCTTAATATTTTAGTGTTCCAATAATTTATGTGAACTCTAACGTCAAATAATTCTTCCAAGGTTAAAGTTTCGTAAAGAACTCAGTGTACTTCGTGTTTTTTTTATTGTGGAAATGAAGAACAATTCTTTTATATTATGCAAGTACTTAATTCAACCGTATATTGGCCATTTTAGTTCAATGCATTTTGTTATATTTCTATATCGAATTTACGCTCATAATACTTTTGGAATTTGGAATTAAATGGTCTTTCATCTACAGAATTCTGTTAAGATCCGAAGAAATGGCGTCAGTGTGTCATGTCTAGTGAATATGGTGAGTGCGATAGCACATTCTGTCCAAGATATCACTACTCCTGGCAGGTAATGAAGCTAGTATGAGACCTGGTCTCATATACCTTTACTGTTAATCAATTTTGGTCGCTCTTGTTTCATAGAATTGCGCAATAGGTCTAATTGATATCAATATACTTACGAATTAATTGTGGATTGATCTAGTAGAAACTCAAAAAGGAACAATTTACATGAAACGCTACCAGCTAGAGAGCATCAACTTTTTTAATTAATATCAACTGTCAAAGTGATTTGCTTTTTAGCTCGATGATCGTTTGCATTCAGCACTGCCGTAAGAAATTAAGATTCGTTTTCACATTTTATCAGGAAAGTACATACGTCAATCTGATGGAGGAAATTCTATTGGTCGCACTTAGATAATATTTTATCATATATTTGAAGCGAAAAAAAAAGTTTACCCTAATGTCTGGGAAATATAAAAGTTGATTAAGTGTAAAAATTTCACTTCAAAGAAAAAGGCAAAAACGAATGAACATGTAACTAATTTGAATTGGTAAAAATTAATATGAGAAAATTATATGCAGTTCCAGAGAAAAATTTGACAACATTTTTAGGAAATTAAGAAATATATTTATAAATAAATAACTAAATATTTCTGTTAATAATACAAGAAAGAAGAGATACAAAAATCTATCCACATTTGTTCTTCTTGGACAAACTGTGAGTGCAAAGAAAAAAAAAGGAAGAGATCTATTTGTGTAGTTCTATAAGAAAGACGTATAATTTCCTATATTACAAGAGCGAATTAAAAAAGTAATTACAATTATAAATTATACTTAAGTAAAGGTATACATTATTTGGATAGTTTAATCATTTTAAAGTTATTCTGAACAAGTTCATATATACTACTGTGGGCAAAAAATAGTAAGACTTTGTTCATAATTTTTAAATTCTTAATTTATTCTTCCAAATCTATTTCGTCCCCCTCAAAGTAATTCCTCCTGGCCCCAATACACTTGTGCCAACGTTTCTTCCAATTCTCGAAACGGTTGTTAAAGTCAATTTCAGGAATAGCCTTCAATGCGCGTAGGCGATTCACGTTTAATGTCTTCAATTGACTCAAAACGGTTTCCCCGGAGCCGTCGTTTAAGTTTGCTGAATAGTCAGAAGTCACACGGAGCTAAATCAGGCGAATACGGTGGTTGCGGCACGATATTGGTTGAAAATTTGGCGAAAAACTCACGAAGAATTAATGCAGTATGCGACGGTGCATTATCGTGGTGCAAAAACCAAGAGTTGTCGGCCCATAATTCTGACCTCAAACGACGCATAACACTCAAATAGTATTCTCTGTTGACAGTTTGGCCGGTCGGAAGGAATTCGGAGTGCACCACACCTCGATAATCGAAGAAAACTGTCAACATAACCTTGATTTTTGACTTGCTTTGACATGGTTTTTTGGGCTTCGGCTCACCTTTGATACGATATTCGGCCGATTGATCGTCTGTTTCCGGGTCATAAGCGTAAATCCAAGTCTCATCTCCAGTTATGATGCCTTTCATTTTGTCTTGATATTTGGAACAAATCGTGCTTTCACTTTTCTTAAGCCCAAATGATCCTTCAAAATGGTTTTCACTGATCCTTCCGATATTCCAACGATGCTAGTAAGGTCTCTGATTGTTAATCGTCGATTCTGAAGTACCAATTCCTTGATTCTATTGACGTGTTGATCATCAGTTGATGTTGATGGCCGTCCTGGAACTGATTCGTCATCAACGCGTTCTCGACCCTCTTTGAATAATTTGCACCAATCAAAAACACTTGCTCGCGACAAACAATTATCACCGAAGGCCTTTTGCAATATTCTGAACATTTCGCCACCAGAAATTTGATTCCGTACACAAAATTTAATGGAACTTCTTTGTTGAATGATTTCACTCATTGTAAAAATCGCCGAATGCACTTTTTGTACTTCAGAAAGACAAGCGTATACTAAACACTAATGATTATTTTAATGTGACATTTGGCACAGATGTCACTGACAGTCATACCAACCTAGAAAAAAATATTTCGACGAATGGATTTTCGCGCGAAATTTAAATTAAACGTCTTACTATTTTTTGCCCACAGTAGTATAAGTAAGTTTGTACACATATTAGACAGTTAGAAATTCGGACCAATATCCTATTTACATGTGATTGGACATTCCTGGGGAAGCCAGGAGCTGGAAAAATGACTAAAAGAAATTAACTGATTTAAAAATGATCATACATATTATAAATTGTAACTTGTAAACAAACACCTTTCTAAAAGTTTTATATGCTCCCTAAATAAGTTTATATTTTTGATGCTAACAGAAATTAAAATAATTTTAATAATTGAAAATGAAAAAAATTTTAAGTAAAAGATTTTATTCTTATTGAGTTAAAAGCTTAATTAAATTTAAATAGTTGTTTTTAAATATTTGTTTTAATAAACAATTAGTAAACAGTTGTTCATTGAAATAGTTTAAAGTTGTAATATAGACATTTATTTGAAATCGAGATTTGTTTTATTTACCTAGAAAATTTTACAAAGAATGAGTATTAGAAAAAGTATAATAAATTTTTCTTATTGTCAAAACTGAATTAATCAATACATAAATTTAATCCAAGACTGTTTTGTATGATAACTGAAAAAAACAAAAAACCAATATTGATTCCTTTGAACACATATACCATGAGAAAGTATTTTTAGAGACGCAAATATATATATCATATGGAAGTTCAATTATATTTTTAATTTAAAATTGAAATATAGTTAACATTTAATATTAAGTTTTGTTAAAACTATTAAAACAATTTTTACTAAAATTATTTAAAAACATTTACGTAATTATTTTATACAAGGAGCTATAAATTTTTTTAAAGATAATAAGTACATACACGTTAATTAATAAATATTTTTTTAAAATTTTAAACTGTTTTAGTGTTGTGTAAGAAGTGTTCAATTCATCCCACGAAACCATCTATTGATTTGTAATTATTTTTAATAAATTATTTAATAAATAGCATATATAATTAAAATTAAAGCAGTATACATAGTTTCACAGAATGTGTTTTAAATACGCTTTTCTATGTATGTACATTTCGCCTTATGGCATCTTCAGGAGAGTACAAAAGTAAATCAAGTGTTACCATGAGAGCATATATGTATATGTGTAACAACTTTCTACAAAGTATTTGAAAATATATGTGATGCATACGTAGTAAGCCTGATAAAGGTGTTATAACTTGAGGATTACTTAACGGTGTTATAACCAGATCATTGAGTAAGATTTAGCTCTTATTTGTGGGTTAGTTTTTCATATAATATAATAATATAGTATTATATTATAATATTAAAATCTATAGCATTCTAATTAAAAATCTAGAAATAATACAGGTAGAAAAGCAATGCTTGTAGAATCATTATATAAAAATGGAAACCGCAAATAGTAGTCGAGCATTACGATACTGTTAATTAACCCCAAAGTTATAACACCCTTACTCTTTCAGCTTACCGGAAATGTATTATCATTGTTCCAAGTATTTGGTAGAAAACTATTTGTAACAGATGTATAAGATCACATGGTAATATCGTTAGTTTACTAAGCTGTAAGGCGAAAGCTACATAGACAAGTTTACTTAATGTGTATTTCGTGAAATTATACAAAGTGTTTTAGTTTTAATTACATTATTAGTCATAATGTTTCAGTAACCCACAAGTTAATTAATATACGACAATTATTTATTTATTGGGAGTTTCCAGATCTGGTAACTACGTTTTAAAGATGTTACCGTTCTTGTTTGCAAACCTGTATTATATATATATATATATATATATATATATATATATATATATATAGATATGTATATATATACGAGTATGGGACATCTTCAGGGCTGAACTACTGCACTGAAACTGATATATATATAAACTATATATAGATATGTATATATATACGAGGTCTGATCAAAAAATAACCGTTATTTTCAATTTTTTCAAAAAGTATTTATTTATTCATCAATAACTATCTTGTCCCCTTCAAAGTAATCCCCCTCAGATATAATACACTTATGCCAGCGTTTTTTCCAATCCTCGAAACACTTCTGAAACGCGCTTTTTGGTATCGCCAACAGCTCCTGTTTCGATTTTTCTTTTATCTCCTCAATCGTAGCAAAACGCTTTCCTTTCATCGGTGTCTTCAGTTTTGGGAAGAGGAAAAAGTCAGCTGGGGCCAAGTCCGGTGAATACGGTGGTTGAGGCATGATAATGGTTTTGTTTTTGGCCGCTCACGTTATCATGGTGATTGTTTTTTCCACAATTCCGATCGTTTGAGCCGTATTGCTTCACGCAAACGTTGCATAACTTCCTTGTAGTATTCCTTATTAACCGTACGACCTGTTGGCAAGAACTCATGATGCACCACGCATAGTGAGTAAAACCTTCACATTTGATCGAACTTGGCGTGCATTTTCTCGGCCTTCTGTAAAGCGCTTGTACAACTTATAAACACTTTTTTGAGACAAAGTGGACTCGCCGAATGCCACAGTCAACATTTCAAGTGCCTTGGAGCACTTTATTCCGCTTTTAACGCAAAATTTAATACATATTCTTTGATTTTTTTTTCTTATAGTAAAAAATCGAAGAGCACACCAAAACACGACTAACCTTTTTATCTGTCAAAAACAAACTGACAATCCAAAATGGCTGATATTGCCAACATATATAACAGACATGTGTACCAACATAACAGAAAAAAAAATGCGAAAATCGAACATACGTAACTCACGAAATTTGAAAATAACGGTTATTTTTTTATCAGACCTCGTATATATATATATATATATATATATATATATATATTTTCTTTCCCAACAGGCATAAAAACTTTTCTAGTATTTAGGCGAGAAGTATTTCTCTTAAAAATAAAAAGGAGTAAAGTTTTGACGCGGATTATGACATTTTATGCATGCACGGGTATAAATTTTTCTGTTATAAACTTGCAGATTTCTATTTTATGTTATATTAGTTAAATTTTTAATCATTTCTGTTGATAGAATTTTGTTCCTGTTTTATACTAAACATTGGCTGAATTCCTTACTTATTCATATGTCGTTCATTTCCAATTATTTAGGTGCTGTTGAAATCAAATTGTAGATAGTATTGTAATTTGTGTGCGAATAACGCGGTTTTATCCTTTTTGAAGTATTTATAAGTCTAAATTCTTTTGTATAGGTATTGCTTAGGTTGTTCTATGTAGCTAGTAGCCGTCAATCCCTATATAAATAGTATTTTGTAGATGACATGTGTTTGCTTATATTTATATTATTGTTTATTTTCCTCTATCTTTGGTCTAGATTTAGAGAATATTTGTATTATTAAGTTTATAAGCTGTCGATATATTGTATTGCTTTAAATCGTATTTGATCTTATTTGATAACTGTGGTACTCATGGAATTGTTATATATGTTGTTTTTTTGTCAAAATTACTATTGGTATCTATGATTCTTGTACAGTTTATTTATTCTTTTTTAATTGATTTTTCTATTAGTTAGGAAGGGGTATGCTAAAACAGTTTTAATCTGCTGATTATGGTTTCCACCAGCCACGATGTTGCACCTATTGCAAATCTGGTAATGGAACATCTGGAAGAAAATATCACCAATTCATTGAACTTCATATTCATTTTCTTTAAATGATGTAGATGACTTTATGACACGTATTTTTATGTCAGATAATAAAATACATTGCGTTATAAAAAAATTAATAATTTTCAGAATACGCTTTCAGCTCACAGTTCAAAGTTCTCAGTAGAAACAGAGATTAATAGTATTAATCTTCTTAATTGTTTCAATAACATACGATAAACAAGGCTCTTTTTGTACAAATTGATATAATAAACTCATACTTTTCGATATATGAACTATAACTCAAGTAATAACAACAATAATAATAATAAAACCTGGAAAAACAAAAGAATACTTGGAACATATTCTCATTAGATACTGCAAATGCATATATATTGACAAAGATGCTACTAAAAAAATGATAAAAATTGTAAATATTCACGCAGAAACTGAAGGTTTCATAATTGCTATACAAGACTGAGTTTTGAAAACGACCTAACACCCATAACCTTTAGCAAAAGCGTATATAGACAGGTAATCCCTTAGCAAAAGCGATGCAGTACTTATGATATTAAAAATAGGTCAAAATTAAACCAATTATAATTTCTACTACTGGAACATGTCAATGGGAAAAATTTGTAAACATTTCCATGAAAGCCTTAAAGAACTAAATTCAGTCCAGATATACATATTACATTGGAAAAAACTGTTATTTTAGATACTTGCTAGATCGTCCAGATTTCTAAATACATAGGGAAGAGTAATTTAATTTGCATTTAAATAGAAAGATATTAATAATAACGTTAATAATATATTATTCTGTAAAGCTTGTATTGATTTACCGTTTCGTGATGTATATTAGCATATCAGTATCAGACGCGTACAATCCGAGATCAAACCCATAGATAAGTGGGTTGAGTGAAAAATTTTCCGACATTAGGCTAAGGAAATGAGCAAAATCTACGCCATAATAATAAAAAATAATAATAATAATAACAATAATAATAATAATAATAATAATAATAATAATAATAATCTATGCCTTTACATCTTCAAACGGCTTAATGCCAATTACAGATAGTACTGTCAGGCCATGAGTTATTATTACGCTCGCGTTCGTGGTACGACTTCAGATCATCGGTTCTCAGTATTTGTCTAAAGAGGAAAGGGAAACCTTGAAAAAACTTCCGGGATAGCAGATCGTCGAACTCGACTTAATAAGCCAGTAATTTACTAGTTCTCAGCCGGCTTACGCTTACAAATTATAAAGATGTAGTTATAAATAATTAGACCGATTGTTGTAGCAGATAATAACTTCCATCTGCAACTAATAGAAAAAACAAGTAAAAAAGGAATATACATTACAGTCACTAATGATAAAAAACAAATTACTAATTTGATTATAACAACCAAGCCAAATAATAGGGTATAAACGACAGCGGAAAGTATATAAAGAATTTAAGTGATTTATATTATATTAACTTAATTACATAGAATAATCTTATATCAATAACATGAAAGTTCATATTCGTGTAGACATAAAACATCAAAAAAGTATAAAACCGCTTTATCCGCACACAAATTACAATACGATCACCAATTTGATTTTGACAACACCTCAATTATTGGAAAAGAACAACATATGAAGAAGCGGGAAATTAGGCAAATGATTAGTATAAAACAGGAACAAAATTTTATCAACGGAAATTTCATCAACAATTTAACTAATGTATATTATAACTTCATTACATAAAACAGCGATCTGCAACTATATAACATGAAGATTTATACTCGTACATGCATAAAATATCGTAATCTGTATCTAAACTTTATTCCTTTTAATTTAAAAAAAATGTTTCGCACATAAATACTAGAATAATTTTTATATCAATTTGCGAAAAAAAAGTATTCATGTGTGTCGTTCGCTATACAGTACATGTTTGTAAGCGTTATTTAATTTTCAGTTTTGTATATATGAAACTTGATTTATTATATTATTGTTATAAAAGGACAAATAAAGGAAAAAATAGGAAAAATATAGATGAGCAATAACTAATTGCTAGCTATTTACGGTAAGATGAGATTAATATTTAAGTAACTTAGTCTAATACTAATAAATATATTTTTTAAGATTTTATTTTATTAATACATGAACCTTGACAATTATTATCTGAAATTTCTTGTTATTTTAAAGTTGTTATGCAAAGAAATCTTTCTTTTTATTTACCAATTATTACCTAAAGTTTAGAGATTAATTAATTTGTGTAAATGTTCGATGTAAGAGTTGTCTTTGCAATCTACTGACTGGTAATAGAAACCGATAGTATCATTTTAATAATATTGCCTTCATGTATAATCTAGAAAGCAAGGAATTTTTAATTTATTAATGTAAATATTAACGAAAATCTGTAATAGATTCTCAGCTAGCTTAAATTATTCATTAACTTTCTCTAAGTTTGTCTTTAATCGGCACTAGAACAAATAACTGAAAAATAAATGTTATTTGATATAAAAAGGAACCTTTTCTAAAATATTGAATGTATGCTAAATGATACGTTTTAGAATTAGTAATGAATAGATAATCATTTCAATACGTTGTTTTCTAGCGTCTCTTCTTTGTTACAGATTTCAGAGTGATATTTCAACCGAACGTTTTCGGACATTCGTCACCAGGAAAATAAAGACGTGTTACATGGACATTTCATTGCGATACGAGCAATCAAGAAAGCTTTTATAACACGATGTATCGTAATACACGTATTGTTCAATCAAAGGACAGGTAGCGATAATGTTTGAACATTGTCGAGTCGATTTTACTTTCCGTAATGCTCATTGTAATCCGTGGATTACCATCGACGGTACCGTGTTAATGTTGCGATGAAGCGTCGACAACACAGCGTCGGATATCAAATACAGGCGCTGCTTACTAGTAAATCCTGAAGATGCTTCAGAAAACGACTGTTTTGGTAGCGCCGGCTCTACACAACAGCAGCTGTACACATCCTAGGTACAGTCACTTGGGTTTCCTTGCCGGATTAGGCCCTGGAGATGTATTACAGGCCCTTATCGTTCTGATGTTAACCTTCGGAGTACTAGCTGCAAATACGATTTTAATTTTGGTAATTAACAGCAGAAGATATTCAAAATATATACATTCACAGGTAAGTAATTAATTTTTTTTCCTTTTTAAATACTTGCGTTTCTTTTTCAACTTATTGTTTCAGCTTTGTAATAATAAATTTAATTTATTAGTAGAAAATTTAGGATAACAGAATATTTATGTACAAATAAGAAATTTGATTATAGTTAACATTGTAAAAAGCACAAAATGTCAAATATGACTACTACTAAAGTAATTATTTTATGCATTTATATAACTCTGCCAGGCAATACTAAAAAAATTGAAGCTATTGCAGGAAATCTAGCTTTATGAATTATACATATTCTTTAAAAGAAATTCATACTATCACGGCAGTATATAAAATTCGAAAAATTGTTTAGGAGATGTAACTAAATCGTAATTTAAACGAAAATTATATATATTAGTTAAGATACTAAATCGTTAGATTATTGATAGTTTTCTCGTTTTTGTGGATATTTTTTTAAATATTAGATTACTCAGTATTAAAATAATACATTTTATAAGTATTAGGTAAGATCGGCGTTTGTTTTGCGTTTAATTTATTTTAATTTGCTCATCTTTTGCATATTTGTGAAAAGAAAATAAGTATAACAAAGTAGAGGAAGTAATAAATATCACAAAATAGTTTTACTATTAAAAAATAAAACTTAATAATTCAACATTCTCAACGAAATAGCGAAAAACTTCAGATAGATGATATACGAGTAATACAAAAGTAATTTATATAATGAGTTAGACTGTTATTTATGATCATCACTCTTCGTATCGTTGACTGGAAGTGCATTGTAATCTTCACATATGGCGACAAGATATTGCAGGCACATAAATAATCAACTTCTTGCATTTCCTATAGTCAAATTTAGTTTTTATACTATCCTTTGAGTGGCAAAACGTATATGTATGTGAAGTTCTTCTCTTTTTCTTCAGCTTGTTTTCTATTTCATTAATTTGACCGGTCTTGGATTTAAACTGGCGTTATCGTCACAAATTTTCAACATCCTGCCCTTCAAAGATCTTGGCGTTTGTTGCATTTTAATATTATCTCAAGTATGTGGACTGAGCGTGGGGTAAAGTTTGCAGGATTTAGAGTCTTATCATGTTGATATTGAAATCTTTAGAACTATGGGTTATTATGGAATTTATATCAGCCATGTTCAAAATGACGTATAAAATTACAATTAACCATAGTTGGGTACTTCTTGCTCTATTATAATTACTACGTATATAGAATCTATGATTATTTTTGGCTTTTCGCAATTATGATCAATGTTGTCATCAGTAGCGCATTTTAGTTTCTTTTAAGAATGTATGTCGTCAACGTACAACTAGTACCAAATAAGAACAAGCTACTTTCAGTTGAATATTTTGGTTTTATTTATATATATGAATAATAGAATTCCATGTATGTACATAGTTTAATGTAATTCAGAATCGATTTCGTTAAAACCAAAGTGTATTAAGGATGATACGAGGATTATATAGTTCATGATAATCATATGTAGCCGTAATAGGTCCTCAAACACTGTAGTTTTGTAACGGAAGGTCTGTTATTTATCTATGCATCGACTATCTTATTATTATTTTAGAGTTATACTTAGAAACGAGGCGCAGTTCATAATTAAGGGCCGATCATTAATGAAATGAAAATAATTGAAAAAATAAGAAAGTTATTAATGACTTCCAAAAACTTACGAATTTATTTCGTTTTTTTAAATAATAATCATGTCATTCCAAACTCTTCAACAAGCTTCTTAGAACCTTCGCCATAAAATTCCGTCGCCTGGGATTTTAGCCAGTCTTGCACTGGGATATTGAATTCCTCATTTTCCTTAAGAAGTATAGTTTTGAAATGTTGGAAGAGATGATAGTGGGCCAGAGATCAGGACTATAAGGGGACAATCAAAGATTTTCTATTCGAATTTTCTAATTGTTTTTGTAGTGCGTGTAACTTTGTCTCGTTTCCGTAAAGGCGGATAATTCCTGAATTCAGCATTACCTGTCGTTTGTTTTTAGTGATATGGAATTGTTTAGAAAATGCTTCACAATGAACATGTGATATAATAGTTGTTCCCTTTTGGTCCCAGAGTACAGTACCGTGATTTTCCTTTAAGACTAGATTTACCTGAATTTTTTCGGTATACGTGAATCGAAGTGATATCACTACATATGTAAATTGTTGTTTAGTCTCAGTATTGACGTTCGAAGTCCACGTTTCATCACCATTGATAATAAGGGAAAGAAATTCGTCTCTTTTTTGGTTAAAGCTGTTGAGGAAGGTACGTGCACACGCCATTCTGTTATCTCTGTGAGTATCTACGAGCATTTTCGGTAGCCATCGTGCACGTAGCTGGTAGGTTAGGGTTTCAACCACGATTTTCACTAATGTTGTCCTAGAAGCTTCTGAAAATTCAAGACAAGGTTTGCTTATTGTAAAGCAGCAATTTTGTTTCACTTTTGCATTCACATGCTCAGGCTGGACACTAGTCTAGTGCTCCTTAAACTCAAAACACAATTTTTCCTTTTAATTTCACTCATTGCAATTAAGTTTCACACAATTAACGGTTAATTTCAAAATCATTATTTCCTCTTGTGTTAAGAAACGTAATCATCGATCATGTTTTACCAGTGGCGCAATTTAACCAACTGTTTTGAGAATTTAGTTAACAATCATTTGACGGAGATATTCTTATTAAATTTCTAATAAATTAGTTAACGCTACTAAGCACGTACGAACCAATCAATATTGCCAATCGCTTTCCCTAAGCCATTGCTTCTTAATATTTTGAATCGTGTTTCGTATTTGTTCTCTAAAGCATTGTCCATACTCAAATCCACAATCTTCAAATATGTAATCTGATCACTGAAGGATCACGATTCACAAAGTCTTTTAACATAATAAATTCTTTAAAAATAAGCTGTGCATAGGTTCGTAATAAAAGGACGATATTAGGTGCATGTTTTTATAATATAAAAATTGGACATAAGAATAATAAAATTATTATTTACTTTTCTTTATTTTCAGCCTCGTTATCTGTTAACCTCTTTGGCAAGCAACGATTTAGCCATGGGTTTCTTCGTAACTCCATTTGCGATAGTACCTTCATTAAGGAACTGTTGGCCATACGGAGAACTCGTATGTCAAATACAGGTAAATATATAAAATAAGTAAAAAGGTGTATTACTTCTTCATTTTGTCTACGAGTGAAATACAGAGCAGTAATAATAAAAGCTTACTATTTTGATAAAATTCATTTATTTTATTCAAAGCAGTCGCATTCGGCATCAATACAACGTTTTGCACGGTCAATTAATATATCGAATGAATTTTTAAGTTCATCTTTAAAAATGTAGTCTGTAGAATAGATAGAAACCACAGGGGGCAAATTCGGTGAATACGGCGAACGGTTGATGATGGTTAGAATGCCATTTGTAGTTAGAAAATCAATGTGAACGGTCGAGTGATGAGATGGTGCATTATCATGTAACAAACGCCAGCTACCATTTCCATGATATTGAGGTCGCACACATAGCATCAAGATAATATACAGCATTGGTTGTTTAACTAGTTGGTATAAAATCCTTGTGCACTATCTCTTTCGAATTATAAAACTTGACTTCTTCAAACGGCTTTTTTCGGTCTTTTTCGTTTGGATGCTTCCATTCTGAGCTTTGACGTTTGGTCTCTAGATTATATTGAAAACACTACGTCTCATCGCCAGTTACAATAGAGTACATGAAGTTTTCGTCATTTTTTGTCTTAAATCAAGTCTGTACAATGAATTCAATTAGCGGATAAATATTTAATTACATTCCCACGTATCGTAATGAGGATTTCGTCTCATTTCTGATAACTTCACTCACAAGTTCAATGTTACTTTCCGTAACCACAGACTTTTTTGAACCAGGATGTTCGTCGCCATTTATGTTCGTACGACCGTCTTTAAGTCGTTTATGCCACTCAGGTGCACTCGTACCTGATAAACACGCATCACCATACACTTGTTTCATCAAATTAAACGTTACAGTAAACGATTCACCGAGTTTAAAACAGAATTTAATATTTGCTCTTTGTTCAAAATTCATTTTTCGACCAATGCCAAATACACGCTGTTACTTTATGCGTAATTTTTCTGCTTCAAATGATGCAAATGTCATGATATTTTGACATAACTTTGGTGAAAGATCTTCCTTGCAGATGACGCCACTAAGAATTACTATTTCAAAAAAGTTCCGTTTCCTCTGCGACAGACTCTGTATCTGTTTTTTAATGCACAACTACAATGACTATTATTCTGAATCACAATGAAAAGTGAGAGTTCTTTGAATGAATCGACATAATAGTATAGTGTTATCAATACTTCTAGGTCTTTATAAGAGAAGCTTTACTTTTGGCCTAATTTCAATCAGAAAGTCTCAGTGTGATCTATAATATTTTTGGTATTTTTTCTGAGTAATAATCTGAATAATAATATAAATATTTCATATTATTTAAGAAAACTGAGCATTCTAGACTTTCGATAAAAATTTGATAGAAAATCCATAACAAAAAATTCATAAATATTTTATTTCAGCAGCACATTAATCATTGGCGGTAATATCAATTTTGAAATAATTGAATAATTCCAGCGTAAGGGTAGTAGTAGTAAAATGTCTCTGGGGTAATTTGGTTCGGATACCAGAATCTAATTTAAAATTAATTATAAATTCTCATGGCCGTGGTAAATGCTAAAATACGATTATAAAGTTGTTTACGCCTGCAAAATTTTTATATGTTACATTTACTAAGCTTAAGGTAGTCCGTCTATATAAGTGGCCACATCAATTTATCCGGCCTACAAAAGCTATTTTAAATTATGTATTTTAGGCGGAAATATGAAATATTTGTTGAGAGAAACGAATTCATAAATTTAAAATAAAAATGTTCTTTTTTCCATTAATCCGCTCTACATTACATGTTTTGTTCTTTAAATTGTGTTTTTAGTCAAACTTAGGGAAGAACTTTATACATTGTATTCCACCATTACATTTTTGCTTTTTTTAAACTCCTAAATAACATCAATTTCTTGAAAAAAAGCAATATTTTAAGAAACACTTGATTACTTTCAGAAAGTACAATCGTTTAAATCCTCCAACTTGTATTCTCTTATTTTTCTCAGCAGGAAAAGTCAAATATCAACTGATTCTGTTTAAATAGGGAGTTCTTTAAACTTGACTTGTGTTCTGATCGAATTTCTGTCTGATTTCGCATATCATATTCGTATAATTTTTTTAGCGTTTAATTGTACAGTAATAAACATTTTGATTTCGACAACTTGAAAATTTTACATGCATTTTTTCTGTGCTATGCACTGAGAGAGTAAATGTAATTATTTCAATGAGACTTCAGTTAAACGCCCGTTCTATTTTAAGTGTCCATCCTATTAATAATTAGTACTTTGTATCAGTAAACGTGAATTAATTTAAATTCATCCAATTTCGCTCTGGCTTTCTCTATGTTGTCCTCAAATTTTTATAGTGCAACTTTTGCCGGAACTGTCTTTCTTCATTTTATGAAAAAAAAACGTTTTTGTTGTTGCTTTAACGTTGTATTACTGTATGTTATGTAATTATATACATTAAGTAATAGGAGATAACTTTTTGATTGAGAAATATTTCGCTTTGTAATTAGAATAATTTTCTTTCTCTTTTAACAATATCAGTAAGTGTATCATATATATTTCTGCTGAAATAATGATTATTATGAAGATTATGTAATTCAACTTTATGAGTTTAGCTTGTTTCTTCACTTCATCATCTCCTTAGCATTCCTCAATCTTCATTTCTTTTTCTACCCTCCATGTTGTAACCCATAACTCCTCTTGACACTTTATTCGTGGACATTCTAACACATGGATCAATAAGTCCCGAGACTAACAATGAAAACAACATTTTTTTTGCAAATTTTTTTTTTATTCATCAACATAATCACCTTTTAGGGTGATACAATGGTTCCAACGCTTTTCCAATTTTTCAATACCATGTTTATAAAAAAATTTATCTTTCGCTTCAAAATAAGCTTCAGTTTCAGCGATGACCTCCTCATTTGAGCCAAATCTTTTTCCCTGGAGCATTTTTTTAAGATCAGCAAAGAGCCAGTAGGGCTAAATCTGGCGAATATGGGGGGTGGGGAAGCAGATCAAAACCCAATTCGTTCAATTTTGCCATTGTTTTCATCGACTTGTGGCAGGGTGCATTGTCTTGGTGAAAAAGGATTTTTTTCTCTGCATGTGCGGTCGTTTTTTTGCGATTTCCTCCTTCAAAAGCACCAGTAAGTCAATATAATAATCACTGTTGATCGATTTACCTTTTTCGAGGTAGTCAATGAAAATCACGCCATGTGTATCCCAAAAAACTGACGCCAGGACTTTGCCAGCTGACTGCTGCGTTTTCGGACGTTTCGGACGGCTTTCGCCAGCTGTGCGCCACTCAGATGACTGCCGCTTCGACTCTGGAGTGTAGTGATGTATCCATGTTTCGTCCATGGTCACGTAACGACGCAAGAAATCTTTTTTGTTGCGAGTAAATAGCGATAAACAGCTTTCTGAATCATCGACTCGTTGCTGTTTTTGTTCCATCGAGAGCAATCGCGGCACCCACTTGGAAAAAACCTTTTTCATGCTCAATTTTTCATGAAGGATAGTAAATACACTTCCATATGATATCTGTGTCATCTCAGCAATCTCACGGAGCTTCACTTTACGATCTTTCATTATAATTTTTGTCACTTCACTCACATTTTCCGGTGTAACGGCTTCCACAGGTCTACCCGAGCGTTCCGCGTCATTTGTGTCGGTACGACCACGTTTAAACTCGGCAAACCACCGACAAATCGTTGCTTTTGATGGACAAGAGTCCGGGTAACATTTTTTAATCCACTGTTTTGCTTGCGTGGTGTTTGTACCCATTAAAAAACAATGTTTTATCAGAACACGAAACTCGGTTTTTTCCATTATTTAAACAAACTACAAAACGACTTTACTCCAACCTCGATAACTCAGCTGTTTCTGGTCCGATCGACTTAAAATTTTGACACGTTTCAAGCAAAGGTTAGTACTCTAGAAAGACGTGGTTACTGGTTTACTACGAGCGCCATCTATGGGTTAGTCTCGGGACTTATTGATCCATGTGTTAAGTACGTTCTTGATTCATTTAAATCGATATGCTTTCCTGATGTCAACATGCTTGTAAAAATTTTTCAGCACTTCATCAATGTTTTACTTTTCTACCCTTGCAGTGCTCCTTTTTTGCCCATCGTGGGATTCATACTTTGGTGGTATACTTTTGGC
The DNA here is from genome assembly GCA_031893035.1 of Dermolepida albohirtum. Lineage (NCBI taxonomy): Eukaryota > Metazoa > Arthropoda > Insecta > Coleoptera > Scarabaeidae > Dermolepida > Dermolepida albohirtum. Next base: position 100,199 of record JAVIWB010002669.1, read on the forward strand.
CTAAGAATTATACCGTTTGAGAATACAAAGATCTATTTATTTTCTATTTATATAGTTTGAAGGTCTTATATATCACTTAAGTTTGAATATGTTATTGTGTCTACAAACGGACGTGTCTAGAAAGGGTAATCTTTGTTCTTTCCTTTTTAAACTGTCAACCTCAAATGTTACGAGTATATGTAACTATGTAACCGATTAAGAATATCGAGAATACTATTGCTTGGCAACGTTTATGTTTTATCATCATATTGACAAAAGGAAACAAATTTGAAAGGCAATTATTCTTCAATCCTATTCACAAGTATATCATGTGAACAGGTGTATCAGGAAGACAGACAGAATGGAAAACCCACTTCGGCAGCTTGATAAACCTTTTTGTAGGTGTAGTGATATTAGCCTGTATTCTCTCTAACTTCTCCATAATAATGTTGATGACCAGATCAACGGGAGTGTTGGTGAAGAGGCTCATTACGTCAAAGGTCAAAACATGTTTGGATGATTATTAACATTCTCGGCAATTTGGAAGGAGTCTTTGATCTGAAGCACATTTTATTCATTAAAGACAGTTTAAGTAAAACTGCTAGATATTTTTCTAGGTTTTCTGTTGAGTTAAGATTGCTCTCTATGCTCAATGAATTATCAGGCTTGCCCTCTCTCTCTCTCTCTATATATATATATATATGTATATATGTATATATATGTATATACATATCTGTGAAATTCTCCAGATTGGAGCCGAGCGACGTTGAAGTCAGGCAATATTACCACCAATATTCACTGTATAATCGCTCAAGATTAATATTTGATAGAAAGTCGAGGGGCCCGACTCAAAATAATAATTAAGGAAAAGAATGAGGAAAGCGTTCGCGCTACCTAGGCAGTTACGATTGGGATTTCGTCGAAACGTCGGTCGGGAAGGGGTTCTTTTCAGGAGCAACCATCACTTACAATGCAGGTCAAATGAAGACGTAACATACATTTACATTATTTGTTTCTATATACATTTGTAGTTATTTTTGGACGACCTTTCATTTTGTTATTTCATCTTCGTATTATACTTCTTTCAGTTCGAATAAGCACTTTCCAGTAAAAAGTTTGGACTATAAGTTGATAATAATTTTAATTCGAAAGACGTAAGTAAAATTTTCCCACAAAAGTCGCTTTTGCGATATTCTGATTATTAATTTTCTTCTATGTGACAAGTTAAGATACGGGTGCAACTTCTGTTCTTGCGAATATTATGACACTTTACACACTTTAGGAGAACTTATCTCACACATGTACATGAACATAAACTAAATGTTCGAACGATTTATCATGCGGGTCGATTCTTTAAAACCATTAGTGTCAGATACGACGTCGTCGTAAACCAAAGCATCTAGTACAGATCCACGCAGTTGTCGGGAATATCACGTCATTGATCTTAAATGTTTCATAACAAATTTTTCTTATAATACGTTTAACTTTAAAAATAATAAATTTTTGAAGAACAGAAATTTCGAATTACATTTAGTAAAAGTATAAAGCAAATTATGATGGATGATTTTTAAAAATTAATATAAATTTAACAAGATAAATGTAATCTGAGACGATCTTATTTGTCTCAAATTAATTTCATCCGTAACAAAAGAAGAATATGAAACAAGCTATCTTATTGTTAGTTGCGCTAGCGTTTAGTTTTTTTTAAACATTTTTATAAAAGTTTAATATGACATTCCATAAATCATCGTTTCGGAGAAAAATTCCGGCGAGATTTATAACGCGACTAAGCTCGATTAATTCCAGTTTCGGTCCAGTACTACAATATAAAAATAATTCGAACTCTGACGATTCAGTAGATGATACATAAATCTGCTTTCCAACACATTTATTATATCAAATATTATACTTTGTTGGTTTTACATTAGTGATATGTTTGGAATTACAAATTTTTTCTAAAATAGATTGGACAAAAGTTTAATTTTTTAAATTTTGAATAAAAGGCATTGAAGATAGGACAGAAATACAAACAATCTTCTAGAAATAAATCCGTAATGCTAGTTCGATTTACATGAAATTTCAATGTTTCCTTTCAAGAAGATAATAGTGTACAATATTGGGCGATATTTGTAATGAGAAAATGAGTATGAAATATGAAATAATATACGTGAATTTTAAATACAGGGACATAAATAAATATAACCAAGAAGCTCCGACGAAATATGAAATGTCTATAATCGATTTCATACCTGTAAAAAGGAAATATAAGTCCACATTAAAAAACTTAACAACATATGAATAGTCACTATTACTTAGTGGAAGCCAAACTTAAGACAAATTCGGAAACTAAAGAGAGTAAAACAACAAAGAAGATTAGAATAATCCATCAGAAGTTTTAAGTTGAGGGAAGAAAAAATAGAACAAAATACTATTTCGGTAACATACAACAAATGAAAAAAATAGATCTGGAATGTTTGTGGAATTATTTCCGAGACATACTGAAGAAACTGACCCAAGAAATATACGGAGTAAGTAACAATACAAATAAGAGAAAGCAAACTGCTTGGTGGGATCTAGTCAAAAAAATTAGTTGGGGAAAATATACTTAAGAGAAGAAAAGAATAGGAATGCAGGCAAAAGTTATAAAAAAAGAAAGATCGTCAAAACAATAACCAAAGAATCTAAAATAAAAGCATGAATAGAGTTTGAAGATAGAATCGACAAAGTCACCCAAGGAAACTCAAACATGCTGTACAGAACACAATGAGATTCGAGAAATATCTACTACATAACATAAAGAATAAAAAAGAACAAATAATAACAAATGAAAAAAAGAAGGCGGTGAAGATACTACATTAACTTGCTGGGTATGGAAACAGCAATAAAAAACATACACAAGAAGAAAGACCGAAGTTTGGACAGAAAGAAGATAGTATATAATCAGAGGAAATAGAAGCTGACGAAGTTCAAAAGATACCTAAGGGCTTAGAAATGGCTATAGTGGATCCATACATAAAAAGAAAGACACAATGAGTTACAATAACTCTAGAGGCATTCCGCTTCTTTGTGTGCCACATAAGATACTAGAAAGAATTCTGAAAGTAGGAATAACTACTGTCTTAGAGATAAAACCAGTATTCAAAGCCAATAGAACGTATCATGTTCGGACATTTTCAATCAGACGATTTTCAGAAAAAATAATTAACACGAAAGTGTTAATTATTTTTATTCTGTATTTGCAATTGATTTGGAAGAAACATTCCACACAATCCCGAGAACTGAAATAAGGTGTTGACGAATGGAGAAATTGGTGACAAAACGATGCATCTAATTAAGAATATATATAGGACGTATATAATCTTTACTCTTTTCTATTGTGAGTTTCGACAACTGGGATAATAAAACATTTAATGTGTACTAACGTGCGTCGGGGGAGTCCCCCTATTTCAAGTTGTTTATTTTCTTACAAATGCACATGTAGGTATACCTAACATGAGATAGAAAGAAAAAGAAAGTAATAGATGTTACTTTTAGAAAGCATTAACTAAAAACATTTAGAAAGAATAAGTCTTTTGGCATATACACAATTAAAACAAATTGTTAATTTAAAAATGCTTATTATTTGTGTGCTTGTGTCTTTGTAAATTTTACAATAAGTATTAAACAAAAAAATATATTTTTAACAACCGAAGAAAATAAATAACTTGAAAAAGGGGAACCGAAACGTCGTTGTCGTTATTATAAATTAAATGTTTTATTAACCCAACCATCGAAACTCCCAAAAAAGAAAGTTAAGATTGTACTGATCGTAGAATAAAACGATCAACATATTAAAGATGAGAAGAATACGTACAGAATATATATATATATATATATTTGTGTGTGTGTGTGTGTGTGTGTGTGTGTGTGTATAGAAACACTAAATATAGTGAAAATCAAGGGAAACACCAGACTACTCAGAACAGGCAAAGGGGTACGATAGGGTGGACTACTCATTGTCAGTCTCCTACTTATTATATTATTATATACATACGTAGTCAGTTTTTGAAAATTGGATAAGAATAGAAAGCAATTACTTTGGAAAGAAACACAACATGTAAAGAGGGTATCATACTGTAAGATTAAAATATATGTTCAGAAGCGCGAAGTTAAGTTTCGAAGAACTATTTTAATAATAATACCACCCATGAAATTTGGGAGGTTTGCAGAACGCGAAATTGGACAAAGAAATTTCCAAGAATATTATCGGGCGGAAAAGCTGAGAAAGATATTCTCAGATTATGTGAAGAAAGCTTATTGTAGAGATAGTAAAGATGAAAGGATGAAGGATTTTCGATAATGAAGCTAACCTTAGAAGGAACCGTATTATCAGAGGCGAAAAGGAAGACTAAGGAGAAGTTGGGGAGAGGTGGTGTCAGCAGATTTTAAAGAAAAAGAATTGTGAAATAGTAAAGTTCGGAAACCTAACAAAAGAATATGAATAGCGTTTACAGTAAGGCTTTCGTACATGACTATATGACTTCATTTACAGGCGAAATGAGCCACATTCATGGACCTTTGTGAAAGAAGATCAAATTTAAATATCAAGTAAGTTTTCAGATAAATTAAATGTTAAACATATTACAATATTATAGCATCTTCACGCCATAAACACACTTATAAAATAAGATAAGTAAATGTCTTATCAGAGAGGCAAACTAGATCGATTAAATGAGTGCCTGCTGTATTTTATAACAGAATTAAAACCATCCGATTAATAGTATGCGGCAAAAATTGAATATTTTTACCGTATGTAGGAAAATATCCCGATGATTACATAAACACGAAGTTAAAAGACATATTCGGAAGCCGCCACTTCATTCACAAGAAAGTCGGTACTAGTTTTGTGGATTACATCTTGTCTGTTATTAATTACAAATATTTCTTCTTAGATTATGTTCAAAGTATTATATAACAGTGAAAAATATTGGAATTTTTTATAAATGCGCGATAAATTGAAAGGTGAGAAATCATTCAACTGTACCGCGGTACAAAAGCATTCAAAACAATACTTTCAAAATTTAAACATTTACTTCACCAGACTTTTGTCTAGCGGATATCTATTAACATTTGGACGACATATTAAAAAAGAAAGAAGCGATAAAAAACTTAACATTATCTAAAACTTTATTAGGAACTTTATCTGGAACTTTTTTAATGTTGTTTACATCCCTTTTAGTTTAGTATATTCAGGCACATGAAAATTATTTTGATTAATGAAACGATGTTTTCTCGGTTTTAAATTTTATTCATAAAGTTTGGCATTTCATATGCAAAATTTTAATGTAAACAATAGACTAATATGTATGTATATGAGCGGATCAATAACGGTCCAATAATTAATCACACAGACGATATCAGTATTTTAATTAAATTAAACAATTAATTAAAATTGTAAGTAAATATAAAACGCAGCTTGGGTTAAAACGAATGAATTGACATTAAATATAGGTAATTTTTTATTACATCGTTTTGTACTTCATCTAATTTATTCGTAGTTTAATAACGGTTTCATTAAGTATTGTATAAAACACTATTCAAAATCAGTTTATTTTGAATATTCTTAGTTCATTGTAAAACCTTCTCAAGGCATCCGCTTCCACCAGGAAGCCAACGCTATACCTTTCATTGGGGTAGGGTAGCTTTACCATAAATTCTGTTTATGTTTCAAGTTCCGACCGCCAACAGTATTTCCAAGTTTAAATTCATGTGTTACAATGCGTATTGTACTGATACTCATTTTTCGTCATTAAAAAATATCTGAATTTATATTTGTATGAAGTAGCTGTCATTTTCGCATAGTAAAAATACTGCCTAATTAATATACACTATAATTTTTATTCGCACTGATCTAAGATCTACCAGAGTGACGCAAAAGTAATTTAATTATTGATATCGAATTGAAAACAGCTACATTATACGCGGGTAGCCGTTTATATTTCGGGAATAGCAAACAAAAAAAATTTTTATTATCGAAAATAGTTTTATTGCTTCTTAAAAAATATTGTCCTTGAAAATCAATGCACTTTTACATTCGTTTAAATCAATCCCAAAAGCATTGCTGCCGCTGTGAAGGCGGTATCTCCAGAATATGAGTTTTGAATGCCTCGACTGCCTCTTCCGGCGTAGAAAACCGTTGACCACGAACTTATTCTTCACGTGCGGGAACAAAAAGAAATCACAGGGTGCTAGATCAGGGCTGTACGGTGGATGGCCCATCAATTCATTTGCCCGGTCAAATATTTAATTGTTTGAACCGACCTGTGAGAGCTCGCATTGTCATGGTGGAGAATGATCTGTCATTTCCGGTTTTCCTTATTTCTTCAAAAACTTTTGGCAAACAAATAGTTGTGTATCATTCGGAATTGACTGTTCTACAACTCTCTAGAGGCACGGTTGCAACGTGACTGGTTTTTCCGAAAAAATAGGCGACCATTTGTTTTTATGTGCTTCAAGCGCGAACAACTTTTATTGGTTTTGGCTCATCTTGGAATACCCACACAGTTGCCTGCTATTTACTATCCAAGATCCAGCACCTGTGATGACTTTATAGATGTTCTTTGAAGCACCACCATTGCATTTTTTGTGAATTTCTTGGCACCAATCGACGCGAGTCCTTTTTTGTGAGGTTGCCAAATTATGCGGTACCGAACGTGAACATAGCTTCTTAACGGTTAAATGTTCATGCAGGATCTTTTGCACGCTGGTGTTACTAATACCTAGAGATGCCTCGATCCTACGGTATGTCATATGACGGTCTGGCATTATCAATTTAGACACTGCATTAATGTTTTCCGACACAACAACATTTGTGGGACGACCTGCACTATACCATCGATATACTGTAGTTTTCGATGGTGCTTCATCGCCATATAAAGAATTCAGCTCGTCGATGCATTCTTGTTGAGATAATCCACGCCGAAGGTTATGAAAAATAATTGCACGAAAATGTTCGGGAGTTAATTCCATTTTTCCGCTGACATAAAATTTTCAAGTTACTATCAATAATAGAAGTAGCGACCGGACAATAAAACTATCAAGGTAAATATATTGTCAAAAATGACAAACTTCACGATGCAATCATCAGGTCGGAGGCAACGCTAACAGTGTTGCCAGTTTCCGAAATATAAACGGCTACCCTTCCAGATAGGTGCAGTAATTATTATAAGCGAGCAATCGTGTATATAACATTGTGCGAAATACGTGATGTGAAGTTAAGTTGAAAATCCAGATTTAGCGTTTGAATTTACTTAACTAATCTTATGATTTCAATTTCTTAAGAATTATGTAACACTTGTACATAAAAGATATATGTGCGCTTTTACTCTAACATAATTTCGTTTTTTTTATAATTTAAAACATGTTTTTCATCGTAAAGCGTTTTTTTTAATTCCTAAAAGATTGATACTCGTTCTAAGACATAAATTTTCAAAGGAAAACGCGACATCGTTATCAACTAAAACAAAATTTGATTAAATATAGTTCATCAGAAAGTATTAAATTTCTTATGACATTATTTAATGTACTCTTTCAATTTAACAACCATAATCCTACTCATCAGAATGTATGTAGCATTATTTCCTTGTAATATTAATGGCAGGTGTAAAATCGTAAGATATTCCAAGCATGGTTCATCAATGAAAAATATTTGTTGAACAGGTCAAGACTATGGAATTTGTCAATACCTAGACGTCAATAATTCAGTTCTTTTCATACAATTTCAAAGTTACCAGTTAATGTTTGACTTCTTTTACGTCTTTATATACAATTCAAGATTCATGACACCCACTTTCCCGACAGTTTGGATATCTCACATTCTGCATGTAAAATATGATGTATGAATTCATTCGTTATGATATCTTCTTAGTGTTTATTCTTCGGCATTTTAAAACGATATTATTAATTTTATTAGTAGTGTGACAATAACAAAAAAAAGGAAATAGACAAATTAAGAAAAACCTAGACTGATGTGGTTGGAAGCGCAGCGATCAAGAGAGGAACGGATTAGAGTCAAATTAAGCAAGCAACAAAAAATTAAAATGGGTGTAAACGTAGGCCAAGGAACTAACTTGATTTTCTCACCACCTTACATCCGAATGGGTAATAAGGTCTTTTAAATTACGCTAAACTAATAATTTTCGGAATTGTTGTAAGTCCATGTTCATACCAGTACGTTTAAATTGTGCAGTGTTGCGTATCAATCAAAATTTTAGATATATTCAGTTCATTAAAAATAAATATTTAATTGTATCATATATGGCAAGTTTACATATTTTAAGATTTTTCATTTAGACACTTTATTCACACTGCTGTAACATAGAAATTAAACATTAGTGTTTAGCCAACTTTCATCTGTTACTATCAAAAGCTGGTGGAATTAGAATTTCGAAAGATGGTATTGTCGAGTCTCATTCCCCATAAAATCATTTCCGTACTGCTACAGCGCCGTAATTCTCTAAATAACTTAACTGAATCTTACGGTCCACGCAGTTTTACTGAAGCTTACAAACGAATGTAGGTAGTAAATTAAAGTATTTCGAAGTTCGAGCAGATATCTGAAAGATTAATTAAACGATCAATTAAATATGTTCATGTATTTTAACAAATAATATAATACTGGAATTGTATATACGAATAAGTCGAGAAGATGGAAGATAGAAAGATATATCGCCACATAAAAAACAAAGAAGAAACGAAATTATTTGCGGGTCCACTCCTTTTATTTCGTGACTATATAAATTATTTCTTTCGAATATATAGGAGAGAATAAAGCTAGAGATCGAATTTAGCCGACCGATAACAAAGAATGGTCTTAAGGCAAACTACTCTCTACCATTTATTGTTTACAGATCATAAATCAATTGGTACAAAACAGTATGTATTGCACGAATTTAATTTTAGTATTTGCGGAATTTTGCGAATCACACGATTCACTAATTGTAAGTCAGTGTATTTAAGTCTCGAAATATGCGAAAACTTTATATAGACTTTATAAAGTTTTCTCAAAGAATCGTACAAATTAGAATGGGCGATAATTTTAAGTAGTTGAACGAACAGATGTATTCTCTGATTTTATTTCTTGTTTGTCCCATTAGAACTTACCTTCTCAATATAATTAAAATAATTACTGCCGAAGAACGCAATGACGACTATTATTTTGCACAATTCTAGAGCTCGTCAGCAAGTCGGCAGTTTTATGCGCCCGATGAGCACTACTATCGAAAGGATACTACAAAGTAATGAAAGAGAACTACAACAACAACTTGTTTGCTTAATGTAATGTCTTTATATATCAAAATGAACGACTATTGTCGTTATTGAGTTTATTTCTTTTCTGTTCTGGCCTAGCTCTTTCACCTTCTGCTGCACTTTTCACTTCTTGCAAAGTTTTCCTTGACGTGCCCCTTTTGTTCTTTCCCAGTACTCTCGCCTGATATACTCTTCGAGTATGTCTCTCCTCCTAGCTATCTTTCTTGGATATTTGTTGTGTATTGTCTCACGCCTTATTATAGTCTTTAACTGTTCTCTGAAGACTTGGCTTCTAATTCTATCTTCCATTCTTTTCCCTTGTATTTTTTCTTTTCGATGCGTTTATTCAGCTTCTGTTTCTATTTGTTCATATTTCGCTACTGTATAACAATGTTGATGTCACTATCTTTATACTATCTATTTTTGTATGTTGCGTTTCACTTTATTCAAAAAATATTCTCGTTATATTGACTTAATTTTAGTAATTTTTAAAGACTACAAAGATGCCCTATGCGAATGAAGTATTTATTAATTCTGTAAAGCATTATTATTTATTAATTCCGTATACAAAATCTTGCACAAAGAAAAATATATACTAGGTGTACCGGAAAGTCATTACCGGTTTTTCTAACAGATGTCACAAGGTTTACGTATGCAATGTTAGTTTTGGTACATATAATTTTGTTCTACTAATATTAAGCTTCAAAGCCATACGCGTTATATTTTGCGAAAGTAACACTGTCATAGATTTATACCTCTGTGAAAATGTCGAGTTTCGTGCTTGAAGAAGAGCATTTGCGGCGCGCATTACATTTCTTATTTAATTAGTCGTCGTTTATTGTGAATCTGCTCCAACCACAAAAACATGTGTGGTGTGGTTTCGACAATTCAAAAGTGGTGATTTCGATGTGAAAGCCAAAGAACATTCTGGTAGATCGAAAAAGTTTGAAGTTGCGAAACTGCTGGAGTTATTGGATGAAGACCCAACCCAAACTCAAAAACAATTATCAAAAGTATTAAATATGTGAATGTGAAACAGTTAATACTGATCACTACCGGCAACAAATTATTAATCCGAACCATGCATTTTTAGAAGAACGTCCGGAATGGGGCTGAAGACCTAGTAAAGTGATTTTCAATACGATAACGCGACGTCTCATACAGCAAAATCGGTCAAGGAAGCGTTGAAAGCACTTGGGTGGGGCATAATATCACACCCGCCGTACTCTCCAGATCTTGTCCCGTCCGACTATCACCTTTTCATATCAATGGGACACGCCCTTGCAGAGCAGCGCTTCTCCAATTTCGAAGAAGTTAGAAAATGGCTGGATGAATGGTTTTGCTCGAAGGACAAACAGTTTTTTTTGGGATGGCATCCATAAATTGCCTAGAAGATGGGCAAAATGTGTAGAATCATCAATACTAAATTTTCTTGAAAATCGTGTAGTTTTTTTACGAAAAAGCCGGTAAAGACTTTCTAGTACACTCGGTTTATTAAAGATAATTGAAAAGTCTATTCCAGTAAAAGAGTAGAATTAATTGTTTGCTATTAAATCTATCTAGTTAGTAGTTACATAGACGTATCCAAACTAATTAAACATGCAAATTGTCAATTGAAACAAGCAGGTATTACTCTAAACGCTACAACTAAGGCATTAATTATGAACAGATAACGTAATTATTACATTATCAGATTATATGATCAATATACATTGACGTTATTACTTAGAAATCTTCCAGAACTAGGTAAAATTTGCATCTTTATTTCGACGTACTATTTCGTAATTGTAAATTTATGTGATTAAAAGGATAAATTGTATCTTATTTAAATATTTGGCAAATTGTTAGTCGATTATTCGGAAATATACGCACATTCTGCAACGATGACTTCGTTAATGATAGCGATAACATAAACGTAAACCGTACGATATTCGCGAGTTAAATCAACTGTATCTAACGCCCCAATAAACACACTCGTGTATGTAAATGATTTGCATATATGTATGACTGTGAGCACTTCTGTAGTGTATACAATGTGCTACACATGCTTTTAAAAGAATTGTCGGACTTCAATAGCTTAATTTTTGCTCTTGACAAATATTTCGTACATGATGATTACCTACTTTTGAGGATACATGATAATTAAAAAAAGCGAATTTTGAAATTTTACTTCACGTTATATCCTGTTTTGCACAATATTTGCAGTTTTCATTCACATGTAAAGTTGTAGATTCTCCAAGTAGTTTTATGACGACCTCAAACGAAGTAATTAACAAAATGGTTGCGTGATGTGAGAACTACATACTTGAAATAAATAAATAACAAAATCGGATTTCACAATTAACGCCTAATAAATCACAGCATATTGCAGTAAACTGAACATAAAAATGAACGTTTTACACTATTTCAGAATTAACTGACGTAGTATTAACACAATAGAAATGAGATTTATGTCTTGTAATTGTTGGCGATGAATTTTAAGTTGAGTTGCTGCTTGGGCTGTTTCTATTGTTTGTGGAATCTAGTCTTCAGGCCAGTCCTGAGTAAGAACGTTTTTTGCTAAACTCGTTATTGTAATTCTAACTTTTATATCTAATTTCTGAGGAAAATAGAATGGAAATCAAAGGAGGACGAATATGAAATGAATCAGAACAATCCAAAATAAAAGTAGCAGGTCAGATTATTCAGGAAAGACAATTTGGGTTGATAGGATATACTCGTACATGCAGGATAACAGGTAGCAAGTTTATAAGAAAAATATAGGAGGCTAGGTCGAAGGGAAGAAGGGAGGGGGAAGCCCGAAAAAAACCTAGTAAAACGATGTGAGAAAAGCAGCACATATATGGAATATATAGTTGTTTGAAGTAAAAAACAGCGCAGGATAGAAAAACTTGGAATAGCCGAATCGCAACTCCTACATAGTCTTGAATTGAACTTGAATTGTTTGCTTGAACTTTTCTTTCTTGGATGATGTCGAATGCCTCCACTCCATGAATTGCTGTTTTGATTTCGGTATCACATATAATAATTTGGTTAACAGCTCATTACTGTCGCCACGGTACCGTTCAAGGAAAGTCAAAGCATTGGCTACACGATTAGTTTTGTACACCTCGCTCAGCTTTTTCAATACCTAACGTGAATACAACTTCCTTTAATTTAGACATTCTGATACAATTTAATATGGAACACTCCTTGAAACTTGCGGAAATATATCAGACGATGGTGAAATAGTAAAGTACGTATTTACTCGAACTTTGCATTAAATTTCTGCACTAAGTCTTCAGTGGTAATTGACCGTCGCCCACTATGCTCCTCATCATGAACATTAGTATGGACATCTTTAAATGGTCTCTAATCCATTTTTTTCAATTCCCTCGCTCATAATGTTTTCTCCACGCACTTCACAAATCCGCCAATGAATTTTGACTGCTTTCACGCCTTTTGCATGCATTTTTAAATGCCTGAAGCATTTCAAATACGCACAAATAAATGTAAACACGAATAAATGCTTCCGTATTGGCCTCTTGGATTTCAAAACGGTTTCTTATACTCAATGACATTAGAAGTATTACACCTAGAAGGAATAGTTTCCTGGACGTGATTTTTTGGTAATGTGATAAGCTTAAGTCAAGAATGAAACGATCAGATTTCCAAGAAATTTTATTAACATTAATTTGAAAAAAAATCAATAATATGTTTGGCGACCCCGTAGCTGTAGACAGTCCTGTACACGTCTAGGCATCGACAAAATAAGATGGTCGATATCTGCTTGTGGCACCTCGTTCCAAGCAACTTGAATTTGGTGGATTAACTGTGCCAGAATTTGTGGAAGATGGTTTAAATTGGTCAGTCTTCTCCCCATTATGTCCCACACATGTTCGATGGGATTTAAATCCGGTGAACGGGGTGGCCACGGCAAAACATTAACGCCAGCTTCTCGTAGAAAGTCCATAGTACGACGAGCAATATGTGGACGCGTGTTGTCTTGCTAAAAAAGGACGTGTGGACGGCCATCTAGATAAGGCAATAAAGTGGTTTGTAGGACGTCATCAACATAACGCGCAGCTGTCATACTGCCCCGAATAAACAGAAGAGGTGATCGGCTTCCATATGCAATAGCCCCCCAAACCATTACTCCAACAGTCCTGTGCACATGCCTCTCAACAGCAAATCCAATATCACGTCGCTCTCCACGACGGCGTCTTACCCTCTGACGGCCATCATGCATGCCTAGGCAGAATCGCGATTCGTCGCTGAATACGCCATTCTGCTTCCCAATACTGCCGTTCTCTGCACCAGTCCAAACGTTGACGACGATGTTCTGCAGTCAAAGGAAGGACTAATCGTGGACGGTATGAAGCAAGTCCAAAAGCTCGAATGCGGCGATATAATGTTCGCATACTGACAATGCGACCTTCTACACCAAACCATTGTTTATTCAGGGCAGTATGACAGCTGCGTGTTATGTTGATGACGTCCTACAAACCACTTTATTGCCTTATCTAGATGGCCGTCCACACGTCCTTTTTCAGCAAGACAACGCGCGTCCACATATTGCCCGTCGTACTATGGACTTTCTACGAGAAGCTGGCGTTAATGTTTTGCCGTGGCCACCCCGTTCACCGGATTTAAATCCCATCGAACATGTCTGGTCAGTCTTCTCCCCATTATGTCCCAATGGGGAGAAGACTGACCAATTTGAACCATCCTCCACAAACTCTGGCACAGTTAATCCACCAAGTTCAAGTTGCTTGGAACGACGTGCCACAAGCAGACATCGACCATCTTATTTTGTCGATGCCTAGACGTGTACAGGAGTGTCTACAGCTACGGGGTCGCCAAACACATTATTGATTTTTTTTCAAATTAATGTTAATAAAATTTCTTGGAAATCTGATTGTTTCATTCTTGACTTAAGCTTATCACATTACCAAAAAATCACGTCCAGGAAACTATTCCTTCTAGGTATAACAGTTCTAATGTCATTGAGTATATTTATAGCTGTTATGCTATTATGCAAGTGGAATATCCTACATATTTATTATCTTTTGAAGAATCCTAACGAATTTTATTCACTTCCCACAGTATAATGACATAATTAATATAATTAATAAAATAATTTAGTATATTAGTTTTCAGTATATAGAAATATCTTTTAACAGTCCTTGAATTACATAGGAATTTTACGTTTTTCATTCATCGATGCCGGTAAATAAAAATTTTGTGACTTCTGCAAGTTTCTGCATTACCTAGCAATGTACAGTACTACGAATACATATTACGTTGATCAGATGAAACTGCGGTTTGAAATTTCAAGGCATTAAGTATTTAAGAAAATACCTTCTTTGTTAGTAAACACACCAACCGCTTCCAAATATAATTAGCCCAAATATTTGATACTACAACCCCTATATAATTATTTTTGTTAGGTAAGATAATCCCTTAACAGGTAACAGGTAAATATCGTTTGCTTTGTTTATAGATGGTGAGAATAACTACTCTCTTTACCATATAATCGTAATTAATTTTGTGTTAATAGGAGGATGTGTAATATCTTAAATTAAGGGAAGAATATTTCTGATCATCTTTGCTTATTAATTTTTGCTTAGCAGATTTTTCATAAATTCGATTTTGTTATGATTTTATCCACGTTCGACGTACACATTATTTAGTCTTAAAAAAGTTATTTATATAACTTGTTATTATATATATTACAACATATTATATATATTAGTAATTAAAATCATTTAAAATGTGTTTAGTTGTCGAAAACAGTCTGTACTACATTCTGAATTCTAAAATTTTCTTCAACGATTCATTAATTTGAGCCCTTTGTTACTGAAATAAATTTTACTAAAGATAAATTAATGTGTGTTTAGAAACTGTATAAATTAAAATTTAACAGGTGCTCACGTGCACCTTGCACATGAGCCCTTTGTTATTGGAATAATTTCTTCTAAAGACAAATGAATCTTTGTTCAGGAACTGGTAAATTCAAATTTAACAGGTGCTCACGTGCTAGCTAGTAAATTTCTCTATCTCCGCTTAATACAAAATAATCAATGTTATTCAATTCTTAGTGTTGAAGACGCTCCCGTGGCACTGATAAATGTCTACAAAGGTTTCACATTCAATTCAGGTTGTATAGAGTTCACCGAATGCTTTGCTTTAAAGTCTATTATTTATTGTTGCCGTATTTCAAATCGGGGTTTTCAAGTTCCCAACTATATTCACTGTTGCATGTGAATCGATTAACAATACTGATTTATTTTCTATATCAATTAGTGTTAAGTGACCTTATTTAGTATAGAAAGTATTTTTTGCAAAAGTACATTTTTTACTGTACATTTGAACAGTACGAATCAAATTCTGAAAATCTGAGAGAATATTTGAATGAAAAAAGCCAGCATTAAGATACGGTTTCTTATGAAATCTTAGTAATAGGTACTCGTGTGGTTCTTGAAGGTCTATGAGCTTTTAAGGATCAGGCTTATTGCGACTAGACTTTTCCGTTTTCTGATAACGTCACTAGCGCTACTTATTTATGGTCTATAATTATCTCAGAATAATCTTCATATATACATTTTACAATAGTTTAGGTAGAGCTAGATTTAAAGAAAGACCTCTACTTTGATACTTTAATTTAGGTACTTTGGACTTGTCATTTGTTAAGTGATTTTTCACAATCGACATTAATCAAAGCAGCTATAAGATTATATGAAAGCATTGTACTGGAATATAATTATAAAATTGCTTAACTGACGAATTTATAACTTTCAAAAGTCTAAGAAAAGATCATTTCGTACCTTAAGGAAACTGCGTTTATACAAAGACATAGAAAAAATTTGCCACGAGTGTTTTAATCTGTGAACATAATGTTGAAGATGTTGCCATATCCAGTTTAAAATCTATAGTCCACTAAAAGTAATGTAAACAACGTTAGATAGCTAAACTATTTAATATTAATAAAAAAGTGTCAAAATTTCGCTCGACTTGAAAAATTGTATTTATTTTTCTTTGTTTCAGGTTTTGTTACTACTAGGTATAGAGAATTTTTGTCTCGTGTAGGTTTGTTTCCACTTTTCTTATCTTGAGTAAGAGCTTCAATTTCTTTCCATGGTATTTCTCTTCACACAGTTTCTTTAATTCCTTCGTACCTTTTCTCGATCTCCCTTGGTGGACTTTCTCCTACACTTGGCATCCTTTTTGTTTTTCATTTATGGAATCCATTTGTAAATTTTGTCTACAAGTTTCGTTTCTTACTGTTTTATTTTTAATCTTTCTCTAGAATCTTATTTCTGTTGTATCCATAAGCCTTCTCGTAATCGCTGGTTTAACTACTTTTTTATTACCCCAGCTTTTATCTTTTTCGGTATTTCCTTTCTTTCTAAAAATACTGATCTTACAAATAACAAATTTAATTATAATTCCTGTATCTCTCAATGCAAGAAAAAAGATTTAGAAATTTATTTGTATCCGTTGCAGTTAACAATCAATCCACTTTTGAAAGCCCTCTTTGCCTCACTGACATGATGCAAGCTATAGGCAATGCCGGCTCGCGTTCACCCCACATAAGTTTTTGTCGTTAGTTATCCAGAGAATTATTCAACCTTAGTTATAATGCATTGAATTTTAACTACTAATATTTCAATTCATTAATAAATAAACTAGATTAATAACATACATAACAAATTTAAATAACAATTTGCATATACATAAAAACAATTATATATTATAGTATCCTAATTTAATTTACAATCGATTGCTTACTTTTCTATGATCGTCATCATACATTATATATATATATATATATATATATATATATATACATAAATTAAATCTTTATTGTGATTGTAATCTCTTATTATATTAAATAGAGAATTTTTTCTTGTACACATAAATGAACTATAAATTCCATAAAACATTCTTTTATAACTTGTCTATACTCTTTGTTTAAAAAAACTTAAATAGTTGACAATAATTGTCCTAGAATCCGTTGCTTCGCCTGTGGCACTAAACCGGATGTAACCTAACAACTTCTCTGTACTTCTTACTTTTCTCAATTATGTGTATCGCTTTTTCAAGGCAATTGTTACTTAAATCATGTAGCTGTGTTATCTTGCCCTTTTGACATGGATCCACATGTGCATTAAGTAACATATTTAATTCTTCAATAATTCACGAACGTTATGGTGTTTATATTTATCTACGTCGTTTTTGCTATTAGTTCTGAATTTAAAACTTACAAACACTTTCAACTATATGACAAAATTAAATTATTTACTCAGGTATTTATTTACTCTCACATAACTATGTTTTTATTTTAAATTAATGTAAGTTCATTACTGTGTTTTCAAATACTAGTGAGCGAATGCTCATAATTTCTAACCTCACTAATATACGAGAATAGCTTGACAAGTAATGAGAACGAAACATAGGTGGCGCTCTAATTGATAAAACAAATGCACTGTAATTTAAATTGCCTATTTATATGTTTACATTCCGATATTTAGATAAATCGGTTGATTAGTTTATTTTTGACAGCTGATTGAAAAAGAAGCAGCAAGTCGTTTTGTTAAAATGGAAAAAGCAGAGACTAAATACTTCGTAATTAAGGGTATGAAAGCCACCGAAATAAAAGATGAGTTACGGGAAACATTAGGTGAATCTACTCTATCATCCGCCACAATAAGTACATGGGTAAATTAATTTAAACGTGGTAGAACAAGCTGTGTTGATGAAGCGCGCTCTGGAGCATTCAAAATCGTAACTTCTAAGGAACTGATTATAAAAAACCATAATATTATTACGCAAGATCGACGACTCAAAGTGAGAGAGATAGCAGACATAGTGAACATTTCAACAGAATGCATACACCATATTTTAACGAAAAAATTGGGCCTTTCCAAGCTTTCGGCGAGATGGGTACCGCGATTGCATACGACTGATCAAAAGTTCACTCGTTTGTGCATTTCCAATGAGTGTTTGGACCTTTATAAGCGGAATCCGGTTGATTTTTGTAGGCGATTTGTTACTTGCGATGAAACTTGGATACACTACGGTACTCCCGAAACTAAACAACAGTCGAACCAATGGTTAGAACGTGGTTCTGCACCTCCAAAGAAAGCGAAAACCACATTATTGGCAAACAAGGTGATGGCATCAATTTTTTGGTATTCAAAGGGCATTTTGCCCATTAATTATCTTCAGAAAGGTGCCACAGTAAACGAACAATATTATGCAGAACTTCTACAAAAATTAAATGTTGAGACTCGTGCTAAACGGATAGGAATGGCAAAGATAAAGATTCTGCTTCACTAAGCAACGCTCCCTCGCATACCAGCACAGTTGTGATGTCCAAAATCCACGAGTTGCATTTCCAATTAGTACCGCATGCGCCTTATTCGCCGGATCTAGCCCCTTCCGACTTCCACCTTTTTCCAAAATTGAAAACGGCACTAAGTGGAAAGAAATTTTCGTCTAACGACGAGCTTATCATCTTCGTAAATGAATATTTTGCAAGCCTTCCGGAATCGCATTTCAGAGATGGTATAAGGGCATTGGAGCACCGTTGGAATAAATGTATTGCTCTTTTAGGAGAATATATTGAAAAGTAAAAATTATTTTGTATTTGAAAAATTCGTTTTTCATTTCCATTGTCACTACTTGTCAAACTACCCTCGTATATATAAATAGGTGAAAAGACTTTCGTCGTTCAATAGAATAAATTCAAATAGCAAATACATGTTGAGAATTTATAAATAAAATATTATGATGTATAGTATGATTTTTGTTATCTCCGTATTTGAAATATCTAGAAACATGTTATTTTGTATTTTAAATTTTCAATATATGAATACATATTTTCTTCTAAGCACTCTTGTCAAAATGGAACTAAAAATCTTAATAATTATTAAATATGTATAAACAAAGTTTTTTACAATTATTGTCTAGAATTAGATTACAGAGCTTAAATTTATATGAACAATGTTATCTTCAAATGTTTTTAAAAATTTAACTTTTCTGTAATAAGTTGAATTAGTGTATTTCAATTTCTTGTTATACATACTGACATATTTCTTTAAAATCAATCCATTCCCATAACGATATCCTTTTCTAATTATTCTGATACTGGCTTTTGAAATTTATGCATAATCATTGCAATGCTAACTAATTTTACCGATAACTTTTACGATATCCTTTTAATTCATATTAGCATATTGCTAGAATGTATATAAATTGATTCTAAATGAACATGTTTTAGGTTTTTTTGTGCTATGCATGTTGCAATACTTAAGAATAAACTAGAAAAGACTTATACAGCACTATTTAATATTTAGAAAAAAAATGGAAAATATTTGCATATATATTTATACATACATTATTGTCTCTAGAATTCCTCAAGTAAGTACCTAATTGAAAAATTAAGTTTAGTGCAATGCATGTATATACATATATCGAAATATTATTAAGTATAAAATTTAACACGTGTACAAAAATGTGTGAGGTTTTTTACATTTAATATGCCAAGTAATTAATTTAGCAAAAATACCATAGGCATTTTTTCGAGGCCTGTTACACGCTTGTAATATCGTATATAAATTTAAAAGTCGATTTTTGTGATTGAAAATATATTTATTATATTGTTACAGGCACTTTTGAGAGGCGCAATTAGTCAACAAAGTGCAGTCATCTTAATATGCATGGCCATGGACAGATATCTTTGTATGCTACATCCTGCTCGGTATCATAAACACTCGAGCAAAAAGGTAATTAATATATTCAAGTGTCTATTTATCATATATCATTTATACACGAAAATGGCATTTTCTGAAATAATTTTACTCTTGTAAGTATTAGATTTAATATAATCGTTAACTGTACAATATTTTATAATACTGATGTACAGTATTTAATATACATGTGAAGTAATAAGTTCGAACTAAATAATAGAGATAATGGTATATTATCTGAGGGCACAAATATAAAATTTCATATAGTTGTGATCTTTAGATCTTTCTAGTAATCCTTAGTTAACGAGGATCACAATGGCTGACATTTTGAAGAAAATCGAGCACCACGCTATGGTTAAATTCTTTACAAGTCAATCAAGAATAATTCACGAAGAGATGGTGGTCGTTCATTCTGCACATTCGTTATCTACAGTTCAAAAGTGGCCAACTGAATTTGAAAGGAACAGAAGGAGCGTGTTAAGTAAATTAGAAAGAAGCAGAAGGAGAGTTGAAGCCGGCCCTCGTTCGGGTAACCCAATTTATGCGCCTACGGAGGAAACCTGAGAGACTTGTATTGGAGGATGCTCGAATAAAAGTTAGATTGTTAACAGAGGTAATTGACCTATTCGTTGCTACTGTACTCATTATTTTTCATGATCTTCTTAATATTTCAAAAATCAGTGCATGATGGGTGATGCGAATGCTCACGGTGCCTCAGAAACAAGTGCGGGTCGAATGCTGCAGAGAATTTTTAGTAGTGATGATTCATCAAAGATTTTTGACGGAATTATTACTGGAGATGAAAAATTTGTTTATCACTTTGATCATAAAAGTAATAGGGGTCCATACAGTGGCATACGAAGCGTGCAGATCCCCTCGTTTGCCGAGGAAGTGCTGTCGATTTCCGACGATAAATAACTGAAAGCGGGAATAGATGCACGTTTTTCAGACAACGAGGAAAGTATTCAAAAGTTAATTTCGAGATGTAATAAATGCATTGAGATTGTGTGGGATTATATTGAAAAATCAAAATCTATTTGTTTTTCTTCATGTTGATACTGATAATATATTGAATGCCCCTCGTTTATAAAATAAAATAAAAGGTATACTTTTAGTATAATTTTTACTTAAGTAACAATTACTTCCGATGGTTGTAAATGTTCATTTAATCATATTTAAATATATTTGCACATAACCATCATGCTGAATATTAAAATCTCGTAATATAAGAAAGAATATCTTTTAAAAATTATATTTTATTTTAAAAATATAGACTATTTGTCATAATTTATAATAAATGTTGGAAATATCTGCCATTCTCTTTCAAACAAAAATAAATTCTTTATTTTATATTTCCAATAAACATTGTGTGAAGTTCTTCTTCCATGGTTGTTTGAATTACGTGTTGAATAAATTTATTCAAATGGTCAAGGTTATGAAATCGATATTTATAAATATTGTTTTTTATTCAACCAAATAATAATTCTTGAGTTTAGTTTATAATACAATAATCACAAAATTTCTCTAAAACTTTTAAGAAAATTTGAGAATATGAAGTTGCTTTCTCCTGTTAAAAATATCCCAGGGGTATGGCGTTCATTATCATGTAAATGTCTAAAGAATTCTTGCAAAATAGCAATATGATATCTTCCTGCAGGTACCTGCATGATAAAATCTAGAACCTATAATCATCCCTTGTGGTACTGCCATCCATACACCAATTTCGATTGGATGCACCTCGGTTTTAATAAATTTATGAGGGTTTCAGCCAGCTGTGGTTAAATTTTGAATTGTATTGTTATCTAAATGATTATTGAACCAATTATATTAAGCTATTCTAAGTTCAGCACCATGGAGATACAGCTCTAGAACAACGAAAACTTTGAGCACATGCGATGCTTCCTGCATATCCTTGGGTGGTATCCAAGGATATGCAGGAAGCATCGCATGTGCTCAAAGTTTTCGTTGTACTAGAGCTGTTTCTCCTGTATCGCCTTGTAAATAGTCAAGTGTAAATCATTGGCTTTCAAATATATGTTTAGTATTGTTAAAATTATCTGACTGTGCTGACAATCTCCAGAAACATTTTTTTGAACTTCGTTTAACATGGACTTGGATATTGCGAGCAACTTCCTCTGTTAACAACTGCAATGTTTGCTTCAAATTATTGTCCTATTTGCCATTTGTGTTGATTAAACTCGTCGCAAGTAATATTTGCATTAAGAAATTTTTAATTGATGCAACAATTGCAATGAATGAATATATGTTTTATTCGCATTCTGTGTTCCGCTGTGCAAATGAGGTATCATCTGTGCAATAAATTGTAAGGTATAAAATAACAATTGTTATTTACACAGCCTAGAAAAGTTAATTAATTTATAAGAATTGTTTGAAAATCTACAATAAAATATAAATGATGTCTACAAAACCAACATAGATCATTCACCAAAAATTGGTTGATACATCTATATAAAATAAAACTAATTTGATAATGAAAAATAATAAGTGAGTTACATAGGGCAACAAATTAACGAAACCAAAATGCCCCAAAACAGCCTACGGCATATTCATTAATTTTGGTATATCCAATATTTAAACCATTTAGGCTGTATGTTTAGCAAGAACTTTCTAGCAATCTTTACTTGTCTGCGTAATTAACTGTTGTAGAAGTTGAATGTTAGTAAATTTTTTTTTCAGTATGTTTTAGTAAATGTATTAATTTAAAAATCCGATTTAAGTAGATTTAATCAGATTAAGAAACTATGTGTGGGAAATATTAACTCAATATTCTAGTTAATGAAAATTTATCCAATTAAAGAATTGGCCAAATTTATACTCAATATATATATATATATATATATATATATATATATCTCGGGGTCGCTGAAATTTTAATGTCATTTAGTTGCTAAGATATTTATTTTCTTTTTGTTACATTAGACATCGTTACTTTTATATATATTAAACTTTTGTACGTTGCGAGAGAAATTTGAATAAATAGTGGAATTGTTGAGGGTATATATATACTGGGTGTTTGAATCCATAACTTACCCGTCGTAACTGTGGGGATTCTAGGCAACTCACAGGCCAATAGAGCTACGGCCTGTGAGAAATCAAATGATTAATACATCTGCCATAATTTCGCTCTTGGCGCCCTTTTTTTTTGTAATTGAAAACTGAAAACTAAATCTGAACTTGCGAACCACGACCTCCGCGATAGCTAGCTGGCATCGTTCGGTTGCTGCCCAGAAATACCTAAGCTCTCCCGAGCGGTCGTTCACGACCCGCAGCAAATTGCTTTTGTGCGAATCCGCACGTAGCAAGACTTTGGTGCCCAACGTAGGGCAGCAATATTATTATTGTAGATTTGTTTCGCTTCGGAAATTTTTCGAGGAAAAATTTCCTTCGGTAAGTTGGGATGGGATTGTTACGGTTTATTTTTCATTTAGAACATATTTCGGCGTATTGTATATTTATTTATTTATTAAAATAACCCTGCCGTATTTGATAGAAGGGACGCCCATGGACATTGATGAAGGTTATGTGGAAACACATATTTAAGATATCGTATTCATTTTAAAGTTTTAACATCGTTTTAAATAAATATATTTCAGTCGATTTATAGATTAAACTCAATTTACCGATTGTGACGTTACTTTTGTAGTTTGGATTTTTTTTTTTTCGTTTACCTAATTTTGACTCTCGTTAGCGTTTGAGATACTTGTTATGAGTTTTGTGTTGACTCTCGACTATGTCGGATTTGTACAGTATCGATTACGATTTAAATTATGACATATCGTTATGGATTTATCGAATAAATTTTAATTTCGATTCTATCGTTTTGTTTACCGATTATGCCTTCTGATCTCGAATTTATCGTTCCGCTTACCGATTTTGATTTTTGAGTTCGATTAATATCGTTTCGTTTACCGATTTTGACTTTTGATTTGGGAGGTGGTATGTGCTATCAATAAAAGTCGTTAGCGTACCGTGTGAACCTCCAACGGATCGGAATCCTGCCCTTCCCGTATTTGTATTTTTTTGTTCAGGATATGACTTTAAGAATTGAATCGTCGTGAAATTTTGTTGTCAACCCTCAGTTGTGTCAGTGCAAGTAGGCTACTTGCACTTCAAAATTTTTGTCTATCATCCCTAATAATTTTTGTTTAGCCAGTGTTTATCCTGTTTAGGAATTTTTTTTTGTTTGTGTTGTTTGGTCATTCCTGGGGCCGCAATATTATTACTGTGGATTTGTTTGTATTGTTTGGTCATTCCTGGGGCAGCAATATTATTATTGTGGATTTGTTTCGCTTCGGAAATTTAACATATGTATGCCGGTATTTAGACCCCGGTATTAGAAGTCCTAAAACAACAATACCAATAAGGAACTGTACTCATATTCTTAATTAATTGGTAGACACATACCTGTAGATGGTAACGGGCTCCTAAGATGATTTGCTAATTATAGCTAATTATGTTATGATCAGATACACATTTTATTATAAGAAATCGAAGCGGGTCGATATCAAACGTCCAACCTTTTGCAGAGTTATCGCTCAAATGCCCTCGATGTAGATATATTGTAACGGACCAGGGCGAGTAAGACGAACGGGGGGGATGTTTTGCACTCGCGATATGTACACCTCGTCGCCACAAAAAGCGATTCATAGATATAAACAAAATCAAGGTCGACGTAAACGTACGCTGAAATATATTTATTTAAAACGATGTTAAAACTTTGAAATGAATACGATATCTTAAATATGTGTTTCCACATAACCTTCATCAATGTACATGGGCGTCCCTTCTATCAAATACGGCAGGGTTATTTTAATAAATAAATAAATATACAATACGCCGAAATATGTTCTAAATGAAAAATAAACCGTAACAATCGCTAATTGACTAAAACTTGTAATTTGAACATTGCGATACTATAAACACAAGAGCTAATGACAGTACATCTACTCAATAAGTATTTTATTACACTTTGAATAATAAGCGGATATTCTTTTGAAATTAAAAGAAAAATTTCAATAAACTTGACGTTCATCATAGTTTGAGTTAATAAGTTTTGAATTAATGGAAATATTGAAAGAATTGTTGAAAATTAAATATCCGTTAATTATGTTATAAAAAGATAAAATGTGTTTAATGATAAAACATATTTTAGTAAGATACGTGACTAAATTTTGTTTCGAAAAATAGATGTTTAAATAAAGTGTTATATTTTCTTTTTCTAAATGAACATATGTATCGTATGTCTTTAGATACTTGAGTTCATTGTAGCAAATATTCTGGAGAGCAACTCCAATTTTGTAATTTTAATTTCTATCTTTACGTTACAGCAGGCGGATATTAAACGACTTTCCTTTATATTTTCTTAATACTTTTGGAACTTTTAAACTTATGACATCTATCCCTCGAAGTTTATTCCAGAAATGTAAGGATTTAATCGGAAATAAGCCATAATCTTTTCCCATTATTATCTTCTCTTTCTTGATTTCATTTTCATCAGAAATTCTATTTAATTTACGATTATTTAAACTACGAAAGTTAAGTAACGAATTATGTAATTTGAGAAATGTAAGAAGCTAAGTACGCTCTTTTTCTTATTTAAGTAACTATCAAATAATTTCACTTGTAATTACTATGATTTGTTTTGCTTTTATGTAGCATTAAGTTTGGTTCGTAACTTAATATGTTTTTTATCTCCAAGGAAAATTTGCAAAATTCGCAAAAGTTGAACTAGGTTTCGAAGCTCATTCGCATTCATTTTTTCCTCTGAGTTTTACTTTGTCAAATTCTGATCGCTTTCTATTCGAGATTCTTTGTTTAACTTCCTTCAATGATCAATACCGGGACGAATTCATCTTTAAATTAAGGATTTGTTGTTTAAATAAGCTTGCGTTATTAGAATATACTATCACTCGAAAATCGCAAAGTATTTTAATGAAACATTGGGTAAACACAAAATACAATTAAAGGTGCATATCGATAGCACAATTTACGCATTCGAGAATATGACATTGGGTTGGTTATTCTTAAAGCAACTTCTTTAATACTGGTGTTTCGGAACTGATTTATCGTAAACTTGAATAATCTCTCTTGCTTAGGTTGCCTAGTTCTTCTCAATCTTATTTGCTATTTTTTTGTTCAAGCAATAGAATGGATGCAATTGCCTCTTACTGAAATTTACTTTATAGCATATTTTTAGTATCTGTTGGGTTAACAACTAATATCGTTTAGTTGTTTAATCTTTATTGTGCGTACAAATAGACACTCGTATTGATAGAATGGACTTCGATTCGAACACTTTCAGAAAAAAGATGAAAGAGAGTTCATCAAAACTCAAAGAACTAGGAGCTAAAGCTTATATGAAGCACCGGCTTTACAGGTGAATTATCATACGAAAGAAGCACTTAGCATAATTCGTACGCGAAAGTACGAAATGTACTTCAGTAATATAGTTTCTTTGTGCTTGTTTGATTCAATCGATGTTTCGACAAGACCTCATTGGTTTTCATCTGGAGATAGATGGCTTCGTAGACGTAAATTGCACGCCTGGTATGTAAGTTGTTTCATATGTTGCTGTTGATATGACAGTGAGATCTGCCAGTGGGATCATCGTGCGATTATAGCTGGTTGTGATTAGTTCAATATTTTGTTGCCGTTATTTGTTTGTGTCGTATCTTTCACGAATTTAATTTTTTGGAATATCTATTAGTCGTAGTTTCATTAAGAGGGTTTATGGTAAGCCTGAATTCCCATTAGTAGGAATAACGTATAACAGATTCACGTACCAGACGAACCTTTAACATCTATAACACTATCAATTTTGAGACGAAGAGAGGTGATATCATACCAAAACGCCGATTATGATAATGGAACAACACATGGTCCAACGCTCGAGAAGACAAATTTATAAGATATATTTTATGTATATCTGTCGGTATAGGTGGAGCCGTTTTTCTGTGAAAATTGTTCCTTCTTTTCGCCATTTAGTTTGTCCTTTTCCTAGTATCGATTTTGCTATAATATTTTCGCTTGACATAAGTAAGTAAATTTAAAGAATAGATTTGAATTTGGTGAAGACTATCATAAATAGTAGCGCAATGGTGCAAAATTAATTTTTCTTCTATGCGTTGCTTTGAAATTTAAAATTATGCCCTGTTATAGTACTCTTAAAGCCACCACCACTTTTTAAAGAATATAGTTTTTTTGGTTTAATTTTTCTATTATGTTAGTACACAAGCAAATGTAACTATCGTATCCTCTACAATCCTTGTATATATTTACTAAACGATTGAATGAATTAAATGAATTTTTTTATCAGTTCAATATTAAAGATCTACTGAAAATTAACATTTTCTGCTATTGAATTGTTTCGTTAATTATGAAAAATTAATAAAACGTTTTTTGCGTTACTACTGTTATCTGCATAGTCGCTCTAACTAATAAGTTACGGAGCAGTACAGTTTCGAGTCTTATTCCATTATAAATTGCATTACAGAAACATATTTAGTTATTATTATTATTAGGGTAGTCCCAGAAGTACCCGGCCTGACAAATAGATGACGGTTGCGTTTAAAAAGAATGACTAGCATGAAGTACTAACCTTATAAAGTCTAAATTTGAAGTTTGACAACGCTACGTTTAGTATTTGTTCGGCAGCCATCAATAGTGAACGTTCTTAGTGATTTTCTATGTAGATATGGAAAAAATTGGTTATTGTTATGTGATATAATACTTTCATTTAAAAGGCCTCAGTCCAACCAGTATCAAAGCGCAACTAGATTCTACTCTCGAAGTGTCTGCTCTTTCGTTTGCAACAGTCAAATATTGGGTGGCTCAGTATAAACGAGGCCGTACGAGCTGCCAAGAAGAACATCGCTGTGGTCGACCAAATGAAGTGACTACGCCATAAATGGAATAAAAATCCACAAAATAGAAATGGAGACTGCTGACTGAAAATGCGTGAGCTAGCAGACGTAGTAGACACTTCAAAAAGTGCTGTACATCGCATGTTGCCTGAAAATTTGGGCATTAGAAAGCTGTGAGCAAGATGAGTGTCGATTACTCACAATGGAAAAAAAACTAGCGTCGTGAGGATATTTGAAACGAGTATTTGGAGAAATTTCATAGCAATAAAGCCGAACTTGTACATCGATTCATAACCATAAACGAAGCATACGTCCATTACTTCACACCTGAAATGAAGGAACAGTCAAAACAATGAAATGAAAGGGGAGAATCAGCTCCAAAAAAAGGCGAAGGTAGTTTCATCTCCAGACAAGGTCATAGTGTCAGTTTTTTTGGGTGCGCATGGGACGATTTTCATTGATTATCTTCATGAAGGAAAAACAATCAACCACAATAATTATGCGAATTTATTGCAGCATTTGACTGATGAAATCAAGAAAAGGCCGTCACATTTGGCGAAAAAAGGTTTTCTTTCATTAAGACAAAGCACCACTTCACACATCCGTCATCGCAATGGGCAAATTCAATGACTTAAAGTTCGAATTGCTTCCACATATATTCTATTCGCCAGGTTTAATCCCCGTCGGATTATGTTTTATAATAATTTTTAATCTGAGAAGATCACTTCTACCTAAGTTTCACTTTGAATTCAAGAGGAATGATTGTTCATCGTCGTTTACATAAAATATCTTGTTTTTATTAAAAAACTATTTCGTAATATTACTGTCAACACCATGATTATAATTATTGCATAATTTTTGATATTAAATTTTGTATTATTTTCAATATTACAAATAACGTGGTAATATTTATAGCAGCTAGTTATAGTATTATTTCACATAACTGTATTCGTACATGTATACAAACATCGATAATATAAAGTCACAAATAAAGTTGACAACATTCATCGCCCCGCAGGGCAGACCGCATAATCACATAAGAGGATCTGAATGTAAATACAAATTTTCGAACGGTCACACAAAGATATTATTGGATATGTTGGGAAAGTTGGGAATCAAATTTCTGGAATACGTATAAAGTTTTCGAGCTTGAACCATTGTTGTCTTTCTCTATTCTTTATATACACACACCAACACATTTTATGGCTTTCGAAGGAGCTCCAGATACGTCCAAGCTCATGATTGATGTGTTATTTCCTATATCAATGCTTCTCAACCAGCGTGTGACAATATATTTGCTCTCTTGTTCTAGTTTCTGGGCTTTTTTGTTGTCTTGGAACCCGCTGTTGTTATTTATTAGATGTACTGAAAGAGGTATTAGGAAGACAATCGAGAGTGATAGTAATGTACAGCTGGAAGTAATAGCATATTTGATATATTGAGTAATATTCACGTCAGTATAAACTAAAGAAAAGATAGCACAATGTAAAGGTAAAATGTGTAAGAAAATATAGAACTTCAAAGTGTTTTAGAAATACTTCTAAGAAAATTTCGGTTTTTTTCATATAAATTAAAAAACATCTTTGGCCACGAATATATTTACCTTTTATTGTCAATGTTACGATAATATTCAAATACTTTTGTATTTTAATTATCTTCGATGACTAATAGATTGGAAATTTACTACAAAGAAGCATATACCGTTTCGTATATACATGGGATGTCTTTTAAGTTTTGCATAGTAGGACCTATAGGGCGCCACTAATCAAATGTCAAACAATGTATCAAAGTTGACAAGTTAATTGAAAAATGGAATTAAACCCAGAACATTTGCCCGGAATAATTTTTATAATTCTCTAAGACAATTATCTCAATGAGGCCGAATTTGGTTTCTATTTTCGGCAATGAAGCATCACATCAGTCAACAATTTCTTGTTGGTATGGAGAATTTAAACGTGGACATATAAGGGTTAGCGACGATCCAAGAGCAGATTCACCAAAAACCACTTAAGAAAACGTCGATGCTGTGCACTAGATTATCAGCGAAAATAGACATGACATATCGCCTGATTGAAGCATTATTAGGGATTTCAAAGACCTCAATTTGAAAAATTTATATGTGTAAAAAAATGTGTTTTCCATTGGATACTGCTGTTGACCGAAAAATAGAAAGCAGCTAGGGTGAATTGGTATCAAAGACTCTAGATCGCTTCAACGCCGGAAACTCTAAAAACATGTACAACATTGTCTGTGGTGATGACTCTTGGATTTACTCATACGAGCCAGAAAATAAACGCCAGTCGTCTATTTTGGTGCTCCAAAGTGAAGAAAAGCCGACAATAATCATCCGTTCTCGAGGTGTCTCCAAAAAGATGGTCGCAACATTTGGCTCGAAACTAGGTCATGTAGCAACAATTCCTCTACAAGATCAAAGAACTGTTACTGCTGGTTGGTATACAACTACTTGTTTGCCGGAAGTCATCGCTGAGCTTAGAAAAACCAACCCCGAATGACGAATCATAGTCCACCAAGACCATGCAAGTTCCCACACAGCAAGCATGATAATTGCATTTCCAACGATTTTTTTACACTTCCGAAAATCAAAAACGGACTGCATGGTCAAAGGTTCGAGTCGTCAGAAGGAGCAGTCGATGCCTTCAAACATGAAATTTTGACTCTACCAACGAACGAGTGCAACACTGCTTCCAGAGTTGGTTCGAGCGCATACAAAAGTGTATTAATCTTCGTGAAGGATACTTCGAAAAACAATCACGTCTTTTAAAGCTATCTACTATTTTCTTCCAGTTTTATATGTCAAACAACCAAGTACACAATAAATTAACACATCCGATACGACATAATTTAGCAGCGGATTTCATAGATCCTTCAACAGGCCTGTAAGGAAAGTTGATTTAGAAAAAGAATTACATATAATAAAATAGATTACAGTTTATAATAATAATATAATTATATATTGCCCATACAGGTTAAGCCCAGTGACAGGACAAAATAAAAGAAAATACAAAAAGAATAAGTAAGACTCCATAAGTAATAAATATAACCAAAATATATATGTTTATAATCTGAAAATAATACAAAAAGCAATAAAAGTAAAAACAAAAAGTATTTTAATACAACTTCAATGCCGATCTCCAGTGAATGATACGTCAGTATATACAGCATCAGCGTTCTATATCATATGGATTAATTATCAAATAGAACAGGTATAAGCTAAAATAATATTGAAAGAACGAAACTAAATTAAGAGAGGTTAAGAAAAAAAGGAGAGTTATTTTATTTACAGCTTTTAAACAGAAAATATTCATTTCAATTATTAGAATTCTCCAAATCTAAATTTTAAGAAAGAAACACTAAACTTAATCATTAATAAGATCGCTAACACTCAAACTTACCACAACCTGTTAATGAAAAAGTTTGGATTTCCCATGATTTCATTCCTTCATTTGCACGTTTTGTTTTTCCCTCGACAAACTTTATCACAAGAATACAAATAAGTCGTATTCCGCCTACCTCAACAACTCAGCTTTAGGAGTCGAAATTTATGTACAGAATGAATTGCCGGGAGTCTGAAATTTACCACGACCTAATTACACAGGTTCAGGATTACTCTTAAGAAGTTAATGGCGGCGGTCCGCGTTAGGAACCTCAATGGATGTTAAATGGCGACCCCGTCGAGTTTAATTATCGAATATCTACCGAGCACCGGACAGTATAGCGTACAATAATGCATCTGGCGTTATTGTTTTCTTCACAGAACTTAATTGAAAAGCGGCATTAAAGTTGACAGGTCAATTAGTATATCGACGCGGTTCCGGTATACCTTACGAAGCCCGATAAAATATTTAAAGAAGAATTTCCTGTAATAATTGTTATGGACTAATTGAAAAGTTGAAATGCGCGACGCTGGAACCCGAATTATATCTGTAACTTTATTTTGATCATGTGTATGCATAAATATACAAAATTTACATGCGTTTAAAGTTTACATAGTCCAAAGCCAGGCTGGAAAATTTTAATCACAAACGTCAAACCAAATAAGTCACTTTTGTTTGTTTTAACATTAAAATAATGGAATTGGTTTCTGCATTCAGAATGTGGATATGCACGCATATACATAATTATAAAAGCCTTTTAAGTTTTTACCTATTTAATAAGTTTTTTTGTAAGCTTGGCGTTTACTACGAGGGAAACTAGAAAAAAATCTATCTAGTCATGATAGAAACAACTAATTGCGTGTTGGTTGCTTAATATTTTTTCACTTATATGTCAAATTTGATTTTAACGTGCATTTTGT
Organism: Dermolepida albohirtum; assembly: GCA_031893035.1. Lineage (NCBI taxonomy): Eukaryota > Metazoa > Arthropoda > Insecta > Coleoptera > Scarabaeidae > Dermolepida > Dermolepida albohirtum. Next base: position 132,397 of record JAVIWB010002669.1, read on the forward strand.
GCCTTACAAAGTGTTGTGCAACAAAAATAAGATTTGCGAAATTCGAAAATTACAGTGTAGTCAAACTTTGGACAGAAGAGAATTATCCTAAAACTATTCACGAAGGAATGATTTGTAGTATATGAGGAAGAGAATCCTTCATATTTTAATATGAGATAATGGTCGAAACAGTTTCAGTCGGATCGTGAATCCATTGATGATGGCCACCAACTTTTGGGTCAGGAGTTACTTTTCTTTAATACCTGCCAAAGGAGACTAAAACAACAACAGTTACCTAAGGTAATACGTTAACAAGATTACGTACGACTATCGACTAAAAACGTCCAGGTTTGCGTTGCAAAGAAGTCCTTCTTAATGACAGTGTGCGATTTCATAGAATAGCCAAAGTTCGGCTCATCCTCTGCGAATATACCTTCTTAATTTCTTCGAGCTGGACAACCCGCCACATAGTCTGAATTTGGCTCCATCCGACTTGTTAAAAATTTAAACGGCATCTCAGAAGACGTCATTTGTTCCTCATATTTGTTCTCTTTTCTTTTGTTTATCCATGTGTGTCGCCAGAAAACTATCAGCGACAATAATTTGTGTCAGTTGTTTCGTTAACACTTTGCGTGCTTTCTCAGGGTAAAAATATAAACTATAAAATGTCTAAGATCGTACAGTTTTGAGCTTATTCGGTACTTATTCAAACGTTAATGTTGTGCAGACAATAAAAGTTTAAATAATATTGATGTAACATCGACAATTGCATCAATATTCCTTACAAAATATTCTTAAAAGAAAACAATTTCTGTTAAAGGAATACTTTCTGTAAATATCCTCGTATATTTAGAAATTTAGTTTTAAAACTAGTTTTTGTCGAAATTGTACAAAATGTATTTATTAATACCTGAATATTGTCTTTTAGATTTATAAAGAATAACCATTGTTAAATGTGCGTAAAAATACATTTTTCATCTGAGCGGAATATTTATTGGCTTTTTTCCAACAAAAATTTTGGAGTAAAGTTTAAGATAATGTTTAAATCAATAAAACACATTTCGTAGAAGTCCATGCTTTTAAAGTATGGAGAATTTCCTGTAAAAATATAAAATCTGATTTTATATAGCTTAAAATCACGTACGATACAACGTTGCTTATTTAGTGTTCGCGGAAATGCTTGAAGATCTTAGGAGCATTCATTTTTAAGAAGCTGTTGCGAAGGACATCTAACATATCGAGCGAGTACTTAATATTCAACCGTTTCACATAGTTAAATGGAAAGTACGTAAATAGTTAATGAATTCTGAGAAGGTCTAGTTCAGTAAATTTCAAATGACTTCTTTATTTCTTTATGATTCGTCGCATTTTGCTGCTACCTATCTGTCTTAAATGCCGTTAATATGATTATCATTTATCAATACTTAAACAAATTTATTAAGTGAAAAATAGTTTTTTTAATAACCACAAATGTGTGTACTAAAAAGCTCATTCAAATACTGTAGGTCATTAGTATGGTGTGGATATTATATGAATGGTGTTGTTTCCACACCAATCGTAAGATTAATATTAAAATTGGTCAAAAGTAGAGTAAGGAATATGGTCGGGACATTACAGGCGTGTTATATCTAATTTGTGAAACGTGCAACACCCTTTTAAGCAGCATTTTTAGTGCAATAACGAACAGGATAAAATCCCCTAAATATTTGAAACATCAGATATGATTTCACAGTTGTTTCAGCAAATCGAGTTCGCGTTCGGGCGAACCGTAACATCCCCTGGTCTTAGGGGAGAACGCGAGAAAGGTTCCGAAGCTGCAAGTCATGCATATTCCATGGAAAAGAAGTTAAAAAAGACCAGAATGGACCAGGGTTATCTACATGAATAAATAAACAAAAAGTATCGATTGTTCATATTAGTGAGATGGATCTGTTGTCCCAAGTGAAGTCCGACTTGTTAGGTAATCTGGAACTTAACAAAATAATCTAAAGTAAGCAATTATATTACTTTTCATAAACTAAACAATTATGAGGTTTAACAATTCCCTCTAGGTCTGCTGGGACAAGGTTGCTCTATATCATTACATGCATTGCATTCAAGATCTTTTGAATTCTGTAGAGAACTTCTATATTCAGCAGAAACTATCATCATTTACAGTACTGTATTTTATTATTAGTTTCATTTTGGTCTTTCATATTTGATTGCTATGCCGTTTTACATTTTTCAAAGAATTTTTCTGGAGTAGCAGGAATACAAGTAGTTTTTTGAACTCATGTGTCACCTCTAACAATAACTTTCACATCTATTCTATCGCCTCTTCCCCCGTAATTTTTTGTTTGCTAGTTTTGTCTACTAAAAGCGTTAATTATAAATTTCTTTGTTTTAATTCAGGTTCAATGTTACTAAAACAAGTTGATAATTTTTAATTTAACGTTAAATATAGTCGTTTTTTAAAGTTTTCGTTGTAAATATTAAGGTTATATAATCTATTGATGTAAAATAATTTCAGTCATAAACAATTTATGTTTATATAGGATAATGTATCCAACTTTATTATGTTAAAGTAAGTATTTCATTTTTATAACTTCGAATTTATATATTTAATAAAATATATGTTAGCCGTATTTGCTTCTAAAAGAGACCATTCTATTAATAACTTATATACATATTTGAAAAAATATGTGTTAAGTATATTTACTGAACTTGTATTAATTACATCAGGGTTAGATGATTTTTTATGTAAATAATTTATTAAAAGAAGAGAATGTGAACAATATCTCGAACCTGAAAATCTAAATGATCAGCATGAAGAAAACCGCTTAAATTTATTTTTATTTTCTAATGTAATCCCACTTAACCTGAATATATCTATTACATCTCGAAATGAACTTTTCGACACCCTGTAGAAAATAACTTTCTTTCTTTCTGACAAGTGTGCATTTATTGTCGCCTGGCGCTCTTTATCATCGGAGAATTGTTTTCCAGGAAAGTCTTTTTTCAAATTATGGAAAAGGTAGTAATTACTAGGGACTAGGTCCATACTATAGGGTAGGCGGTTGATTGCTTCGAAACCACAGTCTCGCACAGCAGCCTTGGAAATACCCGCAGTGTGAATCGGAGCATTGTCGTGAAGAAGCATCACATTGGCGGTTAGTTGTTCCCGCCTTTTTTTATTGCTTCACCTAAACTTCACAAAGTGATTGCATAAGATGTGTTTATGGTTTCACCTTTTTTTCATGTACTCGTACAGCGAAATCCTTTTTAAGACTCAAAACACGGTTGCCGTGACTCTAAATTTCAATGAGAGGTCTATACCCTTTTTATTCCACTGCATGAATTCTTCCTTACTTTCAGGGTCATAGTGATAAACCCACGTGTCATCTTCAGTAACAATTAGGTTGAAAATACTTAATGAATTTTTCCCGGAGAACTCGAAAACTTCTTTTCAGTAGTCGACTCGCATTTGTTTCTGAAGCACAGTAAACATTTGCGGCTGCCAAGAAGGTCATGAAGAATAGTGTGTATAGAACTAACATATAGATTGGTCACTTCTAATACTGTAACCTTTATTCGGGCATCTTTTAGTACAGGTTTCTCGACATTTCTCACATTTTCCTCCCTAGCGGCAGTAACCGGGTCACCAGAGCGAGAGTAGTTTCCAATGCTCTCTCTGTTTCTCTTAAATTCACGTAATCACATTTGAAGTATACATAACGAAGGTGCAGAATGTTTATAAACGGCCACCATCTCTTAGTGATTGATTTTTGATTTTTTCTTGTTTCGTAAGGAACTTTAGTACAGCGCGGTACCCGATTTTCTTTAACTTTGTCGTGTCAGCCATTCTGATATTCATTGACAAAGGAAAAGCGTATACATGGAATTTTATACTAATACCATTACATAGTATCATTATCTAATGAATTAATCAAATTACTCACATCATTAGTAGATTATCCCTATACTGAGAATACATTGAACGCCCTTCGTATAATACACGTTCCATTGAATACATTATTTTAATTGTACGTGAATCTTAGGAGAATGTAGAGCTATGAAATATTCAACTGAATCATCAGAAATGTATAAAATATAGTATACAACTAAGTTACTGTTTCTGAAAATATTAATATTGCACATATAATTGTTATTTAGACGTATTTCTAATAGACCCTCTCTTGAAAAATATAAATTTGTAACCCTAGCTATATACACAATGTATTTGGCGAGTGCCGAGCAATATTTATTACTTCGCAAGTATCTAAGGCGAATTATGTGTATCGACAAATAAGAAAATATGTCTAGATAGATATTATAAATATTCGTTAACCGACGAATAGCTATGTATAGAGTTAGGATTTATGAACATGAATAAACGCAGCGTTACTAGCATTATATTTGAGTTAACCCCATCTTCCCTTTGGCAACGCATTCAAGTTTACTAGTCAAATATCCTATAATTTGTTCTCCCTACTTCTCATCCCCTATACGTATATTTTCGTAGTATAGGAAATTCTACTGCATTCGTAGACGTTCTATCCAGGCGTTCTGAACATTTTTTATTTTCATGATATTTGCAGATATCTGAAATTCGTCTGGTTCTTGTTTTAAATCTTACGTTAAACGCGGTCATTTAAGCAATAGTTTTATCATTAAAATTTATTTATAGTAATAATATCCCATGCCTTAACGTCCGCCAAAATCTTAATACTAATTAGAGGGGACATTACAAGTCTTGATACAATATTACGCCCACCCTCCTGGTGCGACTTTAATCTTTGGCTGTTGGCATTTACTTTAAATCAAAAGGGAAGTCATTAAAATCTTCCCGGACAACGGCCATCGAATTAGATCACGAGATCTCGGTGTGGTTAGTCAGTAATTTATCACTTAGCCATCAGCCGTCCATAATGATAAGGCGTCCCATGAACTCGAATTTTATTGATATGTGTCAAAGATAATATTTATACTTATATATGAACACTAATCCCCTAAGGTAATCAGATTTATATATTGATAACAAGCTAAATTACAAAATGTGACGTTTAATTGTCAAATGCAAATATACAGCTTATCTCACTATAGGTTCTGCGATTTGTGTTATCTATAAGTAAGCCAAGATCCCATAATTAAGTTTATTTTCTCCTTATTTTTTGAAGTAGGTCACTTTTCCAAACAATTTCTTATTCTGAATCAAATCATGTAATAAATAAATATATTGTTTCATTTCACTCTCCAAAATAAGAAGATGGGGCGAATTCATGGAATGTTCTGGAACTATCTTGGGGTACGTGATTCTTAAATTGATTCCAAAAATACCTAAATTGTATCCATTTATTCCTTTAAAAATATCAGTTTTCATTTTGCATGGAATTCTTAATTAATTGTCGATGTTCTACGTTTTTAGTTGTGCTGCCGTCTTTTGACTAATTATGATACTACAATTTCATGTGGGTATCGTCCCGTTATGGTTAATTACTCTCATATGTTTGAATTGACACGACAGTTAATAATTAAATTGAAGTTCGTGGTAATAAATGGAAATCAAATTATTTTATAGTATTTCTTATTATACATAAAAGAAGATTATATATCCTTTTGTTAACAGAATTATAATTGTATTCCAAAAATCGACAGAAATGTAAAAAAAATGAAATTTTAAATCTATACATCACATCTTAGTTTAATGTCGTTGGCTTATATTTCGGGAACAGCAAACAAAAAAAAATTTTATTATCGAAAATATTTTCTTTGCTTTTCAAAATACCCTCCTTGAAAATTAATGCACTTTTGCATTCGTTTAAACCAATCCGAAAAGCATTGCTGCCATTGCTGTGAAGGCGGTATTTCCAAAATATGAGTTTTGAATGCCTTGACAACGAAGTTTATTCTTCACATGTGGTAACAAAAAGAAATCGCGGGGTGCTAGATCAAGGTTGTACGGTGGATGGCTCATCAATTCAATGTTTTGCTCGGTTAAATATTCAGTTATTTGAACCGACCTGTGAGAGCTTGCATTATCATGGTGGAGAAAGATCTGTCGTTTTCGGTTTGTTTTCCTTATTTCTTCAAAAAACTGTTGGCAAAGAAATGGTTATGTACCATTCGGAATTGACCGTTCTACAACTCTCCAAAGGCACAGTCGCAACGTAACCAGTTTTTCTGAACAAACAGACGAGCATTTGTTTTGATGTGCTTCGAGCGCAAATAACTTTTATTAGTTTTGGCTCATCTAGGAATATCCACACAGTCGACTGCTGTTTACTATCGGGCTCATACGTATAGATCCAAAATTCATCACCTGTGACGACTTTATAAATGTTTTTTGAAGCACCGCCATTGTATTTTTTGTGCATTTCTTGGCACCAATCGACGCGAGTCCTCTTTTGAGCGGTTGTCAAATTATGTGGTACCCAACGTGAACATAGCTACTTAACGGCCAAATGTTAATGCAGGGACGACCTTCACGTAATTCATCGTCCAAAGAACGCTGTCCAAGTTTGAATTCACTATACCAACGATATACAATAGTTTTCGATAGTGTTTCATCACCATATAAATAATTCAGTTCGTCGATGCATTCTTGTTGAGATAATCCACGCCGAAAGTTATGAAAAATAATTGCACGAAAATGTTCGCGAGTTAATTCCATTTTTTCGCTGATATGAAATTTCCAAGTTACCGTCAACAATAGAAATAGCGACCGGATAATAAAACTGTCAAGGTAAATATATTGTCAAAAATGACAAACTATATGTATATATATATATATATTCACCAGATCGAAGGCAACACTAACAGTGTTGCCAGGTCCCGAAATATAAACGGCTATCCTCATAACTCATTCTTCTAAATCGAAATTATATTTGAAACCAATTGTGCATTTATCTTTGAACGTTTACGTATAGCACTAACCTAGAGCAATATGTACGTACATATTGCGACGATTAATGCAGTGTGTGAAAGACAGTGTCGTGTAAATACCAAATATTCATACATCTACTTGTAAATCCTATGATAACTTTAATACTCGAACAATATTTTTATGTTTCAAGTATTCTGTACGATTATGAAGTTATATGTCTGGAGAACTTTTAATCCCCTTAGGATGAAATCTGTGCGAAACACATTCAACTTTCTTAAAAATTCTCTTCTAGATTCAGACCATCATTGCTTTCAAACTTCTCGGCTTATGGCGGGCTTATTTTGCTTTGGAACTAAAATGAATTCGATGTAGCGACCTATGAACAAAAGTAATTAATGCAAAGTGTTGTACACCCTATCCTAATTCAATTTAATCTAATTGAAGTTTAATTAATATTAAACCACAAAAGATATTTGTTCATAGATATATTGTGGCTAAGTAAACATTGACCTAGTCCTTTAGTTCTGAGCATTTGTAATATGGCAATAGGTCAGTGCATTAATTCTTGTTTTCCAGTTTCGATCGAAATTAAAAGGCCATTTAGAATAATGTGCAGTTCAAAAACTATATCAGATAAAAAAGAATAAACAGTTATTATACATATTATATATAATTAAACAAGTTGTCATTTTAACAGTTTACAGATTTCTCTTAGATGAGAGATTTTACATTTTAAAAATATAAAAACTCTTCACAGGTGGACGCAATTACGTTCTATGTATTCTTGTAGTTGAAAATTTTTCAAACTCGTCGTAACATGGCCATGTAATGGGTGCAATTTCTTGAATTTTTAATTTTAGTTCCACTAACGTGCAGTCGCTCTACATTCGCTTGCTTTTGAGCGAACCCCAAAGAAAAGAATCGAATGCGGACAAATAAGGAGATGTAGGCGATCAAACGATGTCTTCATTTTTGGATATAATATAGTTCAGAGAGTCGTCCTTAAGCAGTCACAGATATATGAGCCTTTTGATTTTAAACAACGTAGTTTGTAGAAATTGAACCAGTTCTTCGTAAAAAGTTCAACCCGCTGTAGTAGAAGATGTATGTAATGTTTCCTTGCTCGTTTTGCAAAAAAGAATGGTTCAATTATGTCAGGTAACGAAAATGGATATAACACTGTGATCTGCGGATTATGCAATAGTTCCTCATCTAACGGAAGTGGGTTTGCAGTGCTCCAATGTCGACTATTCTACTTATTTATTTATCCAGGCGTTCAGATGAAAGTGGGTTTTATGTGACATAAACATATGCTGGATTTCATCACCAATCAAATGTTGCAACATTTTTTAACAAAAATTCATACGATTAATCAAATCAAAATATTTTAATTCCTGTACAATTATGTGTAAGGATCAAAGGATGGTTCACTGATTTTCAATAGTAACTGCGTGTTTAATCAGAGAAGGTTTTGGACTGCATGTTATGACAGTTCGAACTTCATCGACGTTCTTTGTGTTTTGAATATATAATACGTGGACCCAATTTCCCTAAACTTTTTTAACCCTTAAGTTAATTGCATGAACAGAGTAGTCGTCCTAATAATTTAACATAGAAAGCATGACTTGCAATTGACCACCATTCCATCCAATATTCCATTCAACCAGCACCTATCCATAACATTATGCAAAGATCTTTATATTGAGATCTATCCCGGAAAATTGTGGGTTATTGCGTGTGCTGGGTTCACGCCAAATCAGAATACACCTATTATTTGGTTGCGACGCAAATCTGGATTCATTATTGAATAATATTCATCGCCATTCATTATGATCTCAATTGACATACTCATTTAGCCACATATTATAGGCGCTACAGTAAGAGAAATGCAAACAAGCGATCTTCAGGCATGTAATACAAACGTATGTACACTATTTCTTACTGTTCAAGATTTTATGTGGCAATTGCGAAAGGATCCATCGTCTGTTAGACTTGTTGATGTCGACCACCCTTGCCCATGCTTTTGTTGAGCACCTCCAGTTTAGCATTATAGAAACTATGCTTTGGCGAGCTTCAGACACGTTAGCAACACTTTGTTTTGTTCTTGCACTTTCCAATTAACCTATGCCCTCCTCCTCCCTCAAGCCTTTATCTCCGACGGTGATATTATCCATCTCGAACGACAATCAAAATTGCAAATCGTTACTACTGACAACATATGTGAACTTTCTTTTATACACACCAACGATCACTTTAATGCAATTACACTTGCATTAAAGTGATTGAATAATGTTGTAACGTGGCTGAATTTCTGTGTAAACATGTTCAGACACGTTTGTGTAGACACCTTCAGACACGTCTGTGTGAACACGTTCAAACAGGTCTGTGTATTCGCTTTTTTTAATTTAAAGAGGTAGGAACGTTCGTAGGTGATTCTATACTTTATTAAAAATTATACAGAATAACCGTTAATTGTTTCGAGCAGTCGGTCGATAAAATTTTAAGAAATAAGCCTAACATCCCTTCTTAGTTTCAATTTACTATATTGAACTGTTAATACAGAGTTAGATGGTTTTTTGGTTTTGTTTAGATGTCATGTACTAAGACATAGTGTTTGGTATTAACAAGGATCGTCACGATATCTAAAACGATAATATTGAATATATGTATCACATGTTTAATTTTTTGGGGTTGCTATTTCATTACATAAAAATTAAAAGTGTTTACTACTTTCAATGATGTGTAAAGTTATAAGTAATAACTCACCCATAGGATCAGGTTGATATAGTGGTTCACACAATTGATAGCGTGAACAACGAGCAGAATTAAAAAAGGCTATTCCCGTATAAATCAGCGAGATAAACCGAACAAGGTATCGGACGCTGTAAATTTTGGAAGTAAAGATTACGAAACTGATCGAATATTTTAAGAATTTGTTAGAAGTAGAAGGAAAGAAGTTGGACCGTAACTAATGCTATGATATCCATGAGAAAAATAAAACTAAGCGAGCTAGAAGAAATGCGAGAGAAAGCGTTACCCTTCAGTAACGCAATATTTGAAAATACTGAAATGTTCTAAAACAAATTTAAATTTTCTAATCCGACGCTGCAAAACCTAAGTGAACTAGGGATCTCTGGAACCATTCTATTTCATAAAAATAAATGAAATTATTTTAATCTTACATTTTTAGTTATAAGCAAGACTCTCGTACTTTGGCTGGCGGTAGTAAGATCCGCACGTTTTAAAGGAGGCAAAATAATTACCACAAAGAGCGCGCATCGAAAAAGATGTTTTGCAGTATAGAAAACATATTGGTACATTATGAAAGAAAACTTCTCGAAATTACTTCATAGAAGGACGCCGATACTTATTATACCTTGAGTTTGTAGTTGTAGAAGTTAATTTGTCCTTGCTTTAGTAAAGGATATATTGAAATGCTCGTATCTTATAGACATAGTAGATATTCGGACCGTGGTAATTGAGTTAGAGCCACCCTCACGTTCAAAGAAATTTGTAATTTGAAACACCTAATATTTGAATATATTTCATATTTTAGATTATAAATGTGTTAGTTGTTTAAAGGAGATCTGTTATTACAGAATACAATAATTATACGACTATGCAAGGCCATTTATAACTATAGTATTGTCCTGCAACAGATCAGATATCTGCGCACCCTTGCAAACGCGAGTAATAAATTGTCTGTGAATCTGTGAATAATATCCAATTTTAGTTTATCTTTATACCTCTTTGTGTTAGGAAGCGTGCTGGAGTATTTTAATAATATTACTGTGAATTCTAACTATAGTGTGATCTTGTTGACGTTGTTAAAACTGGCCTGTATTCATATCGGAAAATCGCAATAACGCAAAACGATTCAAGGTGCACAGTCGATTAAACTGCTATAAAATTTTCTGTCAACATAGAGTGTTCTGTGACCGTTGTGGTTTTGTAAAACAGATAAAACGGGATGATCACTTATTATAAATACAAGAGATGCTTGATAAACTATGACAACGAAATATAAACATATCTGAGTGCATATTGTGATTACGATTTACGCTGAATGAATCGAGGGTTAGAATACAACCAAAAAATCGAGACTAACTACAAAATAAAAAAACTGCGTTCGCATTAGGCAAAAATATACACAAATTTGAGGTTGAAGGTTGGAAGAAAGAATATAAAAACAAATTTTGTCGTTAATTAATCATCTGCGTGAGTGTATCAATAAATTCAATTTCTGCTAGTGTCATTTACTTTGCGAGGTAATTTTCCCGATCGATCGCAGCTTGAAAGAATAACAGAAAGTGTCCAGTTCGTCAAAGGAAGATCTAGTGAACGTTATAGTGACGAAGCTGTACAGAAATATTAAATATTCACCAAACATCATTATTTGGTCATATATAATACTAGCGGGTACTAGATCTATATATTTTGCGGAGGGAATCATGAATCAAATAGAATACAAAAAAGTTATTGAAACTGTACTTTGGCTCTTTCTAGACTGAAGAAAGACCCATACACTTTCATGCAAAATGGACAGTCCTCCATGTCGTAGTATTGTTGTTGCACGAGTTTCTGTAACTTGTACTTGTAAGTCCTGCATTGTCCTGCTTGGAGAGACTTATAAAGCTCTAACTTAAGATGTAATCATGAAAAGTAGTCACAAGAGCTTGGGTCTGTCCATCGTGAAGGCCATCGAACATTCGCACTCATACTGATGAGGCGATTCGGGAAAAGGTCTTCCAGGAAGTTTATTGTCACCTTGGCTATGTGAGTAGTTGCCAAATTTTTTGAAAATAAGTGTTTTCATTCACAGGAAAGAATTTGAACATAGCGCATTAACGTTACTGTAAATGCATTGCCATTATCATTCTCGAAAAATTATTCCAATCGAAGAGATTACATACCAGACTGTAACTTTGACCGAATAGAGAGGAATTGTGTTTATTAACAAATCTACTGAGATTAAAATGAGCGCGATCGCTCACCTAGAGATTATTGATAAGCTATGGGTCAGCTTCAGGCAGCTATGAGCTCACAAAAATAGACGCGCATAAGATAAACTACAGGGTTCGAAGCATGGATTATTTGCACTTTATACGCGTGTAGGTGTAAGTCATTATTCTTTTTTGTGTTCGAGTTGAAAATTCGAGAGCAATACTGTGGCGCCTGGCAGATCTTCGAGAGCTCTCGTAATCGCTCTTCATAGAGCCCGCATATTCTTGGAAGTTCCAACAATTTCCTTCTTACTTGGAACAGGAGACCGAGGCGGAAGATGAAATTGTAGACGGAATTAACTTTGTGCACGTACTTAATTTAAATCACTTTCTTAACGGCTGTAACTGCAAAACTCCGCTGTTTACCTGTGCAAAACTATATAACTACTAAACTTCAAAATTGTAGACCGTTTAGAAGTAATGTAGTTTTAACAGGTAAATAACGGAGTTTTGCAGTTACGTGTGTGATGAGGAAAGTAGTGCTTTCCCCATCACATGCGTTTATGCCATACGAGGTTCTTTAGGAACATGCGGTTTGATTACTTTACCCCGTAAATCTTAGAATTTATTTTGTAGTTATGGAGTCGTTATATTGTTAAAAAGATAAAGATGTGGCATTCATAAGCTAGACAACAACTAATTAACAATAACACCGCTATATTTACTTAATTTCCTTGGAATGGACTGCTGTCCTAACGAAGTCTTCTTATATTGCTTTCTTATTATGTCTACATTAAAGGAAGTGTAAATGTCCCAAGCTAAATTGAATTTGTATCTAGATCAAGATGCATAACTATAAATACGAGGTCAACTTATGAACCTAGTAATATGTCGTTCAAACAGCATTGTCTCAAAATTTGTAATATAACAATATGAGTTAGTTTAAATTATTTTAATTAGTATACAAATGGTAATAACACAAAGACACATACGCGATTAAGTTGTACGTGTTCAAAAAATAAAATACATCAGATTAGCATATAAAATTTTAGAATTCCATTATGTATCCTTAATTAAGCGTAAATGTTTATAAAAAAAATGAACGCAGAGCTCTTTAACATTCTGCTCAGATTTAGTGTTGTACATCTAGTGAATACAAAACACTTATAGTATGTGCTTGTTAAGGGATGAAAGGCACACTGTAAGGCATTGTAAACTATAATGTTAAATAGAACCGTGCTTGTACTTTAATAAATGCTACAATTATTTTCACCTCAGTTTATTTTTGCAAACAGCAAAAATTCTTTCTTTTCTTTCCCTGTCGAAAATAGTTTTTCATGCTTGACAGTATTTGTACTTACATTTTCTGAAAACACAAGGTAGATAACAAGTAGATAATAGATGAAAATATACGCTCAATTTGCAAAACAAACTGAAAAGCGATTAACATGTTACAAAGTAACAGATTTATGCAAATGTAATTAAAATGTATTAATTTTTCCAACTTGAAAATTAAATTGAGAATTTTAATTATTCTAGTTACATATTATACATTATACAGAATTTCTGTGTTTTTCTGTGAATTTACTATTTAACTAGTAATTTTTTTAAATGTTCGTGGTTTGTTAAGTGGTCAATAGGTAGTCGATAGTTAAATATCATCACCATTAACATCAAATTGTTCAATCTTTGTGGATTATGGCTAATACTAAGGCGTTAGGATTTTCAGGTGGATTAAGCCTCATGTTCTCTTTTTATTCTATTGTGGAGCTTAGCAGCAATTGTATGTTCCTTCAAGCCTTTAGATTTTGGTAAAGAGTGTTTCAAATTTCGCGGATTCTTTTAGAATAAATAAAATACATTATTTGCATTCGCTTTCAAAAACCTTTTGTTGGTAATTGACGTATAAGTTATGGCATTTATATGCCAAAAATAATATCTGTCAAATGGCCTCCTCTTGCAGCTCTACAGACGCCCGTTCTTTTGTTAAAATTTTCAATGAAATTTTGACATAATTGAGGCTCTATCTCACCAATGACACGAATAATTTCATCTTTCAAATCAGGAATTGATCGTGGATTGTTTTTGTAAACTTGACTTTTCACATAACCCCAAAGAAAATAGTCTAACGGTGTAAAATCACATGGCCTTGGTGGCCAATTAACATTACCGTTTCTTAAGATCACATGTCCAGGAAATTTTTCTCTCAAAAAATCAATTGATTCGTGTGCAAAGTGAGGTGTAGCGCCATTCTGTTGAAACCACGTATCCTCTAGATCAATATTCATTAATTCAGGCCACAAAAATTCGGTTATCATCCGACGATATCGATCACCATTGACACTTACAGCTTCACCAGCAGCATTTTCAAAGAAGTAAGGTCCAATTACACCACCTGATCATACTGCACACCAAACAGTAACTCGTTTAGGATGCATAGGTTTCTCATGAATAATTCATGGATTTTCCTCGCCCCAGATACGGCAATTTTGTTTATTAACGTAGCCACCAAGTTCAAAATGTGCCTTATCGGAAAACATTATTTCAGGAATACAGCAACGTTTTCACGAACTAAAACAATATTTTTTTGTGAACGACCACTACGACTGTATTTTGCACTTTTTTGATCTTCCACGGAACCGGTCTATTGAAATTTTTTAATAATTCGAACAATAGTGCTTTCAGATGGACGATTGTGTAAACCATAAAATTCACGTAATTTTCTAAAAACTCTTTTCATAGAACGTTGATTTTCATAAAATAATTTAACGACTTGAACGCGTTGTTGTACCGTGTTCGAAGCCATTTTTATAAATGTCATACATCACACTTTTTAAATGCTCACATTCCCAGAAAAATTCAGTACGCCATCTATATTTTATTTACTCTTAAAAAAACCGCGCAATTTGAAACACCTTTATATTGAACTTTGATTTTCAATTTTAATTTGATATCGAGATATTGATGTATAAATAGATACTCGTCCGTATTCACGTAAGAGACAATATTACCATTTATACTGATCGGCATCATATCTCTTGTGCTTCTATTAGCAAACCTAATATGAGTTGATTTTTGCTCAAAGAGTTTTGTTTTCGAATCCCTAATCCATCCTTAAATCTAATCATACACTTTCTAGATTTATTCATTGTTTCCTTATTTACTACTTACTGCTGAAATCACCATATCATCAAAAAACGTAGTTACAGTTACATTCTCAAGCTATGATAAATCAGTATAAAGTAGACAGAGAATAGGCGCGGGGATACACCCCTGAGGAACACCGGTTCTAATCCCCCTTAGCTTTGAGTAATTTTGTTCATCCTCTGTTTTAGAAAATCTAGTTGAGGTATATGCAAATGGCGATTTTGTATTTTATGTATAATGTATAATATCGGTAGACAATTTAGATTCCAGATTAGGTGTTTTTACCGACATACTAGCATATACGCTTGCTTTCTAATTTCCTTTCTATGACATCAGTGATTTGGTGTTTTTCTTTATAGTAGAATAATGATTCAATGATGGCTTTCAGTCCCTTCAATAAAAATTTCTAAATATATACAGAAATAACGGAATAGTTTTGCAACATTATAACCTCCATAATTTTCCTGGTACTTGGACTATGTTTCAGTTTGAAAGATGTATTAAATAATTGAGCATATATATATATATATATATATATATATATATATATATATATATATATATATATATATATATATAAATATATGTATATTTTATATATATATATATTATATTATGTGTATGTATACATGTATATAATAAACTAACATGATGATCTGGTGAACAAACATAGAGATACACTTCATATTTTTCTACAGCATGAGTATTATGGTACATAGTTACGTAACAACATTTTATATTAAATAAATTGAATAATTAAAAAATTACGGAACTAAACTATGCAAGCGACGAGTACAACACAGTTTAAATTACTTTATCTGCCACAATTCCATAACACTGCACAAAATATTTAATTCTTTGTGCGATTTGCCAAGAACACTGCCTGTAATTCCATGTGCTACAAATACTACTGTAAAATTCGTTTTGTTTTCGCAAAGTTTTAATCTTGTATTGTTTATTCTCGTGGAAAAAAGCCAGTGTAGCAAACTGACTATTCAAATTAAAATTTTCGCAACGTGTTCCATCCACCTGCTTCAATTCTGATTTATTAATTAGCAATCCTATTTTCAGCGCATCGTTGTTCGAAATTGTTTTTCTGAAATACGCAAATTCAAGTTCATGAAATATTTAATTACTCTCAGGAGCGGAAAGAAAGTAAATAAGTAACTTTTGTTTTCCAATTTGGAAGTGAAATTGAGATGGTCCTTATTTAATTATGTTGTTTTTTAGTGTATGTAAGGCGCCAGAAAAATTATTTCGTATACTAAAAAACTTGTCAAAATATTTTCCTTCAATTTGAGTACATTTCCACACTCGACAAAACAAACTTGTGAAAATATACAGCTATAAAAACTCTACTAAAACATTTAAAACTATACATTTATAAGCTACAAAAATGCAATGCTTTATACTAGTACAATTTAGTTTTCCAAAATTGATCAGCTGAAATTTAATATCAAACCCAAACTTTAAAAGTCAAACTGTCACATAGAAATTTCTATTAGGTGCGCAACTAAGTTCTCGCTGTTTTTTTTGATGAAAATGCAACTTTATTGTGAAAAAATGTTTACAAATAAATCATTCAAAATATTGCCCATCGCTAGAGACAACTTTTTTCCATCTTTCTGGCACAGCTCGAATTACCGTCACGGTAGGAGTGTTCGTCTTTTGAGGCTATGCACGAATCAAGCCATTTTGAGATGTCTTCATATGAGCGGAACTGCTGTTTAGCCAAACCATGTGCCATCGAACGGAACAAGTAATAATCGGACGGCGCAATGTCTGGGGAATATGACGGGTGTGGTAGGACCTCCCATTTGAGCGTTTCTAAGTAGGCTTTAACGGGTTTGGCAACGTGAGGCCGAGTGTTGTCATGCTGTAGAATTACTTTTTCGTGCCTCTGCTCGTATTGTGGCCGCTTTTCGCGCAGTACTCGGCTCAATCGCATCAATTGAGTTCGATACCGTTCCTCAGTGATGATTTCGTTCGGTTTCAACAGCTCATAATAAATAACACCGCCCTGGTCCCACCAAATACACAGCAAAACCTTCGCAGCGTGAATATTCGGCCGAATCGACGACATAGAAGCACGACCGGGCAGTCCCCATGATTTTGTCCTATTTGGATCGCTGTAATGAATCCATTTTTCATCAGCCGTAACGATGCGATGAAGAAAAGCCTTCCTTTTTTGCCGCTGGAGCAGTTGTTCACAGGCAAAAAAACGACGTTCAACGTCTCTTGGTTTCAAATCATAAGGAACCCAAGTTCCTTGTTTTTGAATCATTCCCAACGCATGCAATCGCAGGGAAATGGCTTGGCGGGTAACTCCTAATGCTGAAGCAAGCATTTTTTGCGTTTGGCACGGATCCTCATCGAGCAATGCCTCCAATTCAGAGTCTTTGAAGGTTTTTGGTCTTCCTTCACGCGAACGGTCGTCAACATCGAAATCACCGTCTTTGAAGCGACGAAACCAATCACGGCACGTTGATCCCCTTAGAGCAGCATCTCCGTAAATTTTTTGGGGTTCTCGATGCGCTTCAGCCGCCGTTTTGTTCGAATGAAAGAAGAAAAGCAACACTTCCCGCAAATGACGATTATTTGGCACAAAATCAGACATTTTCAGACAACCAAAAGTATATGACGCAAAAACAAAATCACTAATGTGTTAAAGCGATTTGTTTCCCATTTGTCTAAGCTTGGTTCATGACGTTTTGGTTATGTCACAATCGACCAGCACTTACTACTGGAGCCATCTCTTGAAAAACAGCGAGAACTTAATTGCGCTCCTAATATTATACTTTTCATAATAGATACGTAAATTAATTGGAAGTACAATATTTTTTTCAAATATTTCTTTTAATTTTCCTTAATAATTCTAATTCATTCCCCATTATATTTAATAAATATATAATATTCAATGGAAAATTGTCCGGTCCGAATATTAAGTTATTTGATAATCTCATTCTGTATCGCCAACCATCACGAAAACTTCTAAATTTTAAATTTCTTGCGTTTGTGAAAAATCCGTAATCGATTCTTGTCTTTCAACATATTTGCGTGATCATTCATCTTAAATAAGTTTTAAAAGAAACTTTACTCGAATGCTCTGCAAATCCTATTTCAAGCAACGATTGCCTGCAACTCTATATTTAATGAAAGGATGAAATTTTGAAACGGTTTGCTTCAAAGGGATTGATATTGAAAAATACACCTTAGGTAAGTGTCAGGTTTTTTGGTGCCTTGGGATTTTAGTTCAGTTTACGACTGAATAAACTTCTTTATTTAATTTCATTTGTTTTTATATTAGGAATCGTGTACGAAATTTTTTTTTTATTATCTATATTGATAATTTACATGAATTGGTCATTTGTAAAAACAAAAAAATTAGTAGCGTTATTTTATGGAGGAGAATTAACGAATTACTATTTCTAAAAAAGCAAATATTGACCTCGAAATGAAAAATGTTTCTATGGACTTGTTTCGTCAAATATTTATTAATTTTAACCTGTAATGGTACTTCTATTTATTCAAAAGGAGATAAAATTCAAATATGTTGACCAGAGCTAGCCTAAAAAGTTTTGGTGAGATTGTGTCATTTCTATGTCTTTTTCATCTCTATATGTTCCGTTTTTATTTCGTCGTCTATATATGTTCGAACGAATATGCTCGCGGTTGTAAGTACGAGTAATAATAGATTCTCAGGCTCTACAAACAGAAGGAGAGAAGTTCTCGACGTTTCGATGACATCTCAACCATCTGCTCCAGGAGTTGTTTTGTAGTGAAGACAGTTTCAGGTTGGCGTTTCACTACGAAACAACTTCTGAAGAAGATGATTAAGATGTCTTCGAAACATCGAAACGCTGATTCCTTCGAGGACTTCTGTCCTTCTATCTGGAGAGCCCGAAGATCTAGTATTACTCGTACTTACAACCGCGAGAACATTCGATCGAACATATATAGACGACGATATAGAAACGGAACATATAGAGATGAAAAAGACATAGAAGTGACACAATCTCACCAAAACTTTTTACGTTAGCTCTGGTCGACATATTTAATAATTTAAAGTAGGGGGAGTAATTAAGATTTATGGTATATATTTATATCATTTGCAATATTTAATGATTTCATGATTGTCAACGATTCTAAGGAATCGAAAGATTTCCTATGGTCGATGAAAGCTAAATAGATATCACTATTGTACTCGACTGTTTTCTCTATTAATACACGAGAGCTTGGATTCCTTGTTCTGAAAAATATTTAAAATGTATGGCAGAACCACTGGTTAAAGGCTTGTCATACTGGACACTACAATAATTATAATAAGAGTATATGCTATAAAATTTCGTCTCCGAGTGAGATTTGGAGTCAGAAATTACAACGCGAGAATACTATGTAAAAAAGCAAACAGAAACTCCAGGACTCACAAACTTGTGAGAAACATTAGTGCCAACCTGAAACTCTATTGTTTGTACTTTAATATGAGGTATAATTCACAATTACGACGTTTACGTTCGCTAGACGATAGAAAAATTTTCATGAATATTCATAGTGACCGCCCGTCATCTCAAGTAATTAAAGTTGACCCACGCAACGACCTTTTGCTCTAGATAGCACACACGTTCGGTATATGGAAATACTTCGTTCGTGTTGCCACAAATAATAAAGCTATCATAGTTGTCGTATTTTCATCATTTAATGGCACAATTAATTTTTGCAGAAATCGGCAGCTCTCGTTTATTTATCCTTTCACAGTATTAAACTGTTGACATTCCGTGCGCATAAGTGAATAATAGGTGGTGTGCATAAGAAAAACGTCGATTTTACTTATTTGATATGTATACGATACTGACGGGCAAAAATTTAGTTTCGCAAAATTGCAATAAAGAATAAAACCACTAACATTTCAATCAAACTAGATGTCTGTATTACGGTAGAAGATTGTTGACAGTTCTGACACAATATCTATAATGGTATATACGTGTTTTAGATTTTTTTAGTCCTTGTCAGTATATCACAGTTGCAACGCAGAGTGAAGGCTATTTGTAGATTACAACAAAACACAATTGAAGATTTCGATTGAGAATTGTACTTTAATATAAAATAATAGCGAATCTGGAAAAGTATGTTATTCATTTCTTAGTGTTTCAAGTATTTATTTTATAATTACAATGTTAGTTTTACAATTTTCTATTTTGCGGTACATTATGACGTTAAAATTAGAAATTAGAGTTTCTGTATAATATGGTGAGTTGTATATCAATATTGTTATCTGCAAACAGGTAAAATAGAGCTTTAAGATATGTAGTATTAGCTGTGACTAAATATTATAACGTAAACTACGTGAACTTTTGAGAATATTAGTTTGCTCTCCAAAGAAACCTAGGCCAAAACATTGAGATTAAAAGAATATGAAAGTTTAGAAAACAACATCAAATTTATTGACATTTTTAAATGAACTTTTAAATTCGACATGTAGTAGAGAGTGCAGTGGGGAAATTTGAATAATAAGAAAACAATTTTTCAATATGGATTATAAATGTATTGTATATAAGTACTTTCGGTTTTTACTGATAGAGAGCGTTGCTTTATTTTTTGTATAACGTATGCTAGTGCTGTACTTTACCGTTTGTCGCGTGATACTGGTCACATTGACGTAACTTCAGAAGCAAGTAGTGCGTGATTTTTATTAAAGCTATTAGTTTTGGGTTAATTTTAAATGGAGTGCAGAAACGAACGTTTTCGACATATTTTACTATTTTATTTCTGTAAAGGAAAGAAAGCTGCTGCGGCTCATAAAAAGATATGTGAAGTTTATGGTGCTAATTGCTTAATAGAACGCACGTGTCAAAATTGGTATAAAAAATTCCGTTCTGGAGATTTTTCCCTCAAAGATGAGCAACGTTCTGGTCGGCCTACTGAAGTTGATGATGCCCCAATCAAAGTCATAATTGAAGAGGATCGTCATATAACTGTTCGAGAGGTTGCGGAGAGGCTACATGTGTCGTACACAACAATTGAGAAACATTTAAAATGTCTTGGGCTAGTTAAGAAGCTTGATATTTGGGTACCTCACGAATTGAAAGAAATTCATTTAACATAAAAAATCAACTTTTGCGATATGCACCTAAGACGAAATGAAACCGACCCTTTCTTAAAAAGAATCATCACTGGTGATGAAAAATGGGTCCTGTACAGTAACATAGTTCGAAAATGATCATGGAGCAAACACGATAAACCAGCTCAAAGCACATTGAAAGCTGAATTGCATCTAAAAAAGATCATGCTGTCAGTTTGGTGGGATTACAAAGGCGTTGTGTTTTTTGAGCTGCTTCCAAGTAACCAAACGATCAATTCTGATGTTTGCTGTCAACAATTAATAAAACTGGATGAAGCAATCAAAGAGAAACGGCCAGAATTGTCAAATCGGAAAGGTGTAGTTTTCCACCAAGATAATGCAAGGCCTCATACATCTTTGGCAACTCGTGGGAAACTATTGGAGCTTGGCTGGGAAGTGATGCCACATCCCCCATACAGCCCTGATCTAGCACCATCTGATTACCATTTATTTCGATGTTTGCAGTATTCTTTGAATAGTAAAACTTTCACAAATGACGATGACCTTCACTCGCACCTGGTTCAGTTTTTTGCTGATAAGGACCAGAAATTTTATGAGCGCGGAATCATGCAGCTGAAAGAAAGATGGCAAAAGGTCATTGAGTAAAATGGAAAATATAGAAATGATTAAAAAGTATTCTTTGTTTAAAAAAAAGTGTTTTATTTTATACTACAAAACCGAAAGTAGTTAGTTGCCAACCCAATACTATAACATTGGTACACCATATAATTTTCTGTCTGAGACATTTAAGTCAAAACGACAACTACTTAATAGTTTCCTCTTTTACTACTTTTCATCATTAAGCATAAGCACTAGTAAGCTTTTCAGTTGAAAGGTTGTATAAAGTACGCTTATTTAGCTATAGTGCTCCTTTTTTTTTCATTCGACACTCAAAATATTCAAATTTAAGTGTTCTCTTAAAATGGCAAGAGCTATTCTTGTATATATGCATACAATTCACGATAATTTTGGCTTTAGTATATTTATTACTACGTTCTATAAATAGAAATTGTGTCGGAATTCTGTATTCTCTAATGATAGAATTAACAAATCTAAAGATAATAAAACACTCCAGTGATATGTGTTGAAGAGATCGGTTGTGACATGTAGGATTTCGATAAATCGATACCGATGAGGTGAAATCTATTAAGAAAGCTCAGAACTGGAACAGAAGAGAGCTTTTTCATTTGAAGGGATAAAGAAAGCGAATGGAATAAAAATCCTCCATCAAAAAGAGTTCAATTCGGAAAGAATTACTTAATTTTCAGGATTGATAGTTGAAGCTGTAGCATCACAGGGATTTTTTATAAATATCATTATTCAATACACGAAACGGTATACCGAATCGATTTGATTATTGCTTCAAGTATTAACTATATAACTACACATAGAATGTATAGTAAGTGAACTGTCGAGAGTATAAAAGTATGGCCTCCAAATAAACACCAGAATCAGTCAATCCATTGAGTCTTAAGAAACGTGAAAGTTTAGTAAATTACATTACACTATAGATATTCTTAATTGTAATTTCTGCAACTTAACGTGCAGTAAAGAGTGCAGCGGGTGAACTTGCATTAGAAATGCAGAAAATAATCCAAGAGAACAATTTTTCAACCCGGAGTATAAGTGTACTATGAACAATAATGGAACTTTCTTCGTCATGGCTTCCGGACTGGCAACGATGTTTCATCACCACTTGTGGTGACGGAACCCCTTAACAATCACGCTCAACAATTGCGCTGAAACTGATGTAAGTCTGCGGTGAGTGGGTTTGTATAGAGATATTGGTCATGTGTCAATGGAGCACTACAGTTACGGTTGAGAGGGTTGGAGATACAGGATTGCCAGGGGTTATGTAAAGGATAACCATCATCACGCTTTAGGTTATTCGGGTGTTGTTGATAGATTATGCGGTCTGGAAGATCCCAATCAGGTTGAGATAAAATAGAAGCAAATATGTGTAAAAGAATTTATTGGAGAGAGAATTGAGGTCACGTTGGGTATGTTTGATACGTTCTCGAACCAATGCAAGACCAGTTCGTTGATATATGAATCTGGTAGAAGAAGATGTGATGTGGTGTTTACTATGGGGGAATTTTGGAACAATTTTATAATCACATCTAAGTAAAAGTGAGGCGAGTTAACATCACTCTTTGGCAGCGACCGCGAATCAGATTCACAACGTTTGGAGTTTACATGGTTTACTTAACTTTCCGTTGGAGGCACTTGAGTTAAGGCAATATCCGTTTGTTAATAGTTTTCTTTTTTATTATTCTTACTACATTTTCATTAAGTTTACTTACTTATATGCTTTGCGGTTGAAAGATTGTCTAAAGTACACGTATTTGGATATAGTGCTTCTTTTTCCGTTCGACATTGAAAATATTTAAATTTAAGTGTTCTCTTATATTGGCAAGAACTTATCTTGTATATATTCATGTAATTCACGATATTTTTATCTTCTAATCGCATAAAGATTCCAAGAAAACTTCTTTATTGAGAAGGATAAAGAAAAGAGATGGAGTAAAAATTCTCCATTAAAAAGAGTCCAATCCGGAGAGCGTAAGCTAGTTTTCAAGAACGATAGGGTAAGCCATTGAATCGTAGAGCCTTTTAGATTGCTGAGGTAGCATCCTTACGTATTATGACGTTCTAAATATCATTATTGTTCGATTCACGAAACGGAATTAATCTTTGTTTTAACGAGAAAGACAAGAACTAACAGACGTAACTGAACTAAAAGTATTTGTCATGCTTATTTTCTAATTAGAATAAATTAAATTACTAAACTAAGCATTCAAAATTTTGAGAAATTACTGATGGAGATAGTAACGAAAAATTTTTGTTGTAAAGAATTGAAATTTCCCTTGTAATGATTGTAAAATGACTTAAAATCATTATGCGGTATATACAATAAGATGATTGAGAAACTACGTGTACTAAGAAGAAGGATTGGCAGTATTCACTTAGCAGAAAAATTAAGGTATGATTTTCACATGTCGTGTTATAAGAAAAAAAGCTTAAAATTAAATTGTAACTCATTACTCCCAAAAACAAAGTTGTACACAGAATCTGTTTGGTTTTGTTGCCCTCCACTCGTTAACAACCTTCTTGGGATTCTTTGATACTCTTGCTACATTTCCAAAAAATTCATTGGCTTTTCTGTCGCAACCACCACTTCTTTTCCTACATCTATACATAGTTTTCTATAGTCCAGAATAAATTAAATTACTTACAACTTATTTCTATATAAGGGAATGCCGATCTAATAATTTTAAATGAAATAATAAAGTGTTAACTTAGATAACAGTCTATCTGATTTTGCTGTCGAAAAAGGTTAATATTAATAATACATTTATAAATTAAAATGCAAATGTCATGCAAATTACTTGCAAAATTGTATAAAGTACTAATGGAAAAGATAAGCCAATATTCAAAACACGCGATAGCAATTTTGAAACAAGGAATTTTTATTTAGCGTCGACTTCTATATGGCATGTCTCCATAAGGTTTAATCTTTAAAATCATCTTAAATGTGTACGATAAACATTGCTTTTACTTCTCTTTCGCGTAGTTTCATCGTAATCTATTTGCGTTTTTATTTTACTCCGAAAAAATTAAATAACTTTGTCTATGTTTTCATTCTCATGAATCTGTTTACTTATTTTGAAAGATATAATTTTATTAAATGAAGCTTGACTTACGAATCCAAACTTTTGAGTTGAAAATTAATGAGGTTCGTTATAATTTTTTTTTAATAAAATATGCCATGTGTAGAGGTAGCATAGGATATTCATATCTTTAAACTTATTTATGTATGTCTTAAAGATTTTCAGCAACAGTTGTTGAGGCTTGTATTTTATTTTTTTCTATTATTGTACTACATTTTCCAAAACCATATATATTGGCCAAATCTAAATCAAAGTTACTCAAAAAGCTGTAATGAATCCTTTTTATGTAGATCAATGGAAAATGTCATTAAATTGTATCTGGAACTCATCCTGTTTTTAATGAGAGAAATCCCTTCAATCCCTATACTCTTCGAAGCGCATGAAAGGGTGAACATAATTTTTGTTATAAGGGGAAACTGGAAAAAAATCTCTTTTGCAGTGTATATCATAAAGACCCACTATTTCGAGGATATTATATTCGCTCGGTTCATAAGAAATATCGGTATTATTTTTGTGCGGAAGTAGTGTACAATACTGAGCACTATTTACGATCACAGGAATTTGTAAATGATAATACAAAATAGTGAGGGAACTATATTTACATCGTCGAACATAAATGAAACTATTTATCTACATGTACCTACATATACAAAAATAAATATTGTGCGATTTATAAAGAGATATAGGTGCTCTACTATATGTTCTTCTGTTGCGTAATTCTTGTCCGAAAAATGAAATTATAGTTCCCTTACTATTTTATATTATCTCTTAGATATCTACAACTTTTAGGTGCCTACAACTATATTATTGTATATTTTGTTTGGCAGAAGAAAAATGCTAGAATATGCCTTATAATACAATACGAATTCAAATTTGAGAGAGCGTGATAGTTGGAATTCGTAATATAGACAGAGTTTATGCTAAAGTTACTGTGCATGAACTATATTAATTCCAAAAATTCCATGGTGAAAATGAAGCACTTGAAAGTGAGCATTGATATAGAACTAAAATCTGGACCGACAATAAAATCTTTAAAATTTTAGTCGAAGGGTAGCCAAGTGAAATTTCAAGAGAAAAAGATCAAATATTTGTATGTGTGTAATTAATGATGGGCTAATTCTTAGTTGTTATGAAATCGAATTTTATCTTTGGAAAATGTGGTCATTTGCCTTTGGTGTGTATCTACCTTATCCAGTAATTCCAGTAATTTTTATCTAAAGGTTGTCGACGACAATTACAGCACGTGCATCCTAAAAGGGTAGCTATTACTTTCCTTGTCGTTGGAACTTGTTTTGCCTTATTCGGAATATTTGAACCAGCTTCTATCTATTGGTCAAACTTTGGACGGTAATCATTTTACTCTTCTATATATTCCCATGCAAAAAAACAAAATTCGTGATAGATCAGATGGAAATAAAATATGTAAAGTCCGTTGCCCAAATTGTTAGTTTTTATTAGGTTTAAAACTGAAATGAGCACCGTGTTTGCACAGTATTAATAGAACTTTGCTGGTAATATTCCAGTATTTCAAAAAAAAATATATTCAAGGTGATATCAATAACAATTGTAAATAAAACTGAATATGATACTCAGGAAACTATAACTTACTCTCAAGACGTTCTTAAAATATATATTTTTTACCATTAATAATGTGGTGAAGTAAAAGTTCATTTGTATCGTTGAATAGAAGCTATACACCCCGAATAAATGTGTATATTCACTATACCGCTGCTCTCTAGATATTGTTTGTATTAGTAGATTTTCCATCGGTGAGCATAGGACACTCATTTAATTTAACGAAGTCTTCCATCTGTATAAAAGGCATTACAAAATTTTGTGGAAAATTCAGTATAGATTGTGGCCTATTAAAATCCGCCACATTACTCGCCTCCGAACCGTAGTAGTGAACATAGTTCTCTAAATAATATTGGCCAAAAACTTCACTTTGCTAGTTGATTAAATATTGATCACTGATTGTGAAAACTAACTCATATACTAGAAGATGGTCTTGAACGTTTCACGACCGTATTCAGGTAGTATAATAAGTTTCAGAGAGGAAATCTTCTGTGATCTAAATTCTCCATCTCCTCCATTACAGAAAAAATTTTTATGCTGTCTGGGGAGACGCTAGAGTTCGATGGATATGTAACATGACATAGAAAAATGCCTAGGTATTTATCGATTAGCAACTAAACATCAGTCTGCACGAACATCTTCAAATGCGAGGGGGTTTGTTTGCTTTATGTACATCGATGAGTAAATGATACTACGCATTTCACGGTGACGTGAGATGCTCGAGAAGTATAAAAATATAACATTTCCTTATGTTAATAATATCTTTATAGGTAACAAAACCTAGATTTACTGTTAATATGTGACCGCTATCGTACAGAATAAGATCTATCTTTTTCGCCAGACAGTGGCACACCGAGTTATTGAGGCTGTTAAAAACATTCGTTGTTGTTATCTCGGCCATCCATCACTTCAATATTTGCACCAAGACTTTGGCAAAAATCGAACATAAGGAATATCCGCCTTATGTTCTTCGACTTTGAGCTGTTCCATGTGAAGGACAGGATAAAATGGAGAAATTCTTCCGACGATGACGATCTTTTTAGGGGGTGATGTGGCAGGTGTGCCCAGTATTCATAAGAAACGTGGAAGAGTTGGCTTGTGGATTGATTTCGAAACATCGGCATCGAATGATGTGTAAATTATTTAAAAAATTTTTGAAAATAGCCCTATTTCAACATTTCTATAGCTCCTTTTACAAAAAAGAAGTATTCTGTTCGAAATTTTGCCTTCTGGTGATCAATTTATTCTAGTAATTAACAAAAATGTTTTCAATGGTAATGCTTAGATTACGATCTGTCTTAGTATTCATTAATATGATTCTACCAGTTCTTTTTTTTGGTGAACTTAGTATTTACATGATCAATAAGGTTGATATATAACCCCTTTCCACATTAACTTTTGTAAATTCTGTATACGCATTTCGACAACCAAGTTGTCATCATCAGCAGATAATTTCAAAGTGTCGCACCTGGTAAAACACGGCGAAAAAATTTTGATTTTTGGTTTTGAACGGTGTGGATCGCGTACGGAGTTTGTTTTTCGTACAATTTTTTCGCCGTGTTTTACCAGGTGCGACACTTTGAAATTATCTGCTGATGATGACAACTTGGTTGTCGAAATGCGTATACAGAATTTACAAAAGTTAATGTGGAAAGGGGTTATATATCAACCTTATTGATCAAGTCAATCAACCACAGGCTCCATCAAATTCAACTATTAGTATTTACAATTGAAATATTTTGTTAACTTAATAATTCACGTTAATCGGCAACTTATTATCTTTTCAGATACTTACTTCGAAATTAATTTACTAGGTAATAATTTTAGAATATCAACATTTAAGTTTTATTGCAAAACGTGACTGTACAGACTGTCAAAAATAATAAAATTTCCACCGAACTTTACTGAAAGTTGAAAATATACTTATCGGGAACGAATAAAAGGGTCACGACAACCATTTGTATGTGTGCAACGCATGTACATTAAATCTATATGGAGATAGCGTCGATCCTGAAGAAGACATACATTTCTGGAATTTTATTGATTATTGCTGGCTCCATCTCACGCTTTTATCATCTCACGAAGTACAGTAAAATAATTTAGAGAGAGGTTTACTATTGAAATTTCGATTTGGCATGCCTATCGCGTCATACCACAAAGTGGAAACACGCGGAACAGAGAAAAATATGCGAGAATTTTCAATTAAAATTCCAAGTTTTGCCTATGAATTTATTTAAATATGTTGTATGTGTATAATAAAAAACACGTAAATCCAAAGAATATCAAACCGTGCTTAAAACTTTCTACACTTGGCATTTGTTTAGTTCAAACAATTTACTTGCATTTACTTATTTAGTTTCCAACTTTGTATTGTATTACAAAGTAGCATTAATTTACGTAAGGTTTCCCCAGGCATTTATAAGTAAAGATTTACTCTGTAAAACTCCTTTGAAAGAAAGGTATATTATACAATAAAGGTACTAATGTGTATGCTAACAGTTTATCATGCAAAATTTCATTTTATTCTTTCTCCTATTCAAAAACTTTAATTTACCCTCTTTTTTCGATGTTTTAACTAACATAGTGATTTAGTGAAGTACCTATTACGTTATAGCCTCCATAATAGTAAGGTGACCGCTTGGGCGTATCTAGTCAGGGTGTAACGCTTCTTCGCTTTTGTGGAAAAGTGAGTAAAACCGAATACAAAAATAATCAGGAGAACGTGAGGTATTGCAACATCGATAAGTAGTACTTACTTATTCTCTAGCCGATCTACTGTTTAGTATAAAAGTATGGTATGTAGGGTTTAAATTCGGTTTTTCCATGTTCCTCTGTCCTGGGACATGATTTTACTTCAGATTACTTTATTACTTCTTATATATTGCGCTACTCTCACTTCCTCTTGCTTGTTTTTTCTAAGCCTTCTTCTGCGAATTCTTCCTTTTAGTCTAGACTCCTATGCTTTTCGACACGCTTCTTATCTGTCATCCTTATCTGTCAACACCTCAGTTACCTCTCTACTGGTTTTATTTTCAGTGGTTATATATATATATATATGTTATATATATATATATATATATATATATATATATATATATATATATATCCATGTAATAACATGGACATTTTTTACCATCTGAGGTTTTATTTCTTTTGGCATTTTTTTTTTAAAGAATGAGGTTTTTAGTGCATTAAATATTCTTTCAACCTTCCTTATCCTTTCATTAATTTCTTTTTCCTCTCTTCCATTCTCGTCTATAACTGCTCCCGTGTATTTGAAGTTTGTAACCAGCTCTATTTTTCTAGTTCTCTACTATCACCATCGTCTCTCTATTTTGTACGTTAATTTTCATCTTCATTTTTCTTAGTTCTTCGTTTAGTATCTCTGGGTTATGTTCTGACATCGCTACTAATGGTGCCATACCACGCACATACATCAACTTCATGAACTCCAGCAGTTCCACCTCTTCTTAATTTTCCTTTCGTAGTGTTTTTGTTCTCAATTTCGATTTCCTTAAGGTTTTATTTGGTACTGTAACGAATAGCATTGAGCTGAGAACACAAACTTGTTTCAAATCGTTGGATTCCTAGGTAGTAAATTGCTTTAATTATGCTGATCAGTCCTTTCTGAATTTGAATTTGATGGAGCCTGTGGTTGATTAACTTAATCACTAAGGTTGATATATAACCCCTTTCCACATTAACTTTCTGAATACCATTATTCCCCAAAACTGTTTTTTTTGTTAGATTCTATCAAAGGCTTTTTCCAGATCCACGGGATTTAGTTATGAGTTTACCTCCTATCTATTACTTGTCTTATTATGAATACTGTCTCTTGTATACTTTCTGCTCCCCTAAAACCATATTTGATTTTTTCTAATTTTTTATCCAGCTCTCTCTTCGTTCTTCCTTCTACTCTTCTATCCAGTATTTTGTCCGCTATACACATTAGGGTTATTACTTTTTAATGTTCGTAGTTGCTTACGTCTCCTATGTTCCATTCTGGCATTTCCTTTGTTTTTCAATATTTCATTGAGAATATCTTTAAGAGATTCCTTTGCTGTACCATACATATACTTCATATCGCCGCCTTATCCAGTTTTAACGTAGTAATAGCGCTGCATTTAGTTCTTTGTCGTTTATTTTTGTAATTCTTTGTTGTCGTTGGTTTTATGTGCTTGTTGCTTCACCTTCTTCTTATTTATCATGTAAATTATGGCGCATAGTTTCTGAAGTTTTCAGTTACTATTTTAAAGTGATTTCTTTCAAATGAACCCAATTCCCCAGTTTTCTTATGGTTTAACTGACTGATAAGGATATTGCTGTCTTCATGCTGATATATTCGCTTCATAAGTCTATAAATCTCTCATTTATCTTAATTGTAAAGCTTATTATTCCATGCTATCTGCTTCTGGGTTTCCGGGCTGGAACCGCGTCACTAGTATATCTGCCGACGTTTCGTACCCATTTGTATGGGACATCTTCAGGGCTGAACTACTGCACTGAAACTGAAACGTCGGCAGATATACTAGTGACGCGGTTCCAGCCCGGAAACCCAGAAGCAGATAGCATGGACCACGACCGCGGAAGTCTACGTACCAAACTTATTATTCCAGTTCTATACTTTTTATTTCATTAATATTTTAATTATTTGTTTGAGTTTATACGATATTTCCTGCTCCACTTACTTATCGAATATTAATTAAAATTTCATTATTAGTTAAAATCTGTGTTAATACAAAAATAGAAATTGTGAAAATTAGATTTTATTACATTTCGTGTGTACACAATATTTAGACTGATTGTTAGTTGTGTGTGAAGAATTAACAGTGAATGTCTGATGTTTTATTATTAATATAAACAATTGTATTTTAAAATACTGTTTTTGCAAACACAAGCGTATATTTACAAACATGTATATTTGATTATGAACAGTAATTGTAAAAATAGATTCGAAGTCCCAAAGATTAACATTTTTGTACAACTCACATTTAATGGATATTAGTTTCAGAGCAAGTATAAAAGTTTTAAAAATATTCATGCAAGTAAAGGGGGCACCTCTACATATATATTACAAAGGTACCGATCGAATTCAACTTGGAAAACACTTCGATCTTTAAACTTACTCTCCGGAAAATTATTATTTATTTCTCTACGTTTTTAAATGGTTTCACACAAATCTTAATTTACATTCATGAAATCGACAACTTATGAGTTACTGCAATTACTGACAAATACATGCGACTCATTGTTTTGTTCACCTTCGTTTTATTATCTCTGTTCTGTTAGTGACAATTTTGAATTATAATAGGCACAGATTGTTAGCAAGATTTAACAAACCAGCCGCTAATGATAGTCAAGTTCCTTTGCAAATTATTAATCAATAAATTACTTAGCAATTTCCAAAGTTAGCTGGGAAGACAATAGGGTTTGTATATTAACTTAGTACTTGTTTGTCATTAACAGGGAATGTGTGAGAGTATGTACTTGCATTTAACTTTATGTGTACTCATTATGATCACATATGTTAAAGACAATCATTAGATAAGCGTTATAGTATATCTGATTGATACTCGCTTATGAATAACGTTGATATTCTCCTATAATTTACCATTTTTATACAAAGAATTAAGTACAGTGTACAGTCGTTGGGCATTGAATTAGAACAAACTTTCAGTTTCTGAAAATAATTTTCGAATTGTACTGGTAAATACATTTGTGATTCATTTTATTTACTATCTTTGTGTATTGTATTTTGTCATTAATCTGATTTATTCCTATTCTAATTTACCGTCATCGTATTTTAATGTTAGAACTATCTACTCTTTGATGGTTTCGTACCACATTACTTTGTAGAAATATTAGAATTTAGTTCATATTTGATTCTCTTCGAGTTGGTAATTTTGATGAAGCCTGTGGTTGATTAACTTAATCACTGAAGGTTAATATATAATCCCTTCCCACATTAATTTTCGTATTCCGTATACGCATTTCGACAACTAAGTTATCATCATCAGCAGATAATTAAACAGTGTCGCGCCTGGAAAACTACGGCATAATACCCGTACGAAACAAATTCTGATCTATACAATTGAAAGCCGAAATGCACATTGTATATTTGTTTCACATAATTTTTAAAAAGATTGTGTTCTAGTCTTAAACTAAGATAAAAGACAAAAGAAAAAAGGAAAAACGGAAAGAAAAGACGTGCGGTTTATTGTACTCACCCTTGTCTGTCTCCTTGGTCTCTTAAATGACAACATAGTCGAAGTATGTACATACGTATACAGAATACGAAAATTAATGTCGAAATGGGTTATATATCTCTTCGGGCAATAACTGCGCGGAGTAATATTAAAGTAAACCTTATTGTGCGTTGCTCTAAATGTATTTTAGTGTTTCGTTTTTGTTTAGCAATTCAAAATTTTTTTGAAATATAATTCCAACATGGGTAAAATTTCATTAAAAAAGAAAACAAGTATTAGTGTGCTCTCGGAAACAAAAACTGGCAATGTGAAATAGCACGGAGAGATGTTCCTCGTCGAACTGCGAAATTAGTTAAAGATAATATTCCTTGAATCAGCACATCTCGACAAAAGTTGTTTAAAAATTGTTTCAAAAATTAGAATTGATTTGTTTATAAAACGTATTGTTTATAAATAAAAAGCTTTCGATTTTTGTTTTTATATACATAACTACAACGTTCGGTAATCGATTATACCTAGAGTACACAACTTCAAGGATCTTGGAATCTTGTTCGACTCGCATCTTAGCTTTTCTAAGCATATAAGTAGTATAGCTACATCATCCTCCAGAGGTCTTGGGTTTCTTATTCGTTCTTGCAGGGGTTTTAGTAGCTTGCACACTTTAAAGGTGCCTTACGGTTCTTTTTTCCGGTCGAGATTGGAATATGCTTCAGTTGTGTGGTACCCGCTTTACCATTACCAGCAGTTACTCCTGGAGCGTCTTCAAAAGAGGTTCCTCAAATATTTATCCTACAGGATTCATGGTCATTATCCTGCCTTTGGTTCGACGTATGAGGGTCTGCTTCATAGGCACAATTTTGATTCTCTTGGTATACGCAGGGAGAAAGCTTGTGGCGGTTTTCTTTATAAATTAATAAATAATTTTGTGGATTCTTCTGTGCTGTTGTCCCAAGTTGATTTCCTCGTGCCTAGTTTTGACACTAAATCATCGGCAATCTTCTCAATAGGTAGGGCAAGAACCAATGTTCTCTACAGGGCTCCATTGGTACATATGTACATATGTCCGGAAATGCCAATATATTATACGAGGATCTATCATAATTTGAATCTATTATTGTTAGTTCAGTTTTTTTTTGTATGACTTGGATTACATTATTATAAGTGTGTATATTTTTTTTTGTTAATTGAATTCTTATTTTGATTTGTAGTACATTAACTGCACCTATTTTTGTTTCAATTTTAATTTTATTTTTAAGTGCATTATGTCCTGCAAATGGTCTATGTAACTATTGGGAATTAAAGTTTTATTATTATTATTATTATTATAATTTACAACGGCCGAGATGGTTTTATGCAGTTTATTACTGATGGTAGTTTTCTTCATTGCATCTTTATAACATTGAAAAGAAAATATACTTTAAAACAATTTGACTTGCAGCTAAAGCAAACTAGATTTACTGTTTAATCATATTGGATTTTCAGCAAATATTAGTGATGAAATTGTTTTCATATAAAAGTTTCTATGTTTAAAATTAACGAGAAAACAAAACATCAGGTTTAAAATTATAACATCAAATTATAATTTCTGAAAATTTCTCACTTACATTTTCATCAAGCCTTCCTTTAATTATCATAGAAGTAAATGATAAATTTAATAAAAATTCGATTATCTTTTTCTATACGAAAGGCTGTCGAAAGAAAAGTTAAGTATTTTAGTACAAAAATAATTCCCGCAACCCTTTTCTTCGCTACTTTCCATCAATAATGACGCAAAATCAATTAATCATATTAAAATTGCCCTGGCTTCGATTTACGGACCTTCATTAGGAACAATTAAATGCTTTGATCGCGTCGACTATCTCCGATATTTCACTTCTATTTTAAAGCCTGTCCCAGTAACTGCAATTAGCAGAACGTTAAAACGCCAGAAGGGTTTTTTTTTTAGTCTATTGTTATATCATGCAAAGGTGAACCTTAAGAGATGCCCGTATGTATATCGAGAACAATTTGAGAATTGTTACTGGCTATATATATATATATATATGTATAATGACTAATTGTTTTGTACTTTAAAATGTTAGTAGAAACTACGAGTGTGAATTAAAATAATCTTATAATACACAAATAACTTTTGACTTTAGAATACTGTGATATAGTTGATGATATTGATAAGTCCAAATGTTATAAAACTTTTATATCTGAATTCCGCTTAAAATGTATTTTGACATATTGTTTTCATCTGGTCTGAAGGCATATTTTTAGCGCACTTTCAAGTGGAAGAAGGTGTATGCCCGTTGATTATTTTACTATTGTGAACTGTTACACTGCATTACTATATGAAAGAAAAGTCAGAACTGATCACGAAATGTTTTATTCGAAATGTTGACACTGAACTAAATTCTTGTTACTTGTACTTTCAACTCTGGTTACTATAGCACTGATCTGTATGATAGTTATCACAGAATTGAAGTATCTAACAGACGTAGTAATAAGATAGACAATGTTCACTCTACTTTTCACTATAAAAATGAATACCGTCACTGATTGATATGTGCTGCAAAAAGGGAATCGTAAATACAGCTGAATAGTCATAAATGAACGACCGAGACGAATCATCGTGTAACAAATGTTACCGTCACGTATATCGCCTGCCAGAAAACCGTCAACAATTGATACAAGTGAATGCATGCTATCGAATCGGACATAAATACATACTTGTGAGATCTCCTCAGTGCCGTTTGGGACAATAAAGTTTTCATGAAATCCGTGCTAAATTAGAATTTTCAAACTCTAATTGTAGGCATCATTTTCTTACCAACCTTTCGCGACAACAGAGAGCATAAAATGTTTCTTATTTTGTATAGAAAAAGCTTTCCCTTCAAATATGGCATCTTTATTTAGTTGCAAAAATAACGGAGTACTTGAAACTATTATTTTTTCAATTTTATTTACAGCAGCCATGCAATTTCATAGAGCTTAGAGCTACCTACGTATCAAATAGATTTTGCCTGTGCATGTACACCTTCTTTCCATTTCTCCCTATCTGGTATCGTATTTTTTATCGAAGCTACATTTTTAAACCATGATATTATTTAGCTTCTCCATAAGGGAGCTTTTAAGTTATTACAACTTATAATGGACAGTGGTGTTGATTTGGTTTAGACGAAATTTACCTTGCATTAATCTGCAGGGTGTCTTTATTTCCCTTATTTCCCCTGGGAGGTTCAATAACATCTCAAACACAAATGTGGGAGTTGTTCTCATGGTCAGACACACTTAGAGCCTATTTATATGACATTTAGTAGTCTCTTAGCTTCTTCGTTTTTAGTTTTAGACCACCATGTGACCGCGCCGCAGAATATCATAGGTCCAGTTACCATTCCGTACAGCTAAAGAGAGATGTTTGGACTAAGTCCTCAATTATATCCATACATTAACGTACACCTGTCCAACCTGTATGTGTATCGTCTCTACCCGTATATTATATCATAGCGCTCTGTTCTATGACGTTCTGGGTTAATTAACTTAAACGAAGTGTTCAAAATGTATTTGGCTAGTTTTTTTAGGAGTGTTCGATGATCGCATTTGTACACAGTGTAAATGTCATAGCCCCACTTGTGTAGCATGTGGCGAGACCCACCATGATGTATTTGCACTCTATTGAAAGATATCCAGCTCTGATGGGATAGTTGTCACACCTCTGATGCGTAGGCTCGCCATTCATCCATTCATAAATCTACTGTATTAAAGCCTTTTTGTGAGAGCTTTTGTGCTATTTTTAAAGGAACTTTCTCAACTTAAGACAATCAAATATGATATAAGTGACATATTCATGAAATAACAGCCGGGTTTTTGGTGATCTTATCATACTCTAGGGATAAGACTCTATATAACGCGAAGCCAGAAGTCTGGGGTAGACTTTACAGTCCAAACAATGCGCATGGTCTGGTTGAGAACACAATCCTGTCTATTTATGTACGTGCAGTTTAGCCAAATGGATGTTCAGTATTCTACCGTCGAATACTACGAGACTTAGTGCAGGGTCCGTAAAGTGTCTGCTTGTATTTTCCATGATATCTCAGCATGTTTGTAAAGGATGCTATTGCTCGTTTGTAGTTTCAATAAAGATAAACATTAACTTTTCCATAAACTGTACGTATGCACATTTCGATTCAGTCCTTTTTGGCAAAATTAAATGAATTTATTTCATATTTTAGTAAAGTTAATTAGCATAATTGACTTCTTACCATCTTACTTCACATCTGTATTCGTTTACATTTGACGAGTGTATTTTTGATCGAAATTGTTCATCCTCCTATAATCAGGAGTAACGTCTTGGATTCATCTATTAACGTTTGACATATCTTATCATCTATTTGGCTTATAGGATGTTGAC
Source organism: Dermolepida albohirtum (assembly GCA_031893035.1). Lineage (NCBI taxonomy): Eukaryota > Metazoa > Arthropoda > Insecta > Coleoptera > Scarabaeidae > Dermolepida > Dermolepida albohirtum. The sequence goes on from JAVIWB010002669.1 coordinate 169,294, forward strand.
TTTGAATGAATCCGCATATTACAGATGGAGTAATGAGAAGCTGTCGTATCTCGCATAGGACCGAGACATTCTAGTTTTTCTAGTTTACTTAAAAGAAGTTTGATGTCGCCTTAAGATGTGTATTAATTATTTAGAACTTCGTTCACGTTGTTACTTATTGTTATAGCTTGTTTGCTACTATATTAGAAAGTTAAGAGACAGCTTCAACTGTCTTTAGCGTTCTGGTAATATTTAAGAGACAATTTCAGGTGTCTTCTAACCATTAATTGAAAGTAATTGTCAAAAATATATAGAACCTCAAAAAAGCACGAATTAATGAAAAGGAATACTTAGTTCAGGATAGTATATATATATATATATACAAATGTCGATTATTATTAGCAATTAGTTTTAAAGAGACTATCTACTAGAGGTACTACTTATAAGATTATCGCCTCTCATGCTCATCAAGGGTCGTATATTTCACTAATACAGATATGTCTTAAAAAAGCAGATCAGTATATCTGTACAAGCTCGTACCATTCTCCATATGGGAACAGATTATTAATATTTTGTCATTCATAGGAGAAATTGCTACGTTAAACTTATACATATTATGTACATATGCGCATAAGTGTAGCCGAACTTTTACTAATTAATACTTTTAATATCGAATTTGGGAACACAACCTATTAGCATTACTTATTCGAAACTACAAATGATTTAACATTGGTGAGATCCTGCATCTAAAAGCATTGTCGCGTTGAATTAATTACACCGTGGGCGATCTATAGTCGTCCATTGTAGTAATTTCTTATAGATGGGTTGCGTTTAAGGCATTAATATGCGACGAATTTGCTTCGGGGAATGCCCTTTTGTTCTATTTCAGCAATCTTTCGGGTAACAAGCATTAATTTTCCTAATTAACTGTAAATTCAGTGAATAGAATAGAGCGAAAATATTTGCCACGATAGCTAACTATCGCGTAATAGAATACAATTAAGGACAATGCGACTATACAAAAATTGTTTACAGTAAAGAATTGTCGCGAAATCGTAATTAAATGCGGTAGGTTATATTTATTTGTCTTTTTAATAACGTCGTCTGTAAATAATTCTTCGTAAAAAATTCTTTTCCTATTTCATTTTTTAATCATAGGATACTAAAAATAGGAGATTATTTTGGTATTGGCTAAGAAGCAAGAGCCATATTTTACAATATTTTACCAATTTTCGGTGCGATGTATATATATATACAAAATCGATTACAATGTAGTTTTAATTATTACAATCTGAAAATAATTTCCACCACATTCTATGAACTTATTCACTATTCTTCGAAATGAACCACCAAATTAACTCTTCCATGTTTTTTTCTGAAAAGCGGGAACAGATTCCGAACATTCTCAACTCTAGAAAACTTTCTCCCTTTCAATTTGTTGTTCATATTGGCAAAAAGTTGTCATGGTGGAAAACCGAGGTCTGAACTTGGGTGAAGACGAATGTTTTATACTTCTCTCAGACACAAAAGAAAACTGCCCAATAAGTAGAAATGCAGTGAAGCTTCAAATTACAATAAATAAATCATCTATTGTTGTGCGAAGAGCAACAGTGCATGAATACTACGCATTTCGTTTATTTAGAACCCTACCACTATAATAATAGTGAATAGCAAAGGATAAGGTGAGAAAATGAGAAAACTATATTTATTGCTCTTCTATTTATAAAGATTAAAAACAACTTTTCATTGTACTTCTTCTTATTAAATGGTTTTCTTTTCTGTACCAGCGATAGAAGTATAACTTTTCCCATTTCTTCATTTTATTGTTTTAGACTCAAAATTCAACTATATGACTTATACACAGTCGACAAAGCGAGATTACCTGATGAGTTCCGAATAAACGAAGCTGCATAGTAATAGATGCTCTATTCGTTGTGATTCAAAGCGGTATAGTGCTCTTCAATGTACTTGCACTTATTGAATGGTTATCTCTCCGAGAGATGAATGTACAATTTTTCTCATTTTTTGTTTTATTGTTATAGATTCAACATCAGTTAGGTATTTTTTATAAATCACTTTCGCTATTTACATGGATGTGAAACGTCATAAAAGAAAACATAGTATATAAGTAAAAATATTGCAAAAGTGCAAATTTGTCAAATATAAAACAATATTAAAGAAATACTATAAAAAGACGGTCACTAATGATCCAAAAAGATTTTCTCCCACAATGTTATAAGCTTTTGAAATTAAGTAATGCTTTAATTTCTTTTTAAAGATATGATAATTATTGATATTCTTGACAGTATCCGGAACACAGTTGTACCACCCTTATCCATAAGAATCTTTTGTAACCCATGATTGTGTGCGTCGCAATAACTAAGTTGTCCTAGGCTCTGATATTATAACCATGCAAGTCACTTATAATTTTAAATAAACTTTTAGTGAGAAATACATACTGCAACAACTTAAATATACATATAAATACATGTAAATATAGGTAATGCACTCATCACGGAAGATTCGAGAAGCATCTATTGGCCCCAGATCAAAGATCACCCGCAGTATTTCTTTTTGGATAATAAGAACCTTTTCTCATTCGACTGATTGCGGCCATACCGTTTTGTAATCTACATAACACCGAATAATAAACGGTTAAAAGATATTTTCTATGAAAAAGTTATTAAATTTTAAATTGCGTACTTCAAAATAAGCGGAATCCTACACATACAACTTCAATATGCTAAACCCTATCCAAATTATAATAATGAAAATCATGCAGAACTTTTTCCAAATCGTTGTACAATATACCAGTACTTTCGGCAGATACAACAATTAAAGTTCGTCATAGTCAGCATATAAAAATACCTTTCAACAGGAGATGTAATTCGGGAGATCGTTGATAAAAAGTCTAAGTAGTAGAGGTCCAAATACTGAACCCTGTGGTACACCCACAGTTTGCAAGTTATTATTTGAAGATAGGGTCTTAATCCTAACCTGAGTTTTTCTATTGGAAAGGTATAATGAAGCGTAATTATTAATGTTTCCTCTAAAACGTAGATTATACAATTCATCATTTAATAGAGTTGAGTGCTTTGGAAAGGTCAAAGAAAAGTGCAGCTACTTTCAGTTTTTGGTACAGTAAATTATTTATGCACTGCACAAAATTAGTATATGCCGTTTCTGAGGAAAAACCATGTCTATAACACCATATTGGCTGCTAGAAAATATTTTACATTGGTCATAGTAATTTGTAATGCGTAGAGCAATCGGCTTCTCAAAAACTTTCGACATATATGTTAAAATATCAATTGGCGTATAATTATCAATAATCTCAGAATCACCTTTTCAAAAATAGGAACAACATAAGTTCTTAGAGAATCCAGGAATTGACCAATCTTCAAGATTTGTTATATATTCTGCAATGATTGCAGCACTGGTCTTCAAAACACTCCCATCAACTCCCATTTCTTATTTGACATACTATTTATTATTCCAAGTATTTCTTCCGCAGTTAAAGGAATGAAAAATATGGAGTGGTTTGTACAGTAGGTAATCTACAAGGAGGTGGAATTGTGCCAAGAAAATGATTTGATAATCCGACAGCAACCGCTAATGAGAAGTGATGAGCACAGAGCTCCACCATTTTCACTGGAAGCGTCACCAGATCGCCATCGTACTTGAAGCGTATCTCGCGACAATCAGAGTTATTTTTGCCTAGGTTTATATTTACTATAGACCAAAGTACCTTACTAGTATTGTTGTCAGCTATTTGACTAGAGTAATATTTTTTCCGCTCAGTATATATAAGTCTATTTAATTTTGTTGACATGCAATAACTTTAAATTGTGAGCATTTCATTAATAATCTCAGCGGTAATTCAGTTGTCTTTACATACAGTTGACAAGGCAAGGCTGTCTGATGACTTTTAAATGAACGAAACACGTAGTAATCAGTGCGCTTGTGGAGTGTAAGTTTTCATTAATTACAATAAACTGATTGTAACTTCACACGCATTCGAAAGTTACAAGAAATCGCCTACGTATGTTATATCTGTAGTCGCTCATATAACACTGCTCCAGACACTATGAAGAACACAAGTAGTTTTCATATCTAAAAAATATCTAAAATGTATTACGTGATAAAAGAAGTCTGTTCTTACCATTAGGGATTGCTTCGTTTTTATATTTATATATTTTAACAATGATTGTTCTTTTGCAATTTTTTTATATAGGTTTATATTGTATTTGACGTTTTACATTCATGCAAACGGCTAATGTAATTAATAAATATTTATATTACAAAATTAATAGACAGCAGTGTATTTCAATGTCTCTTAACAAAATAAAAGTGCAGGACGAGGAGCTAATAATTTCTGCGGATAAAATAAGTTTGAAAACCGACCGGAAAGTAATAATCTTCGATAGAAAATCAACAGTTATTTTTCTGCTGAGTATTGGACACTAAAACTGCCAGAGTATTAGAATATACGGTACATTGGGGATTGAAAAAGCCATCTCTCTACTAATACCATCGACACTATCCACTTACTATAAGGGCTGCTCGAATTGCACATATGGTGCAAGATAAGCGCATTGGCTGAGGGGATTCGGAAAAAAGTGTATATGTAAGTGGCGCTTTTGTTTTGCGACGTTGGAGTTTCTCGCAATACTCGGTGAAATTATACTTGAAGATGGACATAAAACATATCGCAATAGAAGTATCTTAAGAGATATCTGTAGGCGTTTTATTATTTAATAAAAAGCTTACAGCACAATTACCGAGACGACTTGCGCTTGTAAGTCATCTCGATAATTGCGCTATCGTTAAATATAATACCATAAAACAAATAATAATAATAATAATAAATTCAACATATCACGGGAGTATGTACAAACTTAGCGGAAACATAATATAAGGGGTGTTTCAAATTGTGCGGTTTTTTTAAGAGTAAATAAAATAGATGGCGCACTGAATTTGTTTAGGTATGTGGGCATCTAAAAAGTGTGATGTATGACATTTATAAAAATGACTTCGTGCACGGTACCACAACGCGTTTAAATTGTTGAATTATTTTATGAAAATCAGCGTTCTGTGAAAAGAGTTTTTCGAAAATTACGTGAATTTTATGGTTTACATAATCGTCCATCTGAAAGCACTATTGGTCGAATTATTAAAAAATTTCAAGGGACCGGTTCCGTGGAAGATCAAAAAAATGAAAAATACAGTCGTAGTGGTCGTTCACCAGAAAAAAATTGGCCTGATTCGTGAAAATGTTGCTGAAAATCCTGAAATGTCCATTGACGACGTTCACCTTGGACTTAGTAGATCAACAACATGTCGTATTTTACCCAAGGATTTAGCTCTGAAAGCATATAAGGTTCAAATAACACAGGAACTGAAGCCATTAGAGTATTTAAAACGTCGTTCCTTTGTCATGTTAATAAACAAAATGCCGTATCTGGGGTGAGGAAAATCCACAAATTATTCATGAGAAACCTATGCATCTTAAACGAGATACTCTTTGGTGTGCATTATGGCCAGATGGTGTAATTGGACCCTACTTCTTTGAAAATGCTGCTGGTGAGGCTGTAAGTGTCGATAGTGATCTATATCGTCGAATTTTTGTGGTCTGAATTACTGAATATTGATTTAGAGGATATGTGGTATGGCGCTACATCTCACTTTGCACACGAATCAATTGATTTATTGAGAGAAAAATTTCCTGGACGAGTAATCTCAAAAAACGGTGATGTTAATTGGCCACCAAGATCATGTGATTTGACACCGTTAGACTATTTTCTTTGGGGTTATGTGAAAAGTCAGGTTTATAAAAACAATCCACAATCAATTCTTGCTTTGAAAGATCAAATTATTCGTGTCACCGGTGAGTTACAGCCTCAATTATGTTAAAATGTCATTGAAAATTTTAGCAAAAGAGTGGACGTTTGTGGAGCTGCAAGAGGAGGCCATTTGGCAGATATTATTTTTCGCATATAAATGTCATAACTGATACTTCAATTACTAATAAAAAGTTTTTGAAAGTGAATGCAAATTATGTGTTTTATTTTTTCTTTAAAAAAAACCGCGAAATTTGAAACAACCTTTATAACGCTACACCCTGTGTCTAACCCTTACAGGTTTCACACATGTCCTTCCACACATGTCTTCTTTATAACTTTCATTGCTCACAAGATAGTATATCTTTTCATTATTTGAATAGGATTCTTTCTTCTTTAACATACGGGTGTTACTTTAATATTTCTTATTTTTTTTTCTAGAGCTGTTTTAGGAACGGAAAGTACTGCTTCGCCTATTCTCATGTTATTTTTTCCTCCTCTTTTGCTCATATTTCTACTCCAACTGCGATATGTTACTTTAGATTTCCTTTCAGCTCTTGTGCGCTTTTCTATCGCTTATCTAATATGGCCCATATACTAAACTTCACACATTTGATATACTCAAGCAGGTAATAAAGACCTCTGACCACGCTAGCATTTATATCCTAGAGACATATTTCGATAACTAAGTTGTCATCTTCTAAACTACGCAGAAACTACACAGAACGAACTGCGAAAGACTGTATTAGACCTCTACACAACACATTGCATCTAATTTAAATTACACTAGATGCGATTATATAAAACTTAATTCAAACAATTGTTAAAGAATAATTTGACTTAAATAAAATGTAGTTAAATATAAAATAAAGGTTACGTTGTGATTTCCAAAAATAATACATACTTACGTGTTACAAAAGTTCTTTAAAATAAGCCAGCAATATACATACTGTAGTAGTACCCAAATGAAACGCTGCTTGTTGCAGGAACGAACCCACCGATCAGAACCTTCCTGCTTTATCGAACTTGCAAGTACCTTATCTTATTTGACTAATTACTAAAAAAATTACTTGATTCAGTTCACGCAGCGATCTAAATTTTACGACTTTCCCCTACAGACATTAGCACCTCTTATCTACACCATTAATGGTAAAAAGAAATATGATGAAATACATGCTCATATACTTGATTTAGTGTTTCTATTTATTTTCGTTACTGTTTTATGTTTGTTTCAGTTTTATGCTTCTAATCGTATTCTGTATTTTATTTATTCGCTTCTATTGTTGTTTTTTGTTTACTATTGTTTCTAAATAATTAAAGTTTTATGAATCCTCGAGTTTAAAAATTTCTATTTTCCCCTCCAATTTTCTCTTCCTACTTACTCTATTGATTTATTTTAAATTTCGTTATTTGTACATCTCTGTGAATGTTCAATCGAAAGAATTACAGAATAAAAAATTAAAGGCAAAAAATGCACACAATTTTACATTTGTTTATTTTAAAGTTTTACATGTAGGTTGCTCAATCTCTTAATCGATATTATCTAATTACGTATAATGCAAATTATATTAAAATTTCAAGATTTCCTGTTACAAATTAGAACTTGAGAGAGAATTATTCCTATAAATTGCATTTGTTTGCTCGCTAAATCAAGCAGAATTGCATTTAGTAAAGTCCCACTTCGGGTTTCATTATAATTCACGGGAGTTTAAGAGAATGTTTAATTACATAAAGCGCATCCCTGTGCTAAAGGGTTTCTAGAAACTGTGTAATTAAATATTTGGTATACCTTGATTTTTTGTATAAATTGTTCACTTGCACCCTTTCCTTCATAATGAATATTCTTTAATTCGTTTAATAAATGGTAAATATTGTACTTAAAACCTTGTATTGATTTAGGTCGATACTTTTAGCAGAATTATATACGTTTCCATTGTACTTGAGCAGCAATTACTGATGTTGTATAATCCATTAGAAACGTCAAAAAAAATTTGATATATATTTTATTTATCTTCAATTTTATTTATTCTTTTTATATTTATATTTGTAGGTAATGAAGTTATTATATCACGATTGTATATCTGGATGTATACGAGCATTCTCTCAATAAAATCGGTTCTGCGATTCAAAATATGTAAATTACGTATTTGCAAAAAAGAGAAAGCTATTTCAAAATATACGGCATTTAATCTATCTATAGATTGCTAAACGAGTCTTTATTATTCTCACATATTTTTTGGTTTCGAAGTATCTGTTTAATACAATAATGTGACTTCAAGAAATAAAGGGTGTTTCAAATTTCGCGGTTTTCTTAAAGAATAAATAAAACACATAATTTGAATTCGCTTTCAAAAACTTTCTATTGGTAATTGAAATATCAGTTATGACATTTATATGCGCAAAATAATATCTGTCAAATGGCCTCCTCTTGCAGCTCCACATACGTCCACTCTTTTGTTAAAATTTTCAATGACATTTTGACATAATTGAGGCTCTATCTCACCAAGGACACGAATAATTTCATCTTTCAAAGCGCAGGAATTTATTGTGGATTGTTTTTATAAACCTGACTTTTCACATAACCCCAAAGAAAATAGTATAACGGTGTCAAATCACATGAGCTTGGTGGCCAATTAACTTCACCGTTTCTTGAGATTACACGTCAAGGAAATTTTTCTCTCAATAAATCAATTGATTCGTGTGCAAAGTGAGGTGTAGCGCCATCCTTTTGAAACCACATATCCTCTAGATCTATATTCATTAATTCAGGCCTCAAAAATTCGGTTATCATAGGACGATATCGATCACCATTGACAATTATAGCTTCACCAGCAGCGTTTTCAAAGAAGTAAGGTCCAATTACACCATCTGACCATAATGCACACCAAACAGTAACCCGTTTATAATGCATATGTTTCTCATGAATAATTCATGGATTTTCCTCACCCCAGATACGGCAATTTTGTTTATTAACATAGCCACCAAATTCAAAATGTGCCTCATCAGAAAACATTTTTTGAGAACAATCAGCTGGTTGTTCATTGATGAAATTGACAAATGAACGACATCTTAAATGATTTAATGGCTTCAGTTCTTCTGTTATTTGAAACTCATATACCTTCAGAGCTTGTGTAAAATCCACTAAGTCCAAATTGTTGTGAACGTCGTCTAATCGATATTTCAGGATCTTCAGCAATACATTCACGAACCAAACCAATATTTTCTTGTGAACGAGCACTATGACTGTATTTTTCACTTTTTTGATCTTTCATGGACCCGGTCTCTTGAAATATTTTAATAATTCGACTAATAGCGCTCTCAGATGGACGATTATATAAACCATAAATTTCATGTAATTTTCTAAAAACTCTTTTGACAGAACGCTGATTTTGATAAAATAATTCAACAATTTAAACGCGTTGTGGTACCGTGCACGAAGTCATTTTTATAAATGTCATACATCACACTTTTCAAATGCCCTCATTCCCAGACAAATTCAGTGCCCCATCTATATTTTATTTATTCTTAAATAAAACCACGCAATTTGAAATACCCTTTAGTATTCGATGTCTTAATAAATGTAAGATATAATGACACTATATCAATTATTTGAGTATCTGCTAATAGCAAATATAAAAAAGGTCTCGAGGTAAAGCCGTGTCTAAAGAAACAAAAAATCAGTTATTCGCTTCTATTCGAAAGAAAGATCTGCAAAAATTTCTTGCTAAAATCTAAGAAGTTTGCTAGTTTATCATACTACTGGTTTTTTGGTCTAGAAATAAAAAATGGAAAGTAAGCAACGTTATTCTGATATAAACCTAAGAAATTTAAAAAGATTGTAAATCAAAATTGTCGCGTTAGTTGTGAATAGTTCAATGTTCTATAGGGTGAATCAAGGAGTGGACGTTTTTCAAGAGGAAGTTACTATGGGCCTGCTCGAAAACTAGGATTTAAAACTTATAAGTAAGTTCGAAACATTATGCTTGTCATCTATTTCTATTTTTCTTATTCACAGCCAAGAGGAAGGCCTTCACCTACAAAATGAAACAAACAAAAAATAGAATTCTTTGGATAAGAAAGAATAGAATCTGGCTTAAAAATCAAAAGGTCAAGTCATAAGAACCAAACGAAAAGTCTCTCACAACGACCGTCTTAAAAATGGTTAAACTTAAAGGAGTGAGAAGACTGGACTTTGCAAAAAAAAATAATAAACGCTAATAAATACATTAACATTCGACGAAATAACTTTCTTTTGTGGTGAGTACCCTGCTGAGTCGTATATCTTTTTGATTCGTTACGACGTTGGGGTGAGAACGTGTGTTTGAGTGTGTGTGTAAAGTGTCACATTGCTCACCGCCGCAAAAAGGTAAGCAGTGTTGATTATTTTTCGTCAACGGCGAATGATACTGGGAGACGTGCTGACTAATCATGAGACGAGAAACGTTTTAAAATCCCACCGTTCCAAACCTGGTTCTAACCGGCGACTTTTTTAGATAATTATATCAAAGTCTATAAAAAATTTAGAAATTTGAAGCCACTAGTAGAAGAAATGCGTTTGATTGCTGTGGAATAAACTTTTCGACGCTTGACATACAATTACAAAAATGGGCGATCGAATATTTGAAAATAATATTTCACTCTTAAAATGCCAGTCAACAACTCGCGGCATATTATGAAGAGAAAGCTACACTCACAAATCGCCAGAACCGTTCCAAAGTTACTTGTTCGCCTTCAATAAATTTATATTGGGACGCATTGAAGTGGTAATAACTAGAAAAAGCGACGCAAATGAATAGCAGCGTTATCTTTAATTTTTGTCGATTTTTCATTTTGAAATAATATTTAATATTATTTTCATACTTTGTTTTATTAGTTAGAATTTAATTTGTATGTTAATAAACGGTTCTTATGTAATTGCATTGACTTTTATAAATTACTATTCTCGAAGCAGGTTTGCTTATAAAAGAGTTTTTGTTAGTTGGAGCAAGCTCACAGGACAAGACTTGTATATAAGTAAAACTTCTATTGTTAACCTGATACACTTCACGCCTTTTACATAAGTACTGACAATATGTGTATGGTCTTTACAAGAAAATTATTGTACTCATTGTAGTTACATAAAAAAAAATTTAAAGAAAGTAGCACGCACAGGCGACTAATGGTTGGTAGCCATATCTCATATACAATTAATAGAAAATATGTAACTGCGAGAATTGTGAATGAAAAAAAATTGCGCGATACATCGTGGAATATTCTTATATAACGAAAATGTAATCCGCGAAATTTTGCTTGCGAAATTAGTTTAGAAGTATTTTGCTGGGTATCATCCAAGTGTATCATTAGAGAAAGTATTCTGCGAAGGCAGCAGCGTATGTCTCGAATATTCTGCATAAAATCTAAAACAGAAAGTTAGTAGAATTCCAGAAAATATTGAAAATCTTCACATACTTTTTCTCAATGATACAATGCAGAGAAAATGAATTGGATTAGATTATTTGAGGTAGCCATAAACTTTATTCCACTGCGATTTTTAGAGATCTATTGGTCCTTATGTTTACAATTTTTAACTTTTTCGTATATGCCTGGTAGAGTTTGGCTTAATAACAGTCCATATAGACTATATGTAATCTTGTCCCGCTAGATTTTTTACTTTAGTCATAGAAATTTTAGATTACTCAGTTGATAGGGTCTCTCTATCGGAACATTGGATCCACTTCTACTACGATACTGACTATGACAGCTTTATGTATATTTTATCTGTTTATGATTTTAGTTTATCCGCCGCCTTCTTGACTTGGTTTTGCTAAAGAGGGTTGTTGCTTTAAAGCCCATCATATGTTCTTTTGTGCTTTTCGTTTTGTTCCTGTTTTCTCTCTGTATCTTTTCCTTATTGTTTCTACGAGCAGCAAGCGATATATCAGTGTCAAGGCTACATGCAAGAACTCTCCAGCTGGTGCCCCGAGGGGAATATTATCACACTTGCCTGGGACTACGCAACTTTTCGCATTATATCTGGAACTTAGGTCGAATTTCTTGGAGGTGTTAGTTTTCATACTCCCATACTAGATGAGAGTCTCCGAGAAGTAATAAAACATAGGTATGCCATTTTATTCGCATTCGAAGCCGGGATAACGCCTGTGGTAAGAGTACAGGACTTATTTATCTAGAGAAGTTGATGAGTCGAACCTCTTTCGAGGCGATGCAATTTTTAAGAATCGTCTTACGTCTTGGAAATGGTTGATATCTTACTAGGTACCTACCAGTGTAGAAGAAGAATAATCAACACTGCTTTGTGTTTTTTTGCGAGAAGAGGTTAGTAACAAAACTTTGGAACACTTCACATGACAAATACATACTATCGCTCCCGTCATCGTGGCAAGTTGAAAAGACTTATGATCCAGTTGGACACTCACTACAAGAAATACATTCAGGCACAGACTAGTGACCAAAAAATGGAAGAACAACAAAATTGCACAGCAAATTCTGTACTCATACGCTTTTCTGCAATATTTGAAGAATATTTAGGTGGATATTCGTCGATTTTTATTATAGGCATTTTTAAAAGAAAATGGAACCAATTTTATAAATATTAAAAGAGACAAAAATACTCTAAATATGCTTTTGCTTCATAATAAAGTACATATAGCTTTGTGTAGTCACAGTTGCAAAAGTAACTCACATGAAAATGGATTTAAAATAGAGTATAACCATTACTTATGGTCCCTGAGTTTCAACATCTTTCCCAGAACTTTCAAGTATATATTATATTTTTGCGATATGATATGATAGAGAAACTGGTTGAGAATTCCGAAACGTTAGTCTGTGCGGGCATTCCAAATGTAGTAACCATGCATTAGTAATTATTAATAAATGCTAATTCTTTTAATCGACGTTCTAGAATTACTAAGTTCAGTAGTTTGATAAATTTTACATCACCATCTTTATATTGAAATATCCTTTGTACATTTATATATTTTGAATTAAATTTTATATTCTGAAAATTCTATTATATTTCTCTTACACATTTTCTTATACGAAATCTGCAATCCGATATTTTGACATTGCTATTTTACAATGTTTATTCGTATGTATATTGCATGTATACATGTAAGTATAATACGCTTTTCCATTGTGTCGCCAGTCTTATAGAATATATCATTTTCCTACATTAGACACAATTCTAGATAACCTAAATATTTTTTGTTTCCCAAATACACATCATGCAAAGTTGAATGACCTACTCCCTAACGATAAAATTTGATTCTTGACAGCGTTCCTTTTCTACACGGAAATAGAAAACCGATCGGCCTCAAATATAAAAAATAAACTGCCAATAAAAGCAGTGAAAGAATAACGACGTCGCAAAAGAATGTGTCAATAAGATGCAAATCTTATTTCGACTTTTTCCAATTTCTATTTCTTTTAAGTTTATTGGCCGCGAACTATAGCGACATTCCTTCGATTTGCATTTCACGCCCACGCTGTCCTGTTTCTTGAGATCCGCGTTTAAGTGTAATTTTTAGTCGGACGTGTACAAAATCCGTGCACATAACAGTTTTGGCTTTGTGCCACTTGCCTTCCAGTTCTCAATGTTTTCGGTTTATTCGATGCAATATCCCTTGGCAAGCATTCGTTTTGCAGTCGATTATATGTACATGAAAGCGGAACATTTGTAAAATATTGTATGTTTATTTGGGCGATTACGACGGTTTGGATTGCAAAACAAAATTATCTATCTGAAAAAAAATATCGTTCCAAATTCGTAATTCAAAAATGAGTTTAAATAATCCATAGAAGGTTTATTTTCAAGATTGTTTCATTTGAGTTTATAAAAAATGGCATCTAAAAACAATACTTTACTACATGCCAGATTTATTCTCCTTTTCTCTGAATTAAATTTTATTAATGTAAAAATTAAGAAATAATAGATATGTCCTAAGTCTAGTCACTTTATAAAAGGATACATATTTCGTAATAATTACTTGGTAGTTTTCAAGTACTGACACGTTATCTGGTTGCTTTCTTCGTATTCATTTCAACATCAGCACTTTCGAGAATTAAGTTTGGTTATTCAAAAGTAAAATCTCAATTTTTAAAGGCTCTATTTTTTAAACAAATCAGCAATTTGGTCTCATATAGATATATATCGTTTTGGTTTAGATAGTTTGGGTTTTTTCCTATAGTGCCTCGATTTTTGTCTCTATGGTATTCACCATAGAGACAAAAATCGAGGCACTATAGTTTTCATTATTTCAAAATAAGTATCACATTGCGACTTGGGTACTAACACTAATTTTCAATTAATACTTTTTAAAATTGTTTTGCAGCGAGTTCGTACTTGGCTTTAACGCATTAAGAAGATATTGAAAATACATGGGCTAAAGAATTGGCCCTCCTCAGTTAAATGATTTTATAAATTCCTGCAAAAATATGGGGAAACTGATGTAGTTAGAGATAAGAAGCGATCGGATAGATCAAAGTTATTAATGATAATTCTGAATATGATGTTTCTAGTGTTGAATATTTCGAAACGATTGGAGATATTATTTCACAATATGGTGAACTCTGAGAAGACGATCTCACCTGTATCTCTATAAAATTTGAATGGGCTCAATGAATAAATGAACTCAAAGAACAAGAATAAGAATGGCTATACGAAATGATCCAAATACAATTGTTCAACAAGGAGTACATGATATCAAGGTTACTATTTAGTGCGGCTTCACGTCAAATCTTGTATTAGTACTATTTTCTGTGAAGAAATCTAATGTGGACAAATGAAAACAGTAACGATAAATCAACAGGAATATTTTAGAATATCGCAAGACTTTGTACTATCAGCATTAGAAAATTATGTATTTGCAATATTGTTTTTATGCAGTTCTACACCACACTGACAATAATCTAAAGACACATTATAGATAAGAATTAGGCGACTATTGGCTACAGGATTATTTCAAAGAAAGAGTATTTCTAAGTAGACTTACTATTCGTGGAAAACTGAAGCATTCGATATTAATTTCATCGAAAAATTTCAGTGTATTTTTTTCTAATGCTGTTCATAATTTAGACCAATGGCTATTCTTAATTGATCATATAGAAGAACCCCAAGTTTTTTAGAAACAATAGTTCTTCCATGCAGAATCTAAAAATTTGGCCATATGACATCCATTTCAAACTGGGGACACACTTTCTTTTTGTTTTTTCCAATTTTCTTCATCTCCTACCATCTCAGTTTTGATTCATTTAAGTTTTCTGTCATTTCCTGATTTGCGCTTTGTTTTTTCTTTGTTATATCTTCTTTATCTAACATAAAGACCTTGGATATTTAACATTCACCTTAGAAGTCCATTCACGTTGGATATCTAACTTTCACGTTAGATATCCTAGGTACGATGAAGATCTTTACGTTTGGTAAATTTTGCGTACATTTCATGGACGTAGTGGACATTTCATGGACAAAGCATACATACAGTGAAGTATGGAAAGAGAATATAGTAAGTGTCTGCAACTTTTGGAATATAGGACTTCAAGAGGCGTTTCTTATGACTTAAATATTGTATAAAGACGGCCAAGAACTTAGACTTCGTTTTCGTTCGTAGATCTCTTTTCGAGCAGGTTATAAAATAAATGCAGATTAAATTTAGAGAATTCAGCAAAAATTTCTGAAACATTTAAATTCTAATTTGCTATTGCCCGAAAAATTCATTTATTATCTGTTGATTAGGCTTGTAAAAGGTTTATATCGGATTTCGTGTTCTTATTAATAGGAACTAAGAGGTGCTAAAATTATGCAGATTTTAATGATGTTAATGATAAATTAGAAGATTTCTTTGTTGTCTATAGCCAATCCTGAGTTAATTTTGTTCTTGCTTCTTGCCCCATTTTAAAGCTACTGTCATTACTTTTAATTTTTGCGTATTGGCTTTTCAAAGTAACTTTTAATGCGCAGCGAACTATGTATTAAAGACAAAATTATGAAGTATTTGCATTGAAATACTTACATGTACATATGGTTGGTGTGCGTTTCTTGAGGTAAGTGTAAATGTTCGATAACATTCTTCTCAGAGGTAGTCGAGATTTTATCTATTTTTTTTGTGCTTTTCCAATGTGAATTCAACTGTTCCATATAAATTAGGAAATTATACTTACAGTCACCATTTAGTGACGCAAACTCAAACGTTCGATAAATGAAAAGCGATATCCCGATGTTCGTCCAGAACTTTACACCTAACTTAATTGCATCAATTCGTAAACCAAACAATGAAATCGATTCCGTCCTTGCTTTTCTCTTAGTTCACATCACGTGAATTGATACCATTTAGTCGAACATAATGCAGCAGTAATCTAGTAGAAACTGTAACGTGTAACTTACCTAGGAAAAAGAAGACAAAAGGGAGAAAGTAACGCAGTCCTAGGATATTCCCCGAAGCCTTGTAATTTTTCTTGGAGGATTTTTTCTAGAGATCTGGACATTATCCTTCGGTAATGTTTCCGTTTAGAACCCGTAAAGGACTACATCAACGAAGCTCGGCCCCGATAAGCAAGGCCTAATTATGTTCCACGATTCACTGTCACTCTGCTTGTCTCAGATTTATACGAGCGTATAAAACTGCCCGTACTATGAACCCGGCAGTGTTTTCTTCTGGCGTAGATTGCGCCTCTAATAGAAGTAAACGTCGGATTTACTGGATTACCATCCAATCAGGACTAAATAAAATTGATCTGTTTGTTTGCAGTGGATTTAACATTTAATGGAATGTAATTTTTAAAGTACGTTCTCGGTACAACTGAAGAGCGACTTAATTAATTTCATTTAATTAGCTGAAAGTATAGTCAACGTCTGAGAATAATTCAAATGTTAATAAGATTCTGTTTACGACGCGTTTCGAGTATGTCGACCCTCATCGGCTAAACTGTGACCTCATTAACGAACATATTTACTCTGTGGGTTATCGTATAATTTGCGATACAGCATAGAATGAACAATCGGGATAATAAGTTCGTTAATAAAACCACAGTTTACCTGATGAGAGTTGGTATACTCGAAACGCGCCGTAAATAGTGTTGTATGAATATTTGAATTATTCTCGGTCATTCACACAATGGCGTATGCCAAGTTTAAAAGTGTTTTATCTATATACGCACTATGACGTTTACAAAATTTACAAAAGCATTTAGCCACCTCTTACTTTTAAGCAAAAAACAAATGAAAGAATTTTAAAATTTTGGTAGGAGAAAATCTTCAAGTCGATTTCATTTATAGCAACTTCGAAGCTTTTGCTATTGTGGATAATTCCCTACGTTCTTCTACAATTAGTTTAATTGTAAATATACAATTAGACTAATTACACAATAGCTTTTATACACTTACCACTTTGTATTAGAAATGTCACAAACTTCTCTATTTTTAAAAGCAACCTTATGATAAATTGTTATTGTATAAATGACTTTCTATGTCCAAATTTATAACATCTTTTTTCTTATTGAGACGTGTTTCTAGCCTGAATGTGTACGTTGTATGTATTGATTGCTATTTTCTTATATGTACTGATATGTACTGTATGCACATTGTTTTAGAAATAAAATTTATTGTTACTGTTATTATTATTATTTCACACTAAATTACCTTCGTATAAGTAAATACTTTTAAAGGATCTGTGTTATTGTACGTTTTGTATGTAGCTTTTCTGAACATGTTCACATTTCTCTTTCATTTTGCTTGAAAATAAAATTAATATCTCTTTTCAAATTTCTATAGAAGGATATTAATTTTCCATTTTACAAAGAGTGGGTTTTCTAAAGAATATTTTTTCAAATTATCTTTTAAGCAAAAAACAAATGAAAGAATTTTAAAATTTTGGTAAGAGAAAATCTTCAAGTCGATTTCATTTATAGCAACTTCGAAGCTTTTGCTATTGTGGATAATTCCCTACGTTCTTCTACAATTAGTTTAATTGTAAATATACAATTAGACTAATTACACAATAGCTCTTATACACACGCTACAATGGTTTTAATACAAATTCTTGGATAGGTTCCTCCAATTTTGGTTCTCTTAATGTTTGTTATTTATTTAAATGGACTCTTCATCCCTGATTCGTTGTAGCATTCTTGCGTCAGTTGACGATCTGAAAAAATATTTTCCAACATAAACTCTATTTCTGATTGTATCAACGTCCAAAATAACTTGAATATCATTAACGATTGGTGAAAATTTAGCAAGGTTAGTCAAAAGTTAATCAAATGTACTATTGTTACTTACTAGAAGAGTAACAATCCAATCACATATAATTATACTGTTGACCCGAATAATATTCCAGGACGGTTCATAATTAACGATCTATGTATATGTGTTGTTTATACTAATTTACAATTTACTGACCATATACTTATGTAACTATTGTTTATATTTCAGCCCCTCGTGCTCAGTTTCGTCATTAGATCATGCAAAAATTTACTGTATTTTGATTCTTTTTACTACTCTTTTGTGTGATCTACACTGCAGTACGTTTCACCTGTATGGTAGCCAATTTATTTATACCAACAGCAACTTACAGAAAGTACACAAGATATTAAATATCTATTTTTTAAGCTTAATGGTGTTTTCCTTGATTAGAAAGTGACTATGAGATTACTTGCTATTGAGACATAATTTTTGATCCTTAACATAGCGTACTCGATTTCTGATTAAATTTGTCAAACAAAGAATAGATTCACAATCTCTGTTGTCATTATTTAGCTTCAACATTCCTTTTTTTATTCGCGCTTAAGTCAAATGAACTTCAAACCAACATTATCGAGAAGGTAACTTTAACGTACATATATGGCTATTAATTCTAATTTTGTGACGATCCTTTTATGTATTTATGTTATAAAATCTTAGAATTTTATTAATTATATTTTGGTTTTCTTTCGTTTTTATATACATAAAAGTACGTGGTTAATTTTTAACTTGTTCTGATTATTCTGTTGGACAACAGAGATATATTATTATTAATAATATTATTTAATAGCTTTTTCGAAGTCGCCAAAGTCAAAATGACTTCTTTCTGTCATTCCTTTGATTCATTATTATTTTTAGTGAATATGTACGTAGTATATACATTCAGTAATTGTAAAACTATTTTCAAATTAATCCCTTTATTCTAATAAAAAATAAAAAACTGATTCACTTTAAAAGTTAATCAAAGAAAGCCAATTCTTAATGTATTTAATTATATGTTAAAACCTGTTTTTCGGTTTTCACCAAGATAAAAATTTATACTTCATTTATATCCTCCAAGCAATCTGTTTTATGAGCGTTTCCGTAAATAACATTTACAATTTTCCAATTTGCAGGGGTGCGTCGCAATAATCAGCATGACATGGATATTGTCTGTCACCCTGTTCGCAATCCTTGTTCTTCCCAGGGGCGGTTACTACTTTAATCCAACCGGAATGATTGCCTGTGAACCGTTCTACTCGCAGGCGTCCATTCGCATCCTCGCCGCGTGCGGTTTCTATTTTCCTACGACCATGATCCTGATGTATTGTTATGGATCGGCGTTCCATGTCAACAAACTTCGATTGAGGAAGGCCGGTTGCCACGCTGTCATGGGACCAGTACCGAACGATTACGGTAACTCTTCGACGACCAGCATACAAAAGGTACAGGCGTCTAAGGTTTGTAAAATCTAACTACATCATTCTACTAGTAAGTAGAAAATGAAATATATTTTTCTATTAACACTTGTATTCCTCTGACGTTAAACAGTAATCCAAATAAATATTTGGACGTGTTTACGTTAGTTTTTCAAAGGAACGAAATAAAAAAATAAATAGTTCAAATTTCTAGTTTTATAGTCAGTAAGCTATTATGACCAAACTAATTATTGCTCTTTATTTCATATGACTTTGAAATAGCTTTATGCCTAATCCTACAAATTATCTCTAAATCGACTATAATATATTAACATTGTCGTATTTATCAGCTTTCTTGTTTTAGATTTTCACTAATTTTTATGATGAATAAATACACTTAATTTATGTGTAATTATATGAATTTTTTTTTCAAAAAGCTATCGGGATTACTCTATAAAATTTAAATATATTTTGTCTCTTGTTGGCACAGAAATTTAGTCTTTTGTCTATTTAAAATTAATTCTTTATTCTTCATTTTCTTTCTCAGATCTAGCAATTTGTAGGTAAAATTAATATAATTTCAGTATGAATTAAACTTTGAAAATTGCCAAGATAGACTGGTTTAAAGTTTAGGTCACAGTTAATGATTACTATACTTAACATAATAAAAGATAACAATAATCTGAAGTACTATTTATTATGGAATAATTAGAAACAATTTTTGGCTTTACCCTCATTGCCTTTGTCTTGGTACTACATCATGCACATATTCTTCGCGTTAATCGCGTTAGTTGGTGACCTGAAGGCTCACATAGATCTTCTAAAATGCGTTTTTCACAGTGATTCTTCAGAAAACTCTCGGAGAGTCTCATTATAAACAAATTGTTCAGCTGCCAATGCATCAATTACTTTTTGATGGAAGCCTTTTAACGTAACGAGAAACAAATTTTTCATTTTATACATTATATATAAATATGTTATACTACACAATTGATAAAATAAAAAATATTCTCCAAATTCCTACTTCTACGGCCAAACTCGTAAGCATATTTTAATTGGTCAAATTTATCAATACAATTCTCATTTTGGTTCTAATAGAAGAGTGGACAAGAAATTTCTTTGTTTGTTTCATTATTTTGTTTTCATTTATCTACAACTATATGGCCCCAAATTAAGAAAATTTAACAAAAGACTTATGCAACGTTTGTCTTTCCGTACGATCATGTTAATGCAATTATTGCTAGTAATGATTCAGTAATGCATCTGCTTTTAGTGAAGCTAAGAAAAGCTCCTGTTACGCCTTTGGATGAACAGTTCCACAATCAATAATTCCTCGTTTTTTATTGTTATATTTGGTTGTACGTGAAAACTACGCCTTCTGAATTCCAGAAAAAAATACATAACCCATTGATGAAAATTTCTTGGCTCTCTTTATGGGAGGATTATTATTATTATATGTCAACTGTTGGGATTGCATTTAGGTTAAGGAACATCGTGGTAAAACAAGATTCAGTAACAAATCTTCGCAAAAGAACAGGTGTCTATGAAACAGCTTTAAATTATCACAATACGTTCGTGTTATTCCACATTTACAGTAACTATTTAACATTTGCTACCCACACTTTGCTAACAGTTTAGGCATGCTCAATCTAGCAAAGAAAATTTGATGTATACACTCAATCGATATGCTTATAATACTAGCTATCTTGCTTTTGTCAATTCTTCAATCATACGAAACAGTATCAACAATTTTAATTTAATTCAATTTGCAATGATTCTATCGCCATCGTTTAAGTAGTACAAGTGAGCCAAATATTTTGGCATTGTAAGCAAAAGTTCTTAATACTTGATTCACATTCAAATTAAGTGTCAGAAACTAATAAAATTTTACTAACCAAAGATAAAAATCCTGAAAAAAATTATAATTGTGTATTTTCGAAAGATGTTTGAAATCATGTCCTATCCTTTATGGGATGTAAATTCCACAATAACTTACCACTTACCACAACTTCTCTATTTTTAAAAGCAGCCTTAAGCGGTACCTGCTTATGATAAATTATTATTGTATAAATGACTTTCTATGTCCAAATTTATAACATCTTTTTCCTTATTGAGACGTGTTTCTAGCATGAGTGTGTACGTAGTATGTATTGGTTGCTATTTTCTTATATGTACTGATATGTACTGTAAGCATATTATTTTAGAAATAAAATTTATTATTACTATTATTATTATTATTTCACAATAAATTACCTTCGTATAAGTAAATTTTATTTATTCATGAACACTTTTAAAGGATCTGTGTTATTGTATATTTTGTATATAGCTTTCGAACATATTCACATCTCTCTTTAATTTTACTTCGAGAATAAAATTAATATCTCTTTTCAAATTTCTAAAGGATATTAATTTTCAATTTTACAAAGAGTGGGTTTTCTAAAGAATATTTTTTCAAATTATCTTTTGATAAATATATGCCCACTCAATATATATTTCTTCAAAGCCAAGTAAATATGTTTATTTTGTAAAAATAAACTTTCAAATACATCTCTTTGATGAAAAATAATCATGAGTGATAGAGCACTCTAAAAGCGCTGAGACGGTCAATTGATTTAAACCAATTAGATTACTTTAGACAGTGTACAATCAATACAATTCTTATTTTGGTTATAATAGAAAAGTGGATGAGGAAATTCTTTGAATATTTCATTCTTTTGTTTTCATTTGTCTACAACTATATTCCCTAGATTATGAAAATTTGACAAATATTTATGCAACGTTTGTCTTTCCATTCAATCATGCTAATACCGTTATTGATAGTAGTGATTCAGTAATACATCTGCTTTTAGTGGAGCTAGATGTTTTCTATTATCTTTGAGGACGAATAGTTCCACAAGAATTAATTCCTCGTTTTTTATTGTTATATTTGGTCGTACGTGAAAACTATGCCTTTCTAATTCCAGAAAAATAACCATTACCTAACCCACAGATAGAAATGTCTTAGCTTTCTTTGAGGGAGGATTACTATATATGTCAACTGTTGGGATTGCATTTGGGTTTAGGAACATACTGGTAAAGCATAGGTTCACAAACGGTAACAAATCTTCGCAAAAGAATAGGTGTCCATGAAACAGCTTCAAATTATAACAATATGTTCGCGTTATTCGACATTTTTGGTAACTATTTAACATTTGCGGCACACACTTTGTTAACAGTCTAGACTTGCTCAATTTAACAAGTAAAATTTGATGTATGTACTCGATCGGTATGCTTATGACACTACCTATCTTGCTATGGTCAATTCTTCAATCATACGAAACAGTATCAATAATTTTAATTTAATTTAATTTAATTTCTTTTGATTCTATCGCCATCGTTTAAGTAGTACAACTGAGTGAAAAATTTTGGTTTTCGCAGAGGCATTGTAGCCAAAAGTTCTTAATATTTGATTCACATTAAAATCAAATGTCAGAAACTAATCAAATTTCACTAACCAGCCATAAAAATGATGAAAAAAATTGTGCTTTCGAAAGATAGTTGTAGTTGAGTCTTATTTCACCCTAAATTACCTCCGTATAAGTAAATTTTGTTTATTCACAAGGATCTGTGTTATTGTATGTTTTGCGTGTGACTTCTGAACATGCTCACGTTTCTCTTCACCTTTGTTTCGAGAATAAAATAAATATCTCTTTTCAAATTTCTAAAGAAGGTTATTAATCATCCATTTTACAAAGAGTGGGTTTTCTAAGGGATATTTTTTCAAATTACGGTAAGTCGGTTTAAATCAATTAGATTATTTTATATAGTGGCACAATTTTAGTTTTTAAAGAATCTAGGAAAGAAATAGATGATAAGGAAAGTATTGCATATTCAAATAAATTCCTTCCGAGTTTGTACCTAGAAATACGCAAGTGAATTTGAAGAAATAATATTTTTTAAACTAATTCAGTTTTGTATATTACATTTTGTTTAATAGTTATTTAATTTTGTTTCTATATTTAACATTCGTTGATGATGATTATCTTGATAATACTTGATACTACAGTGAAAGAGATTTCTCTGCAAATTCCATTTAAAGTCGTATAGACTTGGACACGCGATTATTATTCACTAAGAAACTAAAAATGGATAAAATGGAGACGTATTCATTCAAGTCATTAATAGAGCGCTGAAATTTTAAACAGTTTCCATCGGCGTCGAGAAAGCCAGTCCTCTCTCCCTCTTTGTCGTGATACAAGCATTATAACTTCAGTGATTTTCTAAATTTAGACTAGTACGGTTCTGTGCTGTGTTGGTAACGATCAGTATTCGGTCTTGCATTGTAGAGTTATAAGCGCAAAACAAAATAATAACAGGCTGCTGTTCGTCGACCGTGTCTATAGATTTGTCGGATAATTCCCAGAGTTAGGATACGATTGCACTATAGTAGTTTATTTAGTGTGTGATACACAGTTTGCGTAAATTGAACAAAAGCACAAATATGGAAAACAGTCAGAGACTTAAGGAACAATTTGTAGGTATAATTTCAGGTTCATGTCTTGTACTGTGCCATTTGAGACAGCAGAGAAGGAACTATTCCATCAATTTTGGATAAAATATAATCCTGACTACGAACTGAAAATCAGCGTGAGGAAATTATTTGCCATCTACGACCGAAAACATTAAAATCATTATAAAATCTTCTTCAAAAAAATAAGAAAAGTGCGATTAAGCTGTGAAAACACTATGGATTGTAAAAAAGATCTATTTTAAATATACATGGGAACCCTCCCATTAATAAGATATTGTCAAACGTACCGACGAAGCTATTTCTAGTGCGAGACTAAGAACATTAAAGAAACTTCAATTTCCTATAAGTGAATAGTGATTTTTGTTTCTGATACCGACTCGTCGTTGCATTGTGCAGGATATCATCTTGAAGTTCAGCTTACTATATGTATAATGTAATATACATTACATCTGATGGCAGAAACTATTCGCAAAAATTACCCAGATGTTGATAGTTTAATAATAATAATTTATTTTGTAGTAATTATCAGATATTAACATCATAAAAAATAAGATAATGATATAGAAGAATATATGAATACAAGTATAAAAGCTAACGATATTTATAAAATGTTAAAAGAAAATTATACAAACGCGAAAGAATGATACATTTAAATAGATTAGTGGGCGAGTTGCTGAATAACTTAAATTTAGGTATTTTTCGAACGAGTAAAAACACTCAGACACCAGGTAATCCTTTGCAATATTTTAATTTCTTCAATAATACTAATTTTTTTTAGAGACACCTGAAGAAAGTTATACAAGTGAAGAGAATTCTGAAGACTTTTTGTACAAGGCAGTTCTATGGTCCAACGTTTATATTAACACTTTAAATACTAAAAAAAGCTTTTCTCAAATTACTGCTTGTTGAAATCGTTACTTTGTGAAATTCAATTGTCCTAAAGAATAAATAAAATTAAGAAATAAATAAAATCCTTTGTCTAAATTTCACATTATATTATGATAATATAGTGTGAAATTTAAAGTGTCTTATTTATTCCTTAGTTTTATTTTCTCTTTCAAATACAGAATTTGACAAACGCCGTCTTACCATGTCAAGACCTCCCAGTCTATTCTTACATACTGGGGCACATGGTTACAAATACTTTCTTTATTATACACAAAATATTGATGCAACGTACTTGATATCATTTTTCACCTCTAAAGAATTAGAAAACTAAATAATTGATTGAACAATGAACAGTTTTTGAGTTTGTGTGAAGATTGTTTTATTTATTCACAAAAGAAAATCCGGCGTCGAGTAGAAAGAAAACGATCATTTTCGACATATCCTTTTAAAAAAAAAGACATTTACATTTTACAAAAGTCAATATGAAAACGCCGTAAATCAGGATAGAAGAAATTTTTATGATCAACAATTACTTAATTCCACAAACAAAAATAAAACTATGTGGCGTATTATTAATTCTCATTCGGGTAAAAACGTTAAACACGTCCTTCCTCAGGCCGACGATCCCAGGCGTCTTGCTTGTGATTTTAACGAAATATTCCTTCAGAACTCTTCTTCATCAAATCAGATATACAAATTTATTGACCGCATTCCTAATAATTCTTATTCATTTTATTTTTTCCCAATATGTGAAAGAGAACTCTCTTCCTTCATAAAGTCATTGAGCAACTCCAAATCTTCTGGTCGAGATGGTATATCTATTAGTTTTCTAAAAAGTTGCTCGGCTAGCTACTTAAGACCCCTGACCCACATAATTAATCACTCCTTTGCTACAGGCATTTTTCCGGACTACCTCAAACATGCTTTGGTTGTTCCGTTGTTCAAGAAAGGTGATCCTAATAATCTAGAAAATTACAGACCGGTTAGCCTGTTGACCGGTTTTTCAAAATTATTCGAGAAAGCAGCATACTCCAGATTAACACATTTCTTATCAAAGCATGGTTTAATTAATAAAAATCAACATGGGTTTGCCAAGGGTAAGAGTATTGAAACCGCTCTATATGATTTCACTGACGAAGTCCTCAATGCTTTGGATGACAAAAGATTACCATGTGGTTGCTTGTTAGATTTGTCCAAAGCTTTTGACACTTTGGATCATAAACTTCTTTTAAGCAAACTCGAACGCTACGGTATAAGAGGCACTGCCCTCTCTTGGTTCAAATCTTACATTAGTAACAGATCACAATCGGTGTGCTTAAATATCAAGGGTGGTAAAGTTTATTCAGATGATATAATGTTCTCTAGGGGTGTTCCACAAGGTAGTATCCTTGGGCCCATCTTGTTTCTCTTATATTTCAATGACATCCACTTCCTGGAACACAGACCTAATAATCAATGCCTTACAATCAATTATGCCGATGATACCACGCTTTTAGTCACCGGCAATTCTTTAAATCAGGTTATTGACAGCACTGAATCTGTACTGGGTACAGTACAAAACTGGCTGTCATGTAATAACCTGAATATTAACAACTCGAAGACAAACATAATTCTGTTTAGATGCAACAATTTTACTGATTTTCCTAACAGTGTGGAGCTTGGCCATTCCTTGTATCCTGTACAGAATAGTGTTCGCTTATTGGGAGTAACGGTAGATCAGTTCCTAAAGTGGAAGGATCATATCAATGTTTTATGTAAAGTCCTTGCAAATGTGTGCTTTGGGATTCGTCTCTTGAGGAAACTCGTTAGCGATCAGGCGCTACGAATGATATATTTTGGATGTTTTTACTCCAGGGTAAGGTATGGCATTGCGGTTTGGGGTAGTAGCAGTGAATTGGATCGCGTATTTATAATTCAGAAAAGAATTCTCAGAATAATGCACAACATGAGTTTTGAGCGGTCGTGCAGGGGCGTGTTCAGAAAACATTTTCTCCTAACTTTTTTTGGGATATATATTTTTGAGGTCCTGCTTTTTGCTTACAAGCATGAACATTTGTTTGAGGAGCATATCGCTACTCACGATTACTCCACAAGACACAAAAATGATTACTACTATCCTAAACACCGCCTTGCCTTGGTGGAGAGTGGACTCCACTACTCTGCCATTAAATTTTTTAATCACTTGCCCGAATCGTTCAGAGAGGTTAGGGTATTTTCAGTATTTAAATCGAGAGTTCGTGATCTCTTAATTGAGCTGGAACCATATAGCATATCTGAATATATAAATCATAGATTTATTTAAGATATAATACATTTTATTTACTCCTTTTTTTTTAAATTACATATGTAACATATCTATGTCATGACGTTTGTATTTCTTTCTTTTCGACGAATTACAATAAAGCTATTATTATTATTATTATTATTGGAATTCGACAGACTAGTTAATGCAACGACAGTCACTACGAACATTTGTGCCATCTGCAGAGAAAAGTAATTGGGGAGAGTAGAGCACTGAAATGGTTTTCTCGATTTAAAGAATCTCTTTTGATAATGACATCGCACTTCAAAATTGATTTGACGACTTCTTAGCTTCAAAATCACTGGATTTCCTCAGGCCTAGAATCGAAAAATTGCCACGTCGTTGGGAGGCAATTGTGAGTAATGAAGAAAAATATATTCTTAGTTAGTTCACGCATTTTTCTTGTTAAAAAAATTAATTAATATTGGGTTCAATAGAAACAATATAAATTTATGTATCAACCCGACAATTCTACTAGAACAACTATCTCTTACTAAGATATGATATAATACAAAACAGATGTAACAAATTTAGTTTGTAGAAAGTACAAATACAATATATAACTACAGAAAATTATGTGTAGACGCTCTTTATATTCTTTATTTCTACAAATATTATGCTGACGAATATTTGTTATGTTCATTCTATAAGTATATTTTAAACACGTACAAAGTCGAACAGAATTCGAGATGCTGACAAATATATTGGCAATAAATGCCCGTAAATAGAAGAATATTTACTGAAGTGAAGTTCGTTCAGGACACCTAATGTTGATCTACGAACGCATCACTTTGCGGTTGGTCGGAATCATTATTTATGGAGTCATAAATAACAATCCAATTTCACGTATTTTTACTACACAGTTAGTATTGGCGATGTACGAGTATGTAAATTACTTTTTAGAAATAAAGTGCGTCATGGACGACGGAAATAAAATTGCCAATAAACGAGCAACAAAATAAACTCGTGTATTATATAGGAATTATAAATATACAAGTAGCAAACTTCTACTTCGGTAATTTTATATTACGTTTAAGTATATTTACTACGTGGGTTGTCTTTTAAGTTTGACATATAAAACTGAAATAAAACAGTGGGCAGCTTTTAAAGACTTCGTTGTTCTGAGAAGTATGCTCCATGAAGATTAATGCACTTTGCATGCACTCGAACCAACTCTGAAAGCGGTTGTTCCACTCGTTTGTTGGTATACTTGTAGTCAAAATCGCGTTCTTGAATGTATCGACTACTTCTTCTGATGACTGGAACCATTGACCACGTTCTTGATTTTCGAAAAGGAACAGAAATCGCTTGGGTCTAGGTTAGAACTGTAGGGAGGATGGTCCAAAAATAGGACGTTCAGTTGTCGTGCGTGCTGTATGCGAACTTGCATTGGCTTGATGGAAGATGATTCATCGTTCGGGTTTGGTTTTTTGAAGCTCAATGATGACTTGCGCCAAACAAATAGTTGTATGCCGATCGGCAGTAACAGTTCTTTGATTTTGTAGAGGAATTGTTGCCACATGATCTGCTCGCGAGACAAATGTCGCGATCATCTTTTTGGAGACACTTCGAGAATGGATGATTTTTGTCAGCTTTTCTTCACCTTGGAACACCCAAACAGATGATTAGAGTTTATTTTCTGACTCGTATGAGTAAATCCAAGATTCATCATCACTGATAGTGTTGTATACGTTTTTAAAGTTTTCGGCGTTGAAGCGATCTAGAGTTTCTTGACATCAATTCATCCTAGCTGCTTTCTGTTCTTCGATCAACGGATATGGTATCCAACTGGAAATTAATTTTTTTACACAATCCTTTATGCAAAATTTATTGAATTGAGGTATTTGAAATCCTCAATAATGCTTCAATCTGGCGATATGTCACATGTTGAGCTTCGTTGATGATCTTATGCACAGCATCGACGTTTTCCTGAGTAGATGCCGGTTTTGGTGAACATTCTCTAGGATCGTCGCTAAGTTTAATTCGTCCACGTTTGAATTCTCCATACCAACGAGAAATTGTTGACTAATGTGGTGCTTCATTGCCGAAAACAGAAACGAACCAAGTGAGGCATTTTTGTTAAGGTAACGATCCTCGAAAATTATAAAAGATTATTCCGCGAAAATGTTCTCGGTTTAACACTATTTTTCAACTAACTCGTTTTAGCTACAACAGTACACGTATCACACTGAAACTTTGAATTTAGGTTAGCTAAAAATGAAGGTTAATTTTTATTACTGACAATTGATTAGTAGCGCCCTCTATGTCCCACATTTAATACACCCGTATATATTTTCTTTACAAGTCCTATCTTCTGGGCAATCTTTGCTAAGATGTAAATAAACAAAAAATTATAAATATTATATATAATATATAATAAAAGAAGTTTTATCAATGGAAGAACAAAAGCCATATCATGCAAGTGAACTGCATACAAAACCTAATAATTTATCGAGAAGACGTTTTGATATTGAAATCTTCATGTAATAAGTATTTATAAATAAGTTGTCCCAAATAGTTAGTGATTTAAGTATTTATCAATCGATATTAAATTTCTAATCTTTTGACCATTTTTAAGCTTATTTAGCTTGCTTAGAAAATATATTGGCATATTACCAATATCATATTATCCCTACTTAGACAATTTTTGGATTTCTTGTACTCGTTTAGAATTTTATTATATATTCATGCTTGAGTTTTAATTTTATTGTCACTCACAATTTGTTATTGTCACCCCCTTATAAATCACATGGGAATCCCTTTGCTATTAATACTTAATTTCAAACAGATATGAGCATAAGTTATTTTCTCGTAAGTAGAAAAGTTTTTTTATTAAGCTAGCAAACAACTTTTTATGCAACACAGAAAATTATCAAAAATTAAAATTATTGTCTCGCACTCAGTGAGCAACGTTTAAGTTTCATACACAACTTGGCGAATATTCGACTTATCTAGTTCGCGGGGATTATATTTTGCATTTTACAACATGCGAACGTGCAGTTTTTAAAATTTATAAAGGCAGATACATTGTATTGTGCATGACAGTGGTGATTTTTCTGAATAGTCGTTTGCCCGGATGATTGGACCATTTACATTTCAACAGAATGCAGTTTTCTGATTCACCTGAATACTCAAATCCGCTATTTCTATAATTTATTTACATACACACATATAAGACTTTATTCTATACACTTTTGTATCTCCAGTTATGATTATTATCGTATAGTTTTCATAAAGTTATTTTCGTAATTTGTAAAATTCGTGATTGCGATTCGCACTTTCATAATGAAGGTGCTTTATTACATAGAAAACTAATTTTGATAACAATTTGCGTCTAAAATGTAGAATATATGAGGACACCTTTTATGATTATCAAGACCATAAACTAATTGCTCATGGACTTCAAGCTATTACATTTTTGGCTTAGTGCTGTTTATATTACATAAACAAAAATCCAAATTATAGTCTGCGTAAATAAAAGAGTATATTGGAACAAAATAAATCCAAAAAATAAATGTTTGGAAATGAAAGTTAGTGACAAGAATTTTTTTTGTGGCAGCTACCAACTGGGTCATAAGACTTTCGATTTGTCAAGACAATTGGAGCGATAGTATTTCATGACTTTGTTACTAATTCTTCCTCGCCCTAAGAGGAGAAGCAGTGTTGATTATTCTTTCTCAAAATTGAAGAGTACCGAGAGATGTACCGGCCACCTCTGAGACGAAAATTCCTTAAAATTCGCATCGCTTGGAAAGAGGTTCGAATCGTAGACTTCTCTAGATCAATATTCCAGTCCAGATCTCTTACCACATCCATATCGCGGCGTTTAGTAAATAAAGATAAGGAATATACTCATTAATGGATATTAACTAAATTTAATTGACAAAAGGGAGTAATTTCACTTCGACTTAACTTTCTGGTTAGATCTGGGTTCCCGTTACTTGTGTTGCCGACATTTCGTTGTCAATTCTCTAGTAATGTAGTCGTTATCTCTGTTAAAACTGTTGCGGAAAATTTATCTTTATGAAATACATGCTAAAAATTGGTAATGGAATTATTTTTATCTAGAAAACTACCAATATTTTTGAAAATACCGGCAGTATAGATATGGCCACGCAATTTCCCGAATCGTTAATATTTCTCATATCGTAAACTGGCCTAAGTTTGGGGCGAGTTTAAGCGCATTAGGAAAAACTCCTTTAATAAGATAGCTATTCAAGATTTTAATAAATGGATCAATAATACTCGAAGCTATTTACTTTAAAATT
This sequence comes from Dermolepida albohirtum, assembly GCA_031893035.1. NCBI lineage: Eukaryota > Metazoa > Arthropoda > Insecta > Coleoptera > Scarabaeidae > Dermolepida > Dermolepida albohirtum. The sequence continues at coordinate 200,704 of JAVIWB010002669.1, forward strand.
TTAGTGAAAAAACCATAACCATCTAGAGTTACATCGCGTTCAATTTCATCACCAATGTCTTTTATTTTTTTTACATGTTACGGGGTTGAAATAATGGAAGTTTGGATTCATTTTATTTGAATTTATTAATAATTGGTACGAATTTATTGATCGTTGGCCGAATGCATGGTTTTCCTAATTTATGTCCGGTTGATAGTATTAGGTGTTATATTGCATTTTTCTTCTTCTTCATGGCGTTTGTGGTTTGTAATGCGTGTATCTTCGATTTCCTTGTTACAATTGATTAATTTCGTTAACCAATGTAGTTTTATATATGGTTTTTAGTCTAAATTTTTTATATATTTTATCTTTTCTATTTTCAAGGACAACAACAAATGCATATTTACGAAGGTAAATGCATTCGTCAACTTTGTGACTATGAAAAATAATAAATAGATTACATAATACAATGGTTTATAACTTACGTGATACACACTGACGACAGCGAGTTGATTTTTTTTGTAAAATTGCCGTTGTTAATATTGGGTGGATTGATATATAAGGTCTAAAACTCTATAAAATAAGAATAGAAAAAGAAAAAAGTAATGAAACCAATCTCAAAACTAAGTAAATTTATTATACTACCAATGTACATTTATTATTTTTCCACATAATTACCATTTAGTGCAACAACATGTTAATGTTAAATACATTTTATCATTCCTTCTATGAAAAAGCTTATTGTTTACTGTTGATTCAATTGCGAACAGCAGCCCTAACTTCAGTGTCTGATGAAAAATGTTTGTCTTTCAATGTTTCCTTCAACTTTGGGAACAACCGGAAATCTAAGGGTGCCAAATTAGGACTGTACGAAGGGGTGTGACGCAACCTCGAATTTCTGGTTCATCACTGTCTTCATTGTTTTGTTGCTGCAATGCGGTCTGGCGTTACTGTAGTGAAACAAAAATTTGTTCTTTCCGGCTTACTCTATGGATACGATTCTAGAGTGATCGTAAAGTTTTGCAGTATCTAATTGAATCAATCGTTAATCTTTTCGACAAATATTGGGTACGAATGATTCCTTTTGCATCCCAGAAAATGGTGAGCATGACTTTCGCGCTGACGGAACTTTCGAATAATGATGATGAGTCATAATGATGAAGCCAATATTTGTCCACGATGGGGATGTTTATGAGAAAATTATCTGCTTCATGTCGATACTGGCTAAAATGTTCTTGATAATTGTGTTTTCTTTTTTCTCTCATGACATCTTTTAACTGTCGTGGGACCGATTTTGCGCAAATTTCATCATCTGAACAATGTACTGGACTCTTTCTTGATCAGGGGCTAATTGCCCTGTAATTTCTTTTTGCCTAATTTAGCTATTTTCTTCTTTCATACAATCGTTGCCATGAACAGCTTTCAAACGTCTGTAAATTTCTGTGGACGCGCAATCTTCCAGTGTTAAAAATTCTATCACATCGTATCATAGAAATCAAACTTATTATAAATGATATTGTTACACACTGCAAAATGAAACTTTGTAAGCTAAGACGAAGTACTCGAAATTACTGTTTGTAGATTAGAACTTGCTTCTACGCCTACTGCTAACACAGTGACGTTATAGGTGAGTTTATATTTCAGTGCACCTTCATATTACTCATGACACAAGCAGTTATATAAACGTGTTTTGAAATTTGCCAACTGTTTAATTTCTTGAACCATTTGTTTCGATATTATGAGGCCTTTGTTGTCTTTTATAGTATTATTATTATATTGATGGCTTAGTAGACCAACGTTCGACTTATTGAAACTAACAAAATGAAACTAAATATTTTACATTGAAAGAAATTTCATCTTTTATTTCTGCAATAACAGTAAGCGTGTTTTTATCAAAAAGTTAAGGATATTTCAGAATCTGTACTGTAAAAATTTATAATATGCATAGTGAGAGTTAAGATCAATCTAAATTATACAGTTTCTATGTATACGTTGCTGACGCTGTGTGGTTATAGTATGGTTATACATAGAGTGTCTGTTGTACTACAACCACTTATTCTATCTATCATAATAAGGGATTTATAGTCACTAAAAAGCATCGTAATAACTGTTAGTACATATGTACATGCGATGAAATGCGAAATAGGTAAATGAAACGCAGCTAATGTAATACCTTTTTTCGTTTAATCGTGAATTAGTGAAATTTATTCAGAGATGAGTATTGTATCGTAAGATGCGAGCTGGGAATAAAAATAATGCGTTTTTGTAAACTGAGTTGCTTTTATTTAATTTAGACTTACTTTCTAAATATTTTTCGACTAATTTTTTATTGAAATATAATACGATATATTGCAAGTACTAACATGCAGAAAATTTAAACAAGCGTCCAGATAATGTTCCTATAGTAAAGACAAGCTTTACTTCAATGATTTACTATACTTTTTCCGAAGTTTATTTCAAAACATATACATATTTAAACAAAGCGTAATATAAAAAAAAATAATTGCACGAACGTAAGCAGATAATTCGATTTCCAGCAAATACTTTAAAACAATTAATTTCTATAAATTAACGGTCATTAATTAATTAATTATTCTTAAAAACTTAATAAATATATTACTCGGGACAGTATCATGGTCGTTTCGCGTTATAATGGGATTGAGTGAATGACACGTATGTTACACCAACAAGGTACCGACCGTGTTCAAGTTATGTTACTTGTTATGTTGTGGTAATACCAATACGTATGCAAGTATGTTAAGTGAGATTCAACGAAACATGAAGCAATTGCGAATACAACCGAACATAATGCTGATTGTCCATAGATCGACCTGTGATGCCCCTCAATGGCTTTTTTGTAATTTACACGTATGATTCTGTTATCATGCTTTGATACAACTACTCCGTTTTGAATTTATTTACAAAATGTTTCAGATAACACTATTGATGATTTAAATTAATATTTCGCGTTTTCGGACCCATGTCGTTTGTAATAATGGTAATTAATGATAATTAAATTAAGCCAAGTGTAGGTTGTGATGAATAATATATTTTAAATACATAGCATTGTACCCTTCGGGAAATATATATGTGTATTTATTTATTTCATTTATAGTACTAAGTTTTGGGGTCTCTAATCTCTTGCCGAACTCCTAATCTTTACTTGCGCTCACTAAATATTAGGAAGGCGAAGGAGTGGTATAATGCTTCATACAAGTAAAATTTATTCAGAATTGTTATAACCTTCGAATATTGTATTTATGATTACGTATTTACCGTTTTTAATTTATTGTCTTATAGTTAGATAAATAGTGCACTAATTTCATACTTTATATTTTTATAATGAAGTTGTGAGTCCCATGGATATGACGAAAGATATAAGCAGTGAAAAAGTTAGAATAGAAGCTTTATTATAGTCTGGTTTGCATTCTCAAAGCGAAATTATTAGAAAGGTGAAAGTTTTACACCGAACAGTAGCAAGAATCGCAATACTTATCAACGAAGATTTGCTCCGGTAATGCAAAACCACCGAAAGGGGAAATAGAAGAATTATTAACATTGTGTTGCAAAAAAGACAAGCGTCAATCAGAGAGTTATTTCTTCCACGATCCTTTAATATAAAGGTATCAGAGGGGACCTTGCGAACTCGGTTATATACTGCCAGATTAAGCAATCGTCAGCTTGCGAAAAAAACTCGTCTTTTCGAAACAATGAAGAAAGATTGTCTGCAGTGGTCCAAAATGTATCAGCATTTCACCGTTTGAGAATGGCTAATGGTTTTTGTATCAAATTGAAATGTAAATATTTTAAAAATGTTTTCTTATATTACGTGTTAGTTCTTGTTTTTAATTTCTCAATACCAGATCATCTTCACTAATGAGGCACGACTTGAAACGGTTACAGAATGTATAAAATTTGTGAAACAAACGTTATAGAAAGCAATATGTAGCGCAAAGTGTTAAGCGTCCACTCCCTGTGATGGAATGATCATGTATTACTGGGGTTGGAACAGGATCTTTATCGAAGGGACAGTGGACTAGTTTCTGCTAAACAAAAGTGTAGTAGAAACTGTTCTGATGCTCATTGTTACTTCATTAGATGAAGAGAAAGATTCTTCCCTAATTATGCAAGATGGGGCTCCGTGGTGTACGGCAATAATACATCAATATACCAGTATTTGCAAAGCAATTTTCGCGATCAATATTTTAATATTATTAGTTCTAAGGATTCTCTAATTTATATCACACTAATTAATAGTCATATTTTTATTATATGAGTTGTATCAGAAATAAACCACGAATGTTAAATGTAACAACAAAGTAACCCTTTCGGTGCAGTAGTTCAGCCCTGAAGATGTCCCAGACAAATAGGTACGAAACGTCGGCAGATATACAAGCGACGCGGTTCCAGCCCGAAAGCCGAGAAGCAGATAACATGGGCCACGACCGCGGAAGTATACGTACCAGATTAACCCTTGAAGTTATTCAAAAATTTATTTCACAATGCCATTTACTTTAACATACTGTATTGTACCCCGTAGACGCTAGCTTACCATCTTATTTCTGGACAAATTAGATTATGTCGAAAAATTTCTGACAGAAGAATCATTTTGTTACGGGGCACCAATTTGAGCAAAACGGATCGAGTTTAAAAGTGAAGTTATCTGGTAGTCCTCGTAATGTTTGAAAGCCAGAAATGCCCCTTGTAGTTAGATAAGCCATTTATTAAGCATTCTGTAGAACAAGGTTATCAGAGAGTTATTTCTTCCACGATCCTTTAATATAAAGGTATCAGAGCGGACCTTGCGAACTCGGTTATGTACTACTGTATTGAGCAATCGTCGTCTTGCGAAAGAATCGCGTTTTTTCGAAAGAATGAAGAAAGAGTGGCTGCAGTGGGCCAAGATGCATCAACATTTTGCTGTTTGAGAATGGAGAATAGTTTTTGGAATTTAGAGAATATTTGCAAAAGTATGTGATGGTATATGCGTACATGAACAAATGGTAAAGATTCCGCTTTCAAACTGTTAAATAAATTACTGCAATCCTGCTGGTAGTACTTTATTATTTAAGTTTAAAGTTCGGAAGTTATTGCTGTTGAATCCGGTACTATTCCACTATTTGTTAATTCTTAGTTCGTGTTTTTTGTATTGTCATTTGCAAGTCTCTCATCAACTATTGTCCGTCCAGTCGATTTGTTACTTTTGAAAGATAACGTCCTTAGGAATTTAAAAATGTACCTCGTAAAATTCATTATCGTAACTGACTTTTTTTGTTCTCCTGCTTAAAGAATTTTATTACTTTGAATTGCTTATTTTATATTTAATAATTTTAATATTATCACATTATCACATTATCGGCTACATTATTTAATTTGTTTACATATAGACAACCTTGTTCATTATATTTTCCGAAATGTCAACCATAATTATGAATTAATTACTTATCTCATTCAAATATACGCATTATAATCAATTATAATCCAAATTTTAATGCTATACCTTAGAAACACGCCTTTTGCGACACGCTTTATTCTAGTGTTAGGAAGCTTTACTTCCTTTCTTTTTATCCCTTTGTGATTCCTTAATTAATAATTTACAAATTGGGGTAATACAGACAAATGTTTTAAAGGGTTAACGTATTTCTACAAAAAGCTTTATTAACAAAAGATTTATTGAAATGGAAACGGAAAATATAGGCATTATACAACGCACGTTGTCTGTATACGTACAAGTTTTGCGTTTTAACTTGTATAGCGTTGTTTCCTTTATTATCAAAAACATTTACATTTGTACAATATGTTCATTTGCAAACTCCGAAAATAAAAATTGCTACATAATAATGCGTACACAAAATCGTATAGTTAATTTAAATTTTACTAAAATGATTTAATTATTAGTTTATTAATAAATGTAAATAGTTTGATTTACGTCATGTACATATATCTAAACCAGGTATGGGCAACCTTTGACATGTTGTGGGCCAAACTTTAATGTGCAAATACGTTCGCAGGCCGCGTTTAAAAGTAGTGCATTTTAAAGTAGTGTTCATAATTTTTAGCGATAGATATCAGACATGAAATAATACGACAATGTCTCGCGGGCCGGATCAAATCTTACAGCGGGCCGAATCCGGCCCGCGGGCTGATTGTTGCCCACGTATGATCTAAACAATTCGGGAGACAATTCAACTAGTCAACAGAGGATCTACGCGGGTAGTCGGAAGAGTTTCAAGCATCAGGATGAAGATAGCGTTTCTCGTCAAAAATATTCTGGGTGACTTGGCTCCGAAAAAGGCGAAGACTGTTCCTTGCGCTGGGGGAAAGTGATGACGACAATATCTTGAGATGTGCTAGAGTTATGTTAATCGACTACCTTGAAAAAGTAAAAACAATAACGGAGATATATTACGCACCATTTCTCGACAAGGTAAAGGCAGAAATTGCAGAAAACGGCTGAATTTGAGAAAAAAGAATATTTTGTTTCAGTCTTACACTTCGATGGTAGCTACGGCAAAAATTCACTAATCGAGGTTAGAAATTATCGACTACTACCCATCATATTCACTAAATCTAGCCCGTAGCGACTTTTATCTGTTTCCTAGATTCGATGTTCTGCTTGAAAAACAGAGATCGTCATTAAAGGAAGAGGCCATCACATTTGTAAACTCTAATTATGCAGAACTAGATGCCAGCTTCTATTCGGACGTATTAAAGAGATGGGAGCATTAGTGGTAAAAGTGCATGTATACCATATATATATATATATATATATATATATATATATATATATATATATATATATATATATATATATATCCACCAGAAGACTATGTTAAAATACAAACATGTCAAAATACTTGTTCTCAGATACTTGACAGTATGGATCGTTCCAAATTCATTTACAAATTCGAACTTTCAAATCTTAAAAGGTTAAAGAAATAGATTTAGCGTGGTTTTTGTCTTATTTGTCTAATAGGCAACAAACTGTTAAGATTGTCTCTAAAGATACTGATGCACTCTAAGCAGTCTCTTATTAATACCGATCTCCCACAGGGTAGTATTTTGAGACCACTTCTGTTCGTGATCTATTTTGGTAATGTCTGTATTATCATATACATGTGAAAATAAATTTGTAATGACTAACTATGCCGACGACGCACTGTGGTTTCGTGTTTTAAGAGTAACGCCCGTAATTAGCAAATGTTGTGATATGGCAAGGGCTCTAGCACAAATGGCGAACCTTTTCCGCATCCGTCCCATAATTTGATAGCCAGAGGTCAATGAAGTGCATTCTAGTGAATAACCACTTGTGAACATTGCCTGAAATAAATTATAAAGTATATAATTACAAATGTTGCAATTTAGCCAGTTTGTAAACACAGTCTGATGGTATCTTACGACAGCGTAGAAGTCATAGAAAGCGCGGAGGACGTTTGTGGACGACAATGCTCTTTGATTTTTATACTAGAGACTGCAAGCTTTATATTCATATATGTTATAAACGGAGAATCACGAGGGAAAGTAGTTAAAAGTATCAGAAAAGAAGAAATATTTGAAAAAATTCAAACTTTATTATTGATGATCGTAGCAGTCACATTACTTTAAATATTATGGAATATTATCACTAGAAAAGTAAATAAGAATAGAGTACATACCTCCTTCCTGGAATTAAATTGCAAAACAAGTACCAAAGCACAAACAATTCCGTGAGATGCAGAGGGTAATTAGGGTTGCTAATGAGTCACAAAAATAACACGATTGCGTTCTACCGACATATGGCTCCATTTCTCGGGCTTAATTTTTATATTTGCATTAAGGAGGGGTAATATTGGGTATCAGGCATAACTACACGCAAGAATATTAACATAAATATTTTGGAAATATTACCTACGGGAGAGCCCACGCTATGATGCATCGCTTGTGATTAGCGACGATAAATTTTAGACGATCTTCGATATTGGTTCCAAATTATGTTAAATTCATCATAATAACATAAATGTAGTATATAAAACTAAATTATTTTTCTACTTCATCCCCTAATAACTATGATCACTATGTGAAAAGCTTGCTGTTTGGGGTTTGTCAATCGATGAACATTTCAAAAGAAATAATCATGTCGATAACGTTTGCAAAAATAAGTTTTCCTTGTTGATGTGTTCGCATACTCAGCGAAATCGTCAGCTACGTGTGCTACGCGAAACGTGTGTTTGTTATTCATACCTCAGACGTAGTATCACTTTTAGGATGGCAGTAATGACTTGAATCGTGATTTTATTTTATATTATTGTATACATATTTATGTGTGTTATGCCATAGTTCAGCTATAATTATTTATGCGCAAGCTATTTTATTTTATTATTATACTTACTGTTTATATTTTTGAACTTTAATATTTTTATTTCAACACATCTCCGAGGAAAATTTCTTTTCATAAAGTTATCAAACTAGATACAAAACTAATTATTGTTACCGCAAACAGCGTTTGTTATTAACCGAGAGGGATTTAAGTACACTAAGCTAACAATGTATAACAAATTGCACTAAAATAAAACTCACAACCATGCTAACTTTAATACGTCAGATCATCAACTGGCAAAGGAACTTAAACTTAACAGTTTAGAAGAATTCTTTAATTAATTTTTGGAGTTTGTTCTTGCCACTTTGTCATAAGCATGTAATACGAGGATAGTTTGACAAGTAGTGAGAATGGCACATAGGTGGCGCTCTAATTGGTAAAACAAATGCACTGTAATTTAGGCTGCCTATTTATATGTTTACATTCCAATATTTAGGTAAATCGGTTGATTAGTTTATTTTTGACAGCTGATTGAAAAAGAAGCAATACGTCGTTTTGTTAAAATGAAAAAGCAGAGTATCGTGCGGTGATTATATACTTCGTAATTAAGGGTACGAAAGCTACTGATATACAAGATGAGTTACGGGAAACATTAGGTGAATCTGCCCCATCACCCGCCACAATAAGTAGATGGATAAATGAATTTAAACGTGGTAGAACCAGCTGTGTTGATGAAGCGCGCTCTGGAGCACTCAAAATCGTGACTTCTAAGGAAATGATTATAAAAAGCCATAATATTATTACGCAAGATCGACAACACAAAGTGAGAGAGATAGCAGACATGGTAAACATTTCAACAGAACGCGTACACCACATTTTAACGAAATAACTGGGCCTTTCCAAGCTTTCGGCAAGATGGGTGCCGCGATTGCTTACGACTAATCAAAAGTTCACTCGTTTACGCATTTCCAATGAGTGTTTGGACCTTTATAAGCGGAATCCGGTTGATTTTTGTAGACGATTTATTGCTTGCGATGAATTGGATACACTACAGTGCACCTGAAACTAAACAACAGTCGAAACAATGGTTAGAACGTGGTTCTGCACCTCCAAAGAAAACGAAAACCACTTTATCGGCAAACAGGGTGATGGCATCAATTTTTTGGGATTCAAAGGGCATTTTGCTCATTGATTACCATCAGAAAGGTGCCACAATAAACGGATAATATTATGCAGAACTTCTACAAAAATTAAATGTTAAGATTCGTGCTAAACGGTCAGGAATGGCAAAGAAAAAGATTCTGTTTCACCAAGATAACGCTCTCTCGCATACCAGCACAGTTGCGATGTCCAAAATCCACGAGTTGCATTTCCAATTCGTACCGCATGCGCCTTATTCGCCGGATCTAGCCCCCTCCGACTTCCACCTTTTTCCAAAATTGAAAACGGTATTAGGTGGAAAGAAATTTTCGTCTAACGACGAGCTTATCATCTTCGTAAATGAGTATTTTGCAAGCCTTCCGGAATCGCATTTTAGAGATGGCATAAGGGCACCGTTGGAATAAATGAATTGCTGTTTTAGCTGTTTGAAAAATAAAAATTATTTTGTATTTAAAAAATTCGTTTTTCTTTTCCATTCTCACTACTTGTCGAACTACCCTCGTAAGAGCAATTAATACTATAGATTCGTTAGGTACAAAATTATCAAAAAAACGGTAGTATTAGGGTTACGTTAAGTTATACCGATCCGCTCTATATAATAGCTTCTTATATTCTTTACCATAACAATACTACTGAAGGGCATATACGTTAGACTTTAGAAAGAAGCCAATTAAATTTTAAAACCCTTAAAAACTTAAAAAGTTACGCATTGAAAAAATGTCTTTCAACGTTATAAAGAAATACGAACTATAGATAATATAATAAAGAAAAAGACGCTGTGCAAAAGTTTTAGATTTTCTCAAGTACGATCTCTACATATAATAAGCTATGAAACTGCATAAGTTGGCAGAAAAATATAAAAATATCCAAATATGACAACGTAAACTTAATTTTTCTCAAGGTAGTCCGAGATAAAGAAATGTATATCTCAGAATAATTTGTGAGAGAAAAGAGATTTGAATATAACGGAACTTCAGGAGAAATTCTACGCAAAATCATTTGAATATTAATTAATATTTTAAAAACTATTTTTAAAGTTAATAATTGGAGAAAGCGTTTAATATAGAAAACGCATGCCTCTTTTATCGAATGTCTGCTAAGTAAAATCTTAGTAATCAGGGATGGAAAATGTTTCAAAGGTAGAAATAACAAAGAACGAATAACAGTAGTCGTGTATTAATATGTTAGGAGAAGAAAAGCTTGCCAAGACGTTTCAAAGGAGTAAATACTAGATTTAAAGTACGAATTAGGAAATAAATCTTGGTTGCCAAATAATTTTTTTAAAAAATTAGATTGCAAGACCTAACACAAACAAGTTGTACTTTTTGTGGTCAATCGCCAAACACATCTTTTTCTAGCAGCAAAAGAATTGAGGAATGTAAAGATAGTGTTTTTACTCTAAACACAATAAGAAAATTACAACCAGTAGCATAATAAAATGTCTCAGAAATTAGATTTTAAAAAGTTTATGAATGCACTGGAAAGTGATCAACCTATCCATAATAATGTTGATCTGAATACATAAACAAGACAATTAGCATAGTGATGTATTGCAAGAATGAAAAGAGTTGATTTGCTAAAGCTGAATTTAATAATTCGGTCACTTGCACTTTCAAAGATTGAAGAATGTTGGCATTGCGTACAAAGAACAAACACAATAAAAATTGTAATAATTTATAAGCACGAACAAGGATGTTATAAAGCAAAACGTTCAACAAATGACAATGTTAAACAAACTAGCAATGTAGATTTACATAATGAAGATACAGAAATTATAAAGCCATTTACATAAGAAATGATGCATGATGTGAATATGAAGAGCTTTAGTTTGTGTAAAACGTATCCAATTATACTTTTAGTGCCAAAGTATTTTAAAAGATTCGTTTACCAAGATATATGAAATATTCTACATTTAATTACGAGAATGTTGTCACCACTTGTATTGGATATCTTTAGGGCTTAACCAATGCTACTGCTTCCATTATTGTACTGAGACTAAGACAGTCCCAATAACGAAACGTCGACACCAGAATTATCGAAAACGCGAGGTGTTTCACCCCGGAAGCCAAGATGAAAAAAGTTAACATTATTTATTTCTTTGTTACACATATTTCAATTATGTATCCATTACGTGGTTTATGCCAAGTTTAAAGCGTCTCCATATACGCGATATGGCGATTTAGTTGTACGTCTGGCAGGATGAACACGAACTTCTATACATTTCCTTCTTTCGGATGAGTGCTCATTTGTGTGACAGAGAGAAGTATAGTTTTTCCTCAGGTAGTCCCATGCTAGGTTACTAATAATGCCGCACCTGAAAATTATACCTTTTTAATTGGGCCGCTGTCTTTCCCTTTTGGTTTAGTATACTGATGTTTGTTTGCAGCACTAATTTAGATTTTCTTCATTTTATGTAACTGAATACCTACTGGAAGTCTATGAGAGTAATTCCAATTACATTAGATATTCTCTTGCTTTTTCCATTATGCGCATTATAGTATTTATGAGGTCTATTGTCTTGACTGAATCCACATTGATACCTTGCTTTTACTGCTACTAAGCATTCGCCTTAGTATTATACGAGGCGTGTTTTCTAAGTAAATATCGTTTTTAAATATGGCCATAACAGCGCTAGTTGTTCCGCACTTGAGTGCTGAGTATCTACATATGCTGTAGTCACAATTCGTTCATGTTTACGTTTTTTCGTGCATATGTAAAATTTCTCAGATATTTGGAAATCCTGCCGATTGTAAAATCCGCGGTGTGATTAATTTTCCGCACTGAAGACTAAAAACTTATTATAGAAAGTTAACGTATAAGTTCGAAAAAACAAACGCTTTACGATTACGCAAGTGTCAAAGCATGCTCTTTATACAGTGATTGGCAAATCAGGTGGCAAATTTCTATGAGAATAAGTTTCAGAAGCTTTTTGATAGTAATTATGCTGAGGAGTATATTAAGGTACAAGCTTTCTTATAAAAATAAAATTGTTGAATAAATTGAATTTTATCAAAATGAAACGGAAAATCTGCTTCGTCGTTTACATCTTAAATGCAATGCTCGGTAATGTAGTTTCTCTATAGTTTTTGTTTTCGTGTTGGCCTCCTTTCTGACATCTACTCATGGTCTGTTCGATATTCCATTCATCGGGAACTTTTTCTCCTTATACAATATATTTGTTACGACTACTTTTCTATCCACATTTTTATACCAGTTTTTTTGCCTTATATATTCTTCTCGTTTGTTAACTTTCTTCAGGAACCTCTTTGTATTTCTATCCCTTTGTGCAGTTTCTACTTCTATTGTGTTATTATTTATCCATTTTTATTTACTGTCTTATTATTTTGGTACTTTCATTTTTGTCTTATATTCGTCTTCTATTTTATTATCATATAGTAATAAAATAAATGAATAATATATATTTAGATGCTTTGCATAACGAAATAAATTTAAAGCTATTTGGTTGAATTTATCGTAATTTTGTTTCTTCTTCGATTAGAATAATTTCAGTTAATCTTTTTTTAAGATAATCCCTCTAAGAATTAATGTGAAGAGGGTAAAGAAAAAGCTTTCGTTCCTCGAAAATATGTTAAAATAGTTAGTGTAAATATAAACGTTAAATAAACAACGACGGTATAACAGAAACCTAAAGCGAAGTTGTAAATATAAAGTAATTATTTTGTAGTTAGTATAAAACACAGTCAATTGAAGTCACTCTTGCCATTTGTAAAACAAAAAAGGACAAAATTGTAGCCGTACAGTTCGCACGCCATTATACACCGCAAAATATAAATATATTTATACACCAGAATCTCCGTGAAGGGCTGTAGTTTCAGACTATGCTTTAGATGGCGACAAATAGCTTTTTAAAAACTCGTTACGACAACAGCTCTTGACAGAGCTCAAGAATACATACATACGTGTTACATCACTCGAAACAAAGAACTGACATACATTAGCACGTATATGAAATACAATATGAACCACTAATAAAATGATATGATGGTTCCTTTAGAGGTTACGAACCAAAACAAACTTCAAATTTATATTTCTAGATTTATCTACTATATTTTACTATATTTCTCACATTTTAAACAAATTATTTACGTTCCTTTTATTTTCTTTTTATTTTTTGCTTACGTTCGGTTATTCATCCAAATAAATTTTTATATACTCTTTTATTATGCCATTTGAAACGTTGATGTTCAGCATCGTTTTCAACCTTTCTAAGTCAAATAGTCTAGCTTCGTCGACAGTTCTGTGTACCTGGTGGGTCTTGAAATCGATTAGAGACAGTAATACAATGTAATGACCGCGAACTGGATGTCCATCTGTCATAAATAAGTAGAATAGGTAGTTATTAACGAGGTGTTTGCCGCTTATATGCTCACGTCGCTGTTTGTTTGTTGGCAGATGTTTTGTGCTATTGCATTCAAGGCCATGAAAGTGCTTTCACTGTTACTTGAGAGATGATATTTAGTTCTCTCTCATTATTTTGTATATTTATTCAAGTCGCTACGGCTTTATGTAAGTAACTACAAAAATTAATTTTCATTATAAAATGAATTTGAATTAGGGAAATATTGTTTAAATATTCGTTTTTACCGAACGGCACAATTACAATTCATCTTATTTCCGGTAAAATATTTCTTTGTACTTATTATTGATGAATATCTACTAGATTAAGATCAGTGTTCGATGTATGTATTCTTTTTCATATAACTAATTTTCAGAAAACGATATTTTTCATATAACTTTATTGAACTCTAGAAAACAATAAATCGTCTTAAATACTTAATAGACCATGTCAAGAAGATGAGTTGTAAACAGCAAACACGCATACTAACTATACTACCCTCCAGAAAATAAATATGGGATATCTGTCTTTCCGTTTTTTATCACGTTTACGGATTCGAAGCGCCATTAACTATTCTCTTTGCAAACTTTCAATGACATGTTATAGAAGGCTTTTTTTTTAAATATATATCTATATATACATACATATATATATATATATATATATATATATATACATATATTTTTAAAATATATATAATATATTAACGTGTGTTTGCTGAGTGTAAAAGGCGTTCAATAGATGCTTGGCAATGACAAATGGCAAAGAAGTAACTTACAAACAGGCAAAACCGAAGCAGTAACAGCAGCAACATGGAATAGGGACGATGTATGAATCGAGTTCGCATGGGTCGGGTTAAATATGACAGCTCATATTTTTACACTTGACGAAAATCTATGTCATTTACGGACCTTACTTGACATCCCATGGTCTTTCTTTTCGAACGAGAAATTTCGCCGTATCTCGGTAGAACAAAAAAAGTATTATAAAACGTTATTTCAAAAAATTTTAGCGAATGATATATGTTTGTCTACAGTAAGATCTAGTTAAAATTAATAGCAGAGGCTACTTTATATTAAATTTCGAATGTATTCATCTGGACTACAATAAAGAACATGTATATTTCATACAATTGAATTGTGTAAAGTATCTTTTTAATTATATTTAATAAAGAAATAGAAATTACTAAGAGCGGTTTACGTGGGCAAGGTGAAAAGTTCTCGGCCTGACAATGAAAGACTGCGATTTAAATTTAAAAAATGATTGTATTTTTTCTTCATAATCTCCCTTGAGTTCAACACACTTGGTCCAGCGTTTTTCTAATATCAATATTCCTTCCCGGAAGTGACAGTCTAGAAGGCTGTCAAAATATTCTTCTACGGTCCTTTCAACTTCTTCGTTGGATGTGAATCGCTTTCCAGAAACAAATTTTTTTAAATTTGGGAATAGATGGAAGTCTGAGAGTGCAAAATCAGGAGAATAGGGAGGATGACCAAGCAAATCGTACCCCAAATCCCGCAATATTTCCATCGCCAACGCACCCTTGTGTGCGGGTGCGTTGTCCTGATGAAAAATGATTTTTTTCTTCTTCAAACGAGACCTCTTCTCACGAATTTTGGCATCCAGCTGGTCAAGAAGGTTAAAGTAATATGCGCCTGTAATTGTTCTGCCGTTTTCAAGGTAATCAATTAACAAGATTCCTTTTGCATCCCACAACACGCTGGCCATGACTTTTCCGGCAGATGCGATCGACTTCGCTTTCTTTGGCTCTGAACCACCGGCTTCCGCCCACTGCTTCGACTGCTCTTTCGTTTCTGGCGTGTAGTGGTGGACCCATGTCTCATCCATGGTGACAAATCGCCGCACAAAATCGGTCGGATTCTTGTTAAATCGGGCCAAAGAATGCTCCGAAAATCGTTTGCGCATTTGCTTTTGATCGACATTCAGCAAATGTGGCACCCATCTTGCGCAGAGCTTTCTCATCTCTAATTCTTTATGCAAAATGTTTAGCACCCTTTCTTCCGATATTCCCACAGCCTTAGCTATCTCACTCACTTTCATTTGCCTATCGTCCAACACAATATCATGTACTTTTTCGATGATTTCTGGTGTGGTTGCGGTTTTTGGCCGTCCTTCACGTGGGTCATCTTCGAGGGACGTACGACCACGTTTAAATTCAGCTTCCCACTTTTTAACGGTTGACATCGAAGGAGCAGAGTCCCCGTACACTTTTGTCAACTTCGGATGAATTTCCATAGGGGTTAAAACCATCCAAAACAAAGAATTTTATAAGAGCACGATATTCAAGTTCAATACGCACGACGTCTACTACAAAAATTCTTGCAAACAAACTACTTGAGAGAACAAGTCGAAAGTTTTCATATGAACTAAAGATACATGCAGCCACGCAGGAAACATAAATTTCTGTTAACTGTAACGCCATCTCTGTGTCAGGCCGAGAACTTTTCACCTTGCCCACGTATTATAACCAATCTTATGATGTACTCACTAATAATTTCTTAGTTTCTTCTTTTTATTTATTAGCTTATCTTTAGGAATAATAAATGAAATGCTGTTTCTTCACAACCTTTTAAAAGATTAACCTTGAGAAAGTTCTTAACATTATAGTTGGTAAGGCAAATTTAAAATTTGAAATAAAATTGTATTACTTTGTTAATATATTTAAGTTTTGTGAAGTGTGCTTTTAGTGATAAGAGCTACAGAAAAAACAATTTTAAATTGAGAAATGAGAAAATCTTTTTTTATATCTAACAATTCCAGAATTTCAATTAAGAAATCAAGGATATGATCCTTAGTCACCTTTCAAATTGAGGCACCTATCAACGGTGCGCAAGCTTATTAATTCCATTGTCATAGAATTTTGCCGCCTGGGACTTCAATCACTCATTCGCACCTACCTGCAGTTCCGTGTCGTTCGCGAAGCGCTGCGTTACGAGTTAGGTCTTCATGTTTGGAAAAAAATAGTTATCGCTCGACGTAATGTCCGGACATTACGACGACCTCTCATTCAAAGTGAACCAAGAGTTTTCAACTTTTTACTGATCCTCGTTTTTATTTGGGCTGCTTATCTTTGTGCCAGTTGCAACCGAATTTTTATTTAGTATTTAAATATTTTTATATGTTTTTGAGCTTATTAAATGTTAATTAATATTGGAAATTATATAAGAAAATGCCAAGGGTTTGGGTGATACAACAATTTATTATACTTCAACAGACTGCACGACTGGCAACCTGAATTAATTGTAAAGTCACACGTTCGACTTTACAATTAAACGCGTACAATGATAATCGATCACGATCACGATCACTTTAGATCATTCATATAAACAATAAGAAATGACAGCAAATTAACATTATAATTTTGCAAATACAAATACAATTTCTTTTATTGTTTCGGACCTTCTTACACCTAAATGTGTTAACTCGTGTGCTCGCTATTTATTCGCGCTTGAATAATATTAAACGCTGCTTGTCGATATCCACTTGCAGGAATTTATATTTTTCACAATTCTCGCACGAATTCTTCTTCGCAAATAAATGATTGATATGCATCATATCAAACGACACACACATGCAATGGACAGAATGGCCTGCTATACAGGTCTAACTCTCCCTCTTTTCTTCTTGAGTTTTTAGGTTCTCTCTGAACTCTTAGTTTCTCTCTGTCTCTCTGATTAAAATTTCCGACTACTTATATAAATACTAATTGGTTCCATTACCCACTCCACAGACAAAGGGACTTTCCTCTTTCGCCCAGCTAGATTATTACTTATAAGTGCACATCATAAACTCAGATAATATATATAACACATGGATCAATAAGTCCCGAGACTAACAATGAAAACAACATTTTTTTTGCAAAATTTTTTTTTATTCATCAACATAATCACCTTTTAGGGTGATACAATGGTTCCAACGCTTTTCCAATTTTTCAATACCATGTTTATAAAAAAATTTATCTTTCGCTTCAAAATAGGCTTCAGTTTCAGCGATGACCTCCTCATTTGAGCCAAATCTTTTTCCCTGGAGCATTTTTTTAAGATCAGCAAAGAGCCAGTAGTCACTGGGGGCTAAATCTGGCGAATATAGGGGGTGGGGAAGCAGATCAAAACCCCATTCGTTCAATTTTGCCATTGTTTTCATCGACTTGTGGCAGGGTGCATTGTCTTGGTGAAAAAGGATTTTTTTTCTCTGCATGTGCGGTGGTTTTTTTGCGATTTCCTCCTTCAAAAGCACCAGTAAGTCAATATAATAATCACTGTTGATCGATTTACCTTTTTCGAGGTAGTCAATGAAAATCACGCCATGTGTATCCCAAAAAACTGACGCCAGGACTTTGCCAGCTGACTGCTGCGTTTTCGGACGTTTCGGACGGCTTTCGCCAGCTGTGCGCCACTCAGATGACTGCCGCTTCGACTCTGGAGTGTAGTGATGTATTCATGTTTCGTCCATGGTCACGTAACGACGCAAGAAATCTTTTTTGTTGCGAGTAAATAGCGATAAACAGCTTTCTGAATCATCGACTCGTTGCTGTTTTTGTTCCATCGAGAGCAATCGCGGCACCCACTTGGAAAAAACCTTTTTCATGCTCAATTTTTCATGAAGGATAGTAAATACACTTCCATATGATATCTGTGTCATCTCAGCAATCTCACGGAGCTTCACTTTACGATCTTTCATTATAATTTTTGTCACTTCACTCACATTTTCCGGTGTAACGGCTTCCACAGGTCTACCCGAGCGTTCCGCGTCATTTGTGTCGGTACGACCACGTTTAAACTCTGCAAACCACCGACAAATCGTTGCTTTTGATGGACAAGAGTCCGGGTAACATTTTTCAATCCATTGTTTTGCTTGCGTGGTGTTTTTACCCATTAAAAAACAATGTTTTATCAGAACACGAAACTCGGTTTTTTCCATTCTTTAAACAAACTACAAAACGACTTTACTCCAACCTCGATAACTCAGCTGTTTCTGGTCCGATCGACTTAAAATTTTGACACGTTTCAAGCAAAGGTTAGTACTCTAGAAAGACGTGGTTACTGGGTTACTACGAGCGCCATCTATGGGTTAGTCTCGGGACTTATTGATCCATGTGTTACATATGTATGTTATAGCTAAACGTACATTAAGGGATTATAAAATAAATACTCTCTTTTCAAATTGAACCGAATATACAAAATGGGAAAGCAGATGATATAACGAAAACGAATATAAATGCATTTCGACTATACAATATACTTATATCCCTTGTAAAATTAAAACTAAAATACGAATATTCTTCTGAGAAAATATACATAATAGATACAATAAGTGGACCTAAAAACTATAAATTGTGCGTAAAGGATTATATATAAAGTAAACAATTATTACATCTTGTTAAAATTAATTAAAAACGTATAATATAAAGAACATAAATATAAATGTATTCCGACAATACAACGCATTTATATGCTCTGTATAATTAGAACATTTCTGGCAACTTTAATGATACATTAAGGGAAATCCATATAAATACACCAAAACTAAATTATATAAATGCCACAATGTGTTTATATTAATTAAGGCCCCTTCTGAGAATTAGTATAATACATTTACATTTGGAAATTTAATTAAGTAACATGTTTATTTAAACGTAATTAAAAAATTAAAATACACAAACGAAATGAAATATTCTATTCAAAGAATTACGCGTACCATTACGAAATGTGATTAGTCGTGTGTGGGCGCTCGTGAAAGAAACAAAATCCCGAAAAATTTTTCCGGACGCTTGTTTTGATTCGCTATTCTTAACTTCTTCAATTTCTAACAATATATCTCAGAGTTTATTATCGAACCACGTTCCACAAGTACCCGCGACCATTTTTTGGGGCGCATCCTCAACGTCGTAAAAAATGGTCGCGACGGTCCTTCTTGCTGATAAAATTTGCAAACACTTTCTTGGTTTTTTGGAATAAATCGTGTCTCCATTCCATACACTCTTTTTTGGTCTCACGAGTTATGCTTTACTTAAATGTAGTCTCCTCTTGCGACACTACCGAGAAGTGAGTTACCTATGGTAACTCACTTCTCGGGTAGTGGGTACCTATCTGGCACAAAATGGTTTAGTAGCCGAGCTCTTTTCTTTCAATGTTGTGCTATAAACTTCGTGAAATTTGAGATAACTCCAGTGAGAATTCCGTAATTGCGAGGTGGTAGTTTTCACGAAACCTTTCGTTGATTTTCGCCACCAATTTATTAGGTACAATTGTTGGTTGTCTACTTCGCTAGACATTGGGACGGCCATTTTTAAACATAATGTATCAATGCTATCCTTCGCCTTTATTCGTTAATTTGCTTCCATACGTCTCACTAAGTTGCCGCACACATTTTAAAAAGTCATGGCGAACAAAGCGGAAATATAACAAACTACACGTTATCACAGACGGACACATGCTGAGGGAACACTTGGGCATCGTGATGGCAGCGCTGATCCTGCCCCCTCCTAAGTTGCTTTCTAGATAGCCCTCGTACTATACAATGTTTTTCCTTAATATCGTTCTTATTTTCCCGGACCATGTATAAATGTTTTGTAGGCAACAGAATCATCTAGGAAGTTCTCCTTTGCATGCGCTTTAATAATTTGTCTTGTATCTCATTATTTCTCAAATTTTTTTTATCCATCCTGAAGCAACAGTGTTTATAAATATAATCATTATTCAGGTTTATGCATAATAATTAAGAATCTCATTTTCAAAATGATTCATCAGGCTTGCCAGTATTTGTTTCGAAAACGTTTTCCTTGACATTGTGTTCTCGGATTATTAAGTCAGAAAGTAATTATATAATATACAATTTGATATAATTATTTTATTATTCACATTAGATTTTGAATATTTTTTCTTGTATATGTGATTTGAACTAAACGAATGTTAAATGTTTCTTAGTATACAAAATTAAAATGTTATAAAATGTGTTATGTATTCTTATTACATATCGGAAAGAAAACGGTGACATTATTCTTATTTATTCGTCTGGGCAGAGAATGTATTCCAAACTTTAAAGAATCGCGTAACAGATGGCGATGCAATAAAGTTTATTCGGGCACTAAATTCAGAACTGCAAATGCACTTTTACAACGGCACATGTGCTCTTATTGGGTTATTCGTATATTAACGTTGAGTCGACCACCCGTCTTTTAAGACTGGCTCGATGGCTGTATTTTTCGATGGGAGGGACAGCTTCGACGTTTAAAAAATATATGTACTTTTAAACTTTATTAGTATATGCCATAAAAAAATAATGAAACAGTTTTTATACGTTTATGTTAATACGTATGAGTATTATATATGTTGCATTACGATGGATTATTATATATTCCTGAAAATGTTTAATACGTACATTGGTTTACTAATTGACGAATTATTTTTAGAAGATCTGAAAATGTATTTTTTGTTATTATTTATTAAAAATCATTATTATTTTCATATTTATTATCGAAAAATAACCGTTAAACATATTGATGTTATCATGCTTTTAGAAATGAAAGTAAAATACAAGTATAAATATACAAATATAATACACAAATTCTGTAAGTAATTGCGCAATAATTATATGTGACTACATGTTGATATAATTGTCTATCGCGTACAAAGCATGAGGATTTTAAGAGCAGATTGAATCTCTGATTTGGATACGATGTCGCTTGACAATTTATTATAAATTTTAGCCATGGAGTATACTGATGAATTTTTATAAGGATCACTCTACTATTATTTAACTTGACACACGAATGGGAATACCTATCATTGGCAAAAATTTAAGCAAGTAATCAGGCGACATTTGTCCAAGATGCTTATGATGTAGAATTTATGTTTTCAAGACTATAAGGTCAATATGCAAAGTAGGATTTACAGATAAGTTTAAGTAAGACCAAATATTTGGCAGTTAACTTCTATGCAAAATTTGAAGTTGTTTTAAATGATGATGGATATAGCAAACAAACAATTAAGTCTAAATACCTTAGTATCACCATAGATAGTAATTAGATTGCCAGGCGAGAATCCAACCAGAGAGTGCATAAAGCTAGACATTGTAGGTGATTTAAATTCTGTGTGATGGGACAAAAATTGAACTAAAAATAGCAAAAAAAAATAAAGCAACTAATGGTAGAAAGTTTTCATGTTAGATAGTCAAATCTAAAAAGAAGAAGATAAAAGTAAAGTAACAGTTGCAGAAATGAATGACTTATGAAAAAGTTGTAGAGTGCTTCGAAAGGAA
Source organism: Dermolepida albohirtum (assembly GCA_031893035.1). NCBI lineage: Eukaryota > Metazoa > Arthropoda > Insecta > Coleoptera > Scarabaeidae > Dermolepida > Dermolepida albohirtum. The sequence goes on from JAVIWB010002669.1 coordinate 222,777, forward strand.
AGAGTTGCTAATTCAGAAATAAGAAGTAGTATATTGGCCATAGAAATAATAATACACAAGATAGGAAATGATAGCCGGAAAGCCTTTTCTATTGGATACCGTGAAAAAGGAATAAGAGGAGTTGATCTTGGAAATCTTGGATTGAGAGAATCAGAACAGCAAAGGATTTTGGACGAATTTAGAGATTATAATCCTATTTTAAATATCCTGAAAAACAATTTACATCATCTATAGATGATTTAGGACAACTGCAATGTAAATTGTGATAACAGACTGATGTCAATCCATTAGCTATAGCAACGAATACCTGACAAACACTGAATTACTGATGCTTCTTGTAAGCGATGAAATGATTAAACTAATTAATAGTAATCCTTTGGAAAGTGTACATCAAGTACATGATTATCAAAATACTCGAAAATATATTGACCAAAATGATACAGGGAAATGTTTATTAACAAAGACATTATTGGAATGTAAATAAATCATTATTATATTATATAAGTGATAGAACATATTCAACATAAAGTATGTAATGTTCTCTACTATGTATTCAAGTACAAACTTTGGAAAAAATTATTCGAATGGGAATTTATTTACAATATCTGGGTGATTACATTTCTGAAAAAGAGTTAAGATATTTTGACTAAAGTAAAATGAAGTTAAATAAATAGTGCAAGATTTGTTAAATATAGTGCCACAGTTATGTAAAATAAAATTGGGAAAGCCAATGAGACCTCTGCAAAGATTATTTTTGCTTTTATTTAATGTTTAAAGCACTTACAGTTCTGTAATTAGGGAAAAACTTTTTCAAAATAAAGGAGTTTATATTTGCATTTTACTAGCTTACTGGTGCTCTCGTTATTTAGCTATTGCCTACCTATATATGGCCCTTGTTTGGATTTCGATGATGTGGGACGGTTGCAGAGAGTGCAAAATTCGTGTGTGCGATACATCTTTGGTGTTCGTAAGTATGAAAGAATACCACATAAATTAAAAACTTGGTGGCTGAATATGCGAAATCGCATTGCTTTACATTCTCTGAACCTTTATCATAAAATACTTTTGACAAAGTGTCCTTCATACTTGCTGTATAAGGTTAGGTTTCGGTACGATGTGCATAATATCAATGTAAGAAGGAAGAATATGATTGGTTCACCTAGATACCGCACAACTTTTTTTAGAAGATCTTTCACGTATAATATTTATCACTATTACAATTCTTTGGATGATCACTTCAAGTTCATGGGATTGGTGTCTTTCAGGCGTGCTATATTTAATTACCTATTTGATAAGCAGTCTTGTGTGTGATGTCTCTTTCCATTGTTAACTTATTCTTGTATGCTAGGGAATTTTTATATTACTTTTTTATATTACTTTGCATAATTGTAATGACTTTGTTGGGTTACGGTTGTGTGCACTGGCAGAATAATTCAATTAGCTTAGGTTTTTATTAGTTCCTAGTATTAGGCAATTACTTTGTTATTTATATTTCCTTATAACGTTAAGGGTTTGGTGTTAGAGCAGGGGATGACTTGTAGTCATCCATCTGAACCACCTCTTAGGATTTTCCATTCAGTTGAATGTTATGTATTTATATTATTTACTTGTATAATTACTTCCGGGGAAATAAAGGCATATTATTATTATTATTATTATTATTATTATTATTATTATTATTATTATTATTATTATTATTATTTAACCTTGAATTATTTGACGAGAAATGTATGGAATGAGAACATATTCATCATTGGAAAAGATGCGTTAACACCTAGAAAATTACTTTTTCTCTCTTGATGTAAACAAATATCCAAGATTTTCTGAAATTCTTTAGCATAGAACTTCTGGTTAGCCTTATGAATATTCGCGGTTATTGTTGTTTTTGTTCGACTTCTGGTCTGGAACCGCATCCCTTGTATTACTTCTGCTGATATGCGGTCCTTTCTGCAAAGGGTTATAACAGTAGAATAGAGTTTGTTCCTTGCAAGAGTGATGAAACATTGGCAGAGGAAACACATTAGACTATGTTGCTTGCGTAGAGATTTACAGGCACTTCCAGGGTATTTCAAATATTAGGTATAGAATTGATTCATATTTTAATTAATTAGACATATCGTATGATAAAATATTTACTGTAAAAGTTTACATAAGTCACGTCTCTTACTAAGTTATTTTAAGTTATTTATTTTATGTATTCATAAATGATGTAATGTAAACAAAATTTTCTTTTCGTGGAGCGCAAAAAAGTCATTGGCTTGCAAAGTTAAATTTCTCACTTTGTATTTCTTGCGAATTTTGACCTCAGCGACTGGTACTTTAAATTCAAACAATTTTATTCCGTTACCTATCGAATTTTTTCAAGCTACTGCTAAAGATTAAATATTTATTTTTAATCATGAAATTTTTAATGGAGAAAGTTTTTCGAAAATGTTGTTTTTGTGTGCTTTATGTAAATATTATTTATCATTGATTTACTTAATTTTATGTTTCTCTACGCGAGATTAATTTAAAATATTTTTACTTAATAAATAAATCAAATGTTTTTTTCTAATGCGTATGTATTGAAGATTTCTCAATTCTGCTCTTTCCTCATACAAAGTTTCCATTGTGAAAAGGTTGCTTTCTTTGATACGTGGGTTGTTTTTTAAGTTTTGCATATAAAACTGGAATAAAATAATAGACAGCTTTTAAAAACTTTATTGCTTTTCGAAGTATTCTCCACGAAGATTAATGCACTCTTGTATGCGCTCAAACCAATTCTGGAAGCAGTTGCTCCAGTCGTTTATTGGTACAGTCAAAAATTGGGTTTTTCCCAAAGGTTTTTTTGCCTTTCCGAAAACCAAGAACGGGCTGGGTGGTCAAACGTTCCAGTCGTCAGAAGGAACAGTTGCGTTTTTGAAGACTTCGACTGTTCCTTCTGATGACTGGAACCTTTGACCACCCAATCCGTTCTTGGTTTTCGAAAATGCGTAGAAACCTTTGGGACTTAGGTCCGGCGTTAAAAATTCAATTGTCTTGTGTGTTGTGTGGGAACCAACACCGGACGAGGATGATTCGTTATTCGGGGTTGATTTTTCGAAGCTCAGCGATGACTTGTGGCAAACAAATGGTTGTATACCATTCGGCAGTAACACTTCTTTGATCTTGTAGAGGAATTGTTGCTACACGACCTGCTTTCGAGACAAATCTCGCGACCATCTTTTTGGAGACACTTCGGGAACGTATGACTTTTCTTGGCTTTGCTTCACCTTGAAACACCCCAACAAACTACTGGCGTTTATTCTCGAGCTCGTATGAGTAAATCCAAGATTCATCGCCACTGACAATGTTGTACACGTTTTTAGAGTTTTCGGCTTTGAAGCGATCTAGAGGTTTTTGGCGTCAATTCACTCTAGCTGCTTTCTGTTCTTCAACAGATGCGGGAAACTATTTTTACACAAACAAAATTTTTTGAATTGAAGTCTGAAATTTCTAATAATGGTTCAATCTGGCGATGTGTCACATGTTGATTTTCATGATGATCTTGCACACAGCATCGATGTTTCCCTGGAGAAATTGTTGATTGATATGATGCTTCATTGCCAAAAACAGAAAACAATTCGGCGAAGCATTCCTGTTAAGATAATTGTCTTCGAAAGTTATAATAAATTATTCCGCGAAAATGTTTCTATTTTTCAACTAACTTGTCAACTTCGTCAGTTCTTTGTAGATACAACACTACACGTATCGCACCAAAACCTTGGATGTAGATTAACTAAAGATGGTGGTTAATTTTTAATAGAGACATTTGATTGTGAAATTTAAAAGACATCCCACGTAGCATTTATTACGAAGACTTTTACATGAAGTAAATCATATAATTTCTTGTTATTATTAAAGTCCATCCTATAATTACAAGACCTAAGATAATATAAAGAAACAAATATACATCACAAATTGCCTATTTAAGGCCAACATTTTTTCACTTGTGTTTGACTATTCAGGGGTTTATAGGTATTTTTCTGTTTATTATGTGATTTTACCATAACTACTATATATATACATATATATATATATATATATATATAATATGTAATGTATAATCACTATAATATTGTACTTACATGTTCGACAATGTGACGAAGGAGGATATATGTATATATATATATATATATAAGGATACTACTAACAATATAATAGCTGATAAACTTACCAAGAATGGTTCAAAAGTATCGTGGGCGCATAATATGTACGAGGGAGCGTTTTTATATTCGCGGAATGGGGGGCAAGGGGTGGAAATAAAAAACCAAATTATTTTTCTTTTTCAATATATTCACCTGCAAGACGGATACATTTTTCACATCTTTCAATTAATTTATTTATACCCTCATAAAAAAATGATTTCTCTTTATCTGCAAAATACGCCGAAACTGCCTCCTTGACTTCATCATCGGCAGTATATATTTTTTACCCGCAGCTCTTTTTTCATTTTCGGAAACAGGTAATAATCACTCGGGGCCAGGTCTGGGCTGTAGGGTGGGTGATTCACAATTTCCCCACCTTATGCAGGGCAGTTAACGCAACGCGGCTCTTGTGGACGGGCGCGTTGTCGTGCAAAAGCAGTACACCTTTTGTCAATTTTCCCCGTCTTTTCTCTTTAATGGCTTCTTTTAGTCGTTCTAATATTGAAGCGTAATATTCTCCGGTTATAGAAACACCTTTATCTTTATAATCAATCAACAATATTCCTTCCGAGTCCCAAAATACCGTTGCCATGAGTTTCCCAGCTGATTGTGACACTTTAAATTTCTTGGGAGGTGCTGTGCCCTTTTTATGCCACTGCATGGAGTCTTGTTTGGGCTCAGGTTCATAATGATGAACATGCCGAGATGATCGTGTAGGATTTTAAAAATTGTTGTATCGGATACTCCAACCATTTCTGCGAGTTGTTTCTTCTTTAGTCGAGCATCTTCGAGTACAATTTGTTCAACTTTTTGGATAAGTGCTGGCGTGGTCACCTCAATGCTCCTGCCCGGCCTCGGGTCGTCTTCAAGGGATTCCCTTCCTTGTTTAAATAAACTATGCCACTTGTACACCATTGTTTTTCCTGGACAAGAGTCGCCGTAAACCAATGACATCTCATTCATTAAGGTCGCGACTGATGTTCCTTGCCTGGTAAGGAACTTTATAACGGCACGATATTATATTTTTTCCATATTTCACTTTTCACTCCTGACTATGTTACTTGGTTGACGATAGCTCAAAGACTAACTGTCTAATAACAATGAAACTTCGTATTTATACTAATCATGAGTCGCTGCACAGGCCACGCCCCCAATGCGCCTACTCACCCCTTTACAACCCGCTCATTCCGCGAATATAAAAATGCTCCCTCGTACAAACTATGGCTATACAGTACGGGTATGAATGGCGAATCATGGTGTAAGAAATGTGAATAGCAAAATGACACTGGTAAGCATATATACTATGCTAGACTGTAATTTGTGAAATTAAAATGATTTACTGTTTCCTACGACAATACTCACGACAAACAAAGAAGGTAGTAAACAACGCAGGTGTATATGTCTGTGTATTTCGAGGCATTTAATATTTTATTTGCAGATGATGATTTATAAAGTCAATTTACTTAAAAGTTTATTATATGTGAGTAAACTATTTTAAATTATCTATGCTTGCAATATTCTGTACATATAAAACGTCGTTTTACTACAGAGTTTATAGAGTTTAGTTAATATTTTGTTTGGCCGCCTAAATATTTGCACTCCGAATTATAATAAGCGTCAATTACATTGTTTCTGCCTCGTGTGCTACGAATATTTGAGTTTTAAACGTGTATGTAATTTACTTTGATCGGAACGCTCTCCTATAATTTACAGCAATGTTATTCTGTAAACTCATTAGCTTTCAGGACAAATTTACTTTAGGTTCGACTAATGCATGAAACCATTGTCAACACAATTGATGAGCATTAATCTCAGTTGGCTTAATCGTACTTTAAATATCCCGACTATTGTGGATTTCTCGTTTATTCGAGGAACAACTTATTACGAAACTTGCAAAGAAATTCTGAATAATAGGTAGTTTCCTTTTAAAGGGACAGTTTTTCTCCTCTGAATGACTAAATAATTACGATTTCTTATTATCCAACGTAAATGGATAAGGTACATTAACATAACTAAGACTGCATAACAAATCATTAATTTTGATTTCTTGTAAAAATATGTACTGAGGTTAATCAGTAATTAATTATCATCGACAACAGCGTATTCCCCTTGTAACTTCTATTTAGTTCACGATATTGAAGTTTTTTTAGTCCTTTAAAAAAGTCAGCTTTATCAAACTGTTGGAAATATGCGCTAATTTTAATAAGCAGCTAAGTTTTCAAGCTGAAAAAAGGAGAAAGACGAGGGAGAATGTGAACACATTCTGAAGAAAAGGCAGTCAATTCTGATTTAAGTGGGACGTTTGCTTTGTATTACATCATGCATTTAATCTAAAGGCAATTCCTAATATTAACCTACTATGATAAAAGAATCCCATTGCAATCCCAAAAGGCAATAGTCTTTATGGCCGAGAGTCCAGTCCTTTTCTTCTTCGGAGTACGTGTGCAAACCTCAATCATTGTTTCAATCGTTCTTAATTTTCGGGGTCATAATAGTGTATTAAGGTTCATCAACCGTTATTATTCGGCACCAGAAGTCTTCCCAATCATATCTTAGCTTTGCTAAATTTAGGACTGAACGACGTTATAATCATTTCCAAGTAGACTAATACTCCTGCCCTATTGTTCTTTTAATATATACTTGATTCTATTCGCTTATGTTTTCTTCTTGCACTTTCTTCCATTTTTTCATTTTCATCTCCAATATAAATACTTCCATCGTTCTTACATCTTCCTCCAGATCAATTTTCCATCGGTCGTACTTTGTTCTAACATCTTCTATTAAATTAAATCGATTTTCTCTCATTATATGCCTGACTTATACTCTAATGCATCTGCTTGTAGTTTTTTCCAAGCTAATCTTTTATCTTTTTGTTTCATTTAGGTTTCAAATCTCCATCTTTTGTTATATTTGGTGTATTATTTACATTTTTTTCTTCCAATTCCAGAAATTTTTCCCTGTTTATTGTCTTAGTTTCCATTTGGTGTAGTCAGTTCTAAATATTTTTATTATGGTCTTCTTGCTTTGTATTTTACAATTCATCAGTAATGATTTATTTCTAACATAAGCGTAGTATTCCTTTAAAATACTTGCTCTCGCTGTGTCTCCTCTAATAGCTTTCATTGTAACTCCTAAGTAATTGAAAAAATTGCATCTTCGTGTTTTTAGATGGTGTCAAGATTGTATATCCTCCTAGCTTGTCCACAAACATTTTGTTCCTTCTTCATTATGTAAAATTTATGCCTTTCCATTTCAACGTTCTACAATTCTAAATAGGTATTCTCTTGTATTTCCTATTATTGTTACAATGTTTATATTTAGTAATGTATCTGATTGGCCATGATATTTCTGTTTTCTATTTGTCCTTCGTATAATTTCTTCCAATATCACGTGTTTATTTACCTCAAACTCGTTTGTTGTTGTTCTTTGGAATTTCACTTTCTCTTTCATACTGTTCGAACTTCTTCCATTGCTCTTATTTCGTAGGATAGGCGGTTCACTAGTATTTATAAATCGTCAAACAATTTTATATTTTATTTTATATTTTTCTTCTAGTTGGCTGACATTTTTGAAATCATATGCGTCTATTTCTCCGTTGCTTCAATAATTTGAGGTTAACATTATTTATCAATGTACTCATATATATAGCAGGTATTATTTCAAACATGGAGAAAACATTGAGTATTAGTATTTATTTTATTGTACAGTATTATGGTTTCTTAAGAAATATTATTGTCAGATAAATCTATTGAATAAATATCTATTTGATAATTATGAAACGCTGGATGCGTTTCCAATTTTCTCTGTAAGTTTGAATTTATGTAAAAATTTTCAAGTTTACTATGTTGTAGGAACGAAAATTTGTTGTTGTTGTGTAATATATACTACTAAAAATTATAAGTTCTTTTAAATTTTTAAGAAGTAGATCTATTTTAGAACTCAAAGAAGATTTGATGTCATCATATTTAAGCAAACGTATTTCCTACCAACTGAAAGCAATTAAAATTCCCATTTTGAAAACTCTGTACGCTAGAGAATGCACATACTTATGTTAATTAAGTATTAAATGTATGCGATTGTGTTTTATGTTATGATCATTACTTTTTTGCCAGCATACTTTTCATTAAAAACATTTTTAATAATAACATTCTTGCGTTTTGAAACAATTAAAAAACAAATATTTGTCTTTTTTTAATTTAGTCTTGCAAAGAAAAAAAAATAGGCCCAGATTAAATTAGTACAAAAAAAGGTATGCAAATTAAATCTTATTAAACCAGAAAAAAAGAATAGAATAAAGAAAGTAAGAAAAGAAAGAAAAAAAGGGAAGAAGGGCAAAGCCTTCGATTCGTCATGCGTCACAAAAAAGAAAATAGAAAAGCACAGAACCTTCAAACCACCTCATTTCAAGTAAACGAGAACTTCAGGGTCGGAATTTTTTTTTTAATACAGTCGGTTTGACGTCTTATTTATTGTCTCCTTTCGGCCTCTTTCCAGACAAATGTAAGAAAAAGCGAAACTTAATCATTACTCTCGCGTATTTCCTCTGCCATTGACACGGTCGTTTACAATACACTTCCCATGATCGAGAGAAAACGATGCGCTGCCCTGGACCTCGAACGAGAACAAATGATGAACAGACACCTCTGTCCGAATGTAAGATAGTATTGGCGACTTTTTGAATGGGGTTTTGTGAAGTGTAGATTACATTGTGTAGATTTTTGTATTAAATGTGTATTTACGTATACAGCGTTATCATAACCTGCTAAACAAATGCGGTTTACCGTGAAATAGCAAGGCAATTTAAAGATAAATATGATTTTTAATTAATCATTACACTTCACAGCACTGAACGTATGGTGTTAAATAATTAACAAACACAATTAAAATGTAAAATGAAGTAAAGTTTTTAAATTCAATGTAAACCCAATATTGGTATATTTAATATTAATAATATTTACGTAACTCGGGGACAATATTTTCATTCCTGTGCCAAGGATAATATCGAGGGATTTGTACTCCAAATATAATAATTTTATCATTCCCCGATAATATTTCCATTTAGACGATTTATTTTTATTAAATTAAATTGTATATTTTTCACATGACTAATGTACGAGGATAGTTTGACAAGTAGTGAGAATGACACATAGGTGGCGCTCTAATTGGTAAAACAAATGCACTGTGATTTAGGTTGCCTATTCATATGTTTACATTCCGATATTTAGACAAATCGGTTGATTAGTTCATTTTTGACAGCTGATTGAAAAAGAAAAGAAACAAAACGTCGTCTTGTTAAAATGGAAAAAGCGGAGTATTGTGCGGTGATTAAATACTTCGTAATTATGGGTATGAAAGCTACCGAAATAAAAGATGAGTTACGGGAAACATTAGGTGAATCTGCTCCATCATCCGCCACAATAAGTAGATGGGTAAATGAATTTAAACGTGGTAGAACAAGCTGTGTTGATGAAGCGCGCTCTGGAGGATCCAAAATCGTGACTTCTAAGGAAATGATTATAAAAATCCATAATATTATTACGCAAGATCGACGACTCAAAGTGAGAGAGATAGCAGGCAAGCTTTCGGCAAGATGGGTGCCGCGATTGCTTACGACTGATCAAAAGTTCACTCGTTTGCGCATTTCTAATGAGTGTTTGGACCTTTATAAGTGGAAGTTAGTTGATTTTTGTAGGCGATTTGTTACTTGCGATGAAACTTGGATACACTACAGTACACCCGAAACTAAACAACAGTCGAAACAATGGTTAGAACATGGTTCTGCACCTGCAAAGAAAGCGAAAACCACATTATTGGCAAACAAGGTGATGGCATCAATTTTTTGGGATTCAAAGGGCATTTTGCTCATTGATTACCTTCAGAAAGGTGCCATAATAAACGGACAATATTATGCAAAACTTTTATAAAAATTAAATGTTGAAATTCGTGCTAAGCGGCCAGGAATGACAAAGAAAAAGATTCTGTTTCATCAAGACAACGCTCCCTCGCATACCAGCACAGTTGCGATGTCCAAAATCCACGAGTTGAATTTCCAATTAGTACCTCATGCGCCTTATTCGCCGGATCTAGCCCCTTTCGACTTCCACCTTTTTCCAAAATTGAAAACGGCACTAGATGGAAAGAAATTTTCGTCTAACGACGAGCTTATCATCTTCGTAAATGAATATTTTGAAAGCCTTCCGGTATCGTATTTTAGAGATGGCATAAGGGCATTGGAGCACCATTGGAATAAATGTATTCCTCTTTTAGGAGAGTATATTGAAAAATAAAAATTCGTTTTTCTTTTCCATTCTCACTACTTGTCAAACTACCCTCGTATATAAGGTATATATATATATATATATATATATATATATATATATATATATACATACGGTTTGTCGCAAAGAAAATTGAATTTTTTTTAAACAGTAATATTTAATGGTGCCATTTACTTCACCAATATTACGTCGAAATATCATGACATTTGCATCATTAGAAACAGAGAAATTGCCCATAAAGTAACAGTGTGTATTTGGAATTGGTCGAAAAATTAATTTTGAACAAAGAGCAAAAATATTAAGTTATGTTTTAAGCTCGGTAGATCGTTTACTGAAACGTTTAATTTGATGAAACAAATGTATAGTGGTGCGTGCTTATCAAATACGTGCATGTATGAGTAGTACAAACGATTTAAAGACGGTTGTACGGGCATTAATGACGATGAACATCCTGGTGCAAAAAAATCTGTGGTTACAGAAAATAACGTCGAATTTGTGCGTGAATTTATCAGATATGAGCCGAAATCCTCATTGTAATACGTGACAATGGAATTAAATATTTCCAAAGGTTCAATTCATCGCAACACTTTGACACAGTATTTGGGACTGAGAAAGATTTATGCAAAATTTATACCACATCTAAATTCAACATTGTACAAACTTGATTAAATACTAAAAAAACGACGAAAACTTCAGGTATTCTGTTGTAACTGACCATGAGAAATGGTGTTTTCAACGTATTCTAGAGACCAAGAGTCAAAGTTCTGAATGGAAGCATCCAAGCGAAGAAAGACCGAAAGAAAGTCGTTTGGAGAAGTCAAAAGTGAAAACAATGTTGATTTGTTTTTATGATTCGAAAGGCATAGTGTACAAAGAGTTTATACCAACTAGTCAAACAATCAATTCTATATATTATCTTGCTGTTATAAAGTCTTTCGGCGTGTATTCGTCGTGTGCGCCTTTAATATCGTGAAAATGGTAGCTGGTGTTTGCTACTTGATCTCGTAATGCACCATCTCATCGCTCGACGCTCATTGCTGATTTTCTAACTACAAGTGGCATTTTAACCATCAACCATCCACCCTATTCACCGGATTTGGCCCCCTTGTGATTTCTATCTGTTCTCTAAAGTACATTTGCCGATGAAAGGGCAGCGTTATGCCGACGTCGAAGCCATTAAAAAGGCGTCGGTAGCGATTTTGAAGGAAATCTCTAAAGATGAACTTAAAAATTCATTCGCCATGTTAATTGACCGTGCAAAACTTTGTATTGAAGCCGAAGGCGACTGCTTTAAATAAAATAAATGAATTTTGTCAAAATAATAAGTTTTTTTTATTTTAAAGAAGTTCGGTTTTCTTTGCGACAGACTGTGTAGAATTCGATCGCCACGTGACTAGACGTACACGGAGTACGTAGAAAAGATTTCGTTGCTGATATGTATGTATCTAATGAAGTGTGCGTATTACGGAATTTTATACGTTGTATTGATTTATGTCGCGGTTACGTAGTTTGAAAAAACGGCCATTGTATGACAAAATAAGTAAGTTTATTTGTAAATTTTTAGTGTACGATGGTGCTTAGCTTGCGATAGACCGTTTATATGCAGGATGAAATATGATTACAAAAAAGAGGTGAATAATGTATTGCACAAGAAAACAGAACTTAGATAGTATCAAATGAGAAACTGTAAATTACCTAATTCAAAAACGTTACGATATCTTGTATCATCTGCTCGCGAGCTGAATCGGCAGAGTGTAAAAAAGATTCTCTTGTTAATATCATAGTTCGTACATTGGTACCACTTAAACCGTCATCTTTAATCTTACTAGCTACCGGAATAGTAGAAGAATCGACTGCAGACGTAATTTCAAAAGCGGTGTTAAATACATAGGAATAATTTGAACTTTCGGAAGATCAAATCTTTATTTTATGGCGCCGCAATTATGCGTTCTGCAGATCTGTCTCTTAAAAATTATTATGGTGATGTCTTATATGTTACGTGTAAAATCCATGCCTGTTATCCAGAGGCAAATGATTTGATAGCGCGCACGAAAGCAGTGTTCCGCAAGTGCCTTAAACGTATTCGAGAATTCCCCAGGCAATATACCCAAATTCCTGAACCTCCTCAGCCGATTCATACACACTGGGAAACATGGCTACAAGATTGTATTATTTTCGACATTTCCAAAAAGTTAAAATTATTTTACAATTTGATCCATAAGAAGCAGCCGCCATAAGGAAGATCCAAAAGAAATTCCAAGATGCTCGGAATTGAAGTTGAAAGAGATTTACAAATAATTTATACCAATGACAAAGGAGTTGTTGAAGCAATTGATAAATTACAAAATCCTTGGATACTGTTAGTGGTTTCATTGAAAATAGTAGACATTGTACAAACATACGAGGGAGTGTTTTTATATTCGCGGAATGGGGGACAAGGGGTGGAAATAAAAAAACCAAATTATTTTTCTTTTTCAATATATTCACCTGCAAGACGGATACATTTTTCACATCTTTCAATTAATTTATTTATACCCTCATAAAAAAATGATTTCTCTTTATCTGCAAAATACGCCGAAACTGCCTCCTTGACTTCATCATCGGCAGTAAATTTTTTAGCCCGCAGCTCTTTTTTCATTTTCGGAAACAGGTAGTAATCACTCGGGGCCAGGTCTGGGCTGTAGGGTGGGTGATTCACAATATCGAAGCCCACCTTGTGCAGGGCAGCTAACGCAACGCGGCTCTTGTGGACGGGTGCGTTGTCGTGCAAAAGTAGAACACCTTTTGTCAATTTTTCCCGTCTTTTCTCTTTAATGGCTTCTTTTAGTCGCTCTAATATTGAAGCGTAATATTCTCCGGTTATAGAAACACCTTTATCTTTATAATCAATCAACAATATTCCTTCCGAGTCCCAAAATACCGTTGCCATGAGTTTCCCAGCTGATTGTGACACTTTAAATATCTTGGGAGGTGCTGTGCCCTTTTTATGCTACTGCATGGAGTCTTGTTTGGACTCAGGTTCATAATGATGAACCCAAGTTTCGTCTCCAGTAACAATTCCACTCAATACACCATCCTTGTCTTCATTACAGAGGTCCAAAAATGCACGCGAACACTCTACGCGCTGTTGTTTTTGCGGCAGCGTGAGCATTCTCGGCACCCATCTTGCGCTGACCTTAGACATGCCGAGATGATCGTGTAGGATTTTAAAAATTGTTGTATCGGATACTCCAACCATTTCTGCGAGTTGTTTCTTCTTTAGTCGAGCATCTTCGAGTACAATTTGTTCAACTTTTTGGATAAGTGCAGGCGTGGTCACCTCAATGCTCCTGCCCGGCCTCGGGTCGTCTTCAAGGGATTCCTTTCCTTGTTTAAATAAACTATGCCACTTGTACACCATGGTTTTTCCTGGACAAGAGTCGCCGTAATCCAATGACATCTCATTCATTATGGTCGCGACTGATTTTCCTTGCCTGGTAAGGAACTTTATAACGGCACGATATTCGATTTTTTCCATATTTCACTTTTCACTCCTGATTATGTTACTTGGTTGACGATAGTTCAAAGACTAACTGTCTAATAACAATGAAACTTCGTATTTATACTAATCATGAGTCGCTGCACAGGCCACGCCCCCAATGCGCCTACTCACCCCTCTACAACCCGCTCATTCCGCGAATATAAAAACGCTCCCTCGTAGCTACATCCTATCAGCGACGATCGATAAAAATATTAGTATTATAGTCAAAGTAGATAATATGCTAAAGAAAAATGCAAATTTTACCTCATTAAAACAAATTTGCTGTAATAGTGAGTGCACAGATATATTTGGTATTAACAAATATTATTTTAATTATGTAAATACTACATCACTAGATGCTGAATGGTCATTCTCTTCATACAAGAACATTTTTTCCTCACGGCGAGCTCGATTTGCTGATTCAACTGTTGAAACACATTCGATGTTTCAAATATTTAACCGATCTTATACTGTTTCTGATTACATTGAAAACGCTGCTCACGTTTCATAAATTATATATAACTATTTACTTATTTTATTTATTATTATAAAGCGCACGCCTATGGTGTGCCAACCATATATTCCTTATGCTACAATAATTTCTCATAGTTAATATATACAAATTTGTAATTGTTTCAAGCAATTTAGTAGTTAATTATCATACAATATAGAAAATGATATAACAAGCACGTGGGGACGTTTTGTCCGCATTTATGTAAATTGAAAGTTGTAAATTCAGTTACAATCAATGCAAATTTTTTCTTTGTTTTCATCTGCTTATAAAATTTCCATACAATCTACATTTAAACACAAGATATCCAACAACTTACAATTTATAGTAAAAAATATAAAGGAAGTGATGCTGAGGAATATTCAAATTTAAAATAAACTAATACGCTTAAGCCACTTCTAACTTCGTGGTAAGAGATATTCTATACAATATTTTCAAATAAGGTTTTGATAACCTGAATGATTTCCGAAATCAAGATATACGAGGTTGAATCAAATGCAAATTGAATTTTTTTTTTCGTTAATAAATTTATTATCATAATCGGGAGTGTTCTATTACTCGTATTATGATGTCGAAGTATATGCAAATTCATATTCATAATTATACTAAGCTAAAGAAACGAATCACCCAAAAAAGTAAACATTTTAAAACCAAACTCTGTACAAATCTTTGCTGTATTGAGAATAATAACAATAACTGAAAACGTGGGCTTTATAGAGAACATTTAAGAATGAGTTGTCGCTCCGCCTGAATGAACACATTCTGCTATTCGGCCGGGCATGCTTCTAATAAGATGTTGAATGGACTCCTGTGGAAACTCTCATTCCCCGCAACTCGTAGGGTGTTATATAGTTGTTATAAGTCCATTGGAAAGTTATGAAGCATACTAATCCTTCTATCTATCATATCACAGACATTTTCTATAGGTCACGGGCCTTTAGCTGGTTGAAATGTGACATTATTTAGTATCGTATACCTGGCATACGAGGTCAAACAAAAAGATCGTCTATGATGTATGCAATTTTACATGCTTTAATTTTAAATCAGACAAAAATGAAGCATATACATTCATGTCAGACATACTATGATTCATATTAATATATAATAATATTAAATTATATCTAATTATTGTATTAATATTAAATATTTTATTTATTTAAGTAGATTCAGATATGTATGCGCATGTAATAAGTCATCCTTGCATAATGTATTCTCCCTTGTTTTGTAATATACATACATCAGAATGCAATAATTACAGTTAATTACCAAGACAAAACAGTCAATGCATATTTATTGAATAAAACCTTAGATCCATTTCGAATTGACTTGGATACAACTAGCACATCACATTAACAAAACTTTATTAATACTGTCCAACCCCTATCTAAATTAGTTTAGAGTTGAGGTTATTCAGAGCCTAATTCAAGCGGAGGGTGGCTCTAATTTATGCAATAAGATCGATGCCATCGGCCTACAGAGAAAATATTCGTTAGTAAGCATTTCAAACCCTTTCACGAACATACGTAAAAGTATATTAAGAAGAAGAATAATATATAAAATTTATCTATATTATTTTACAGTATTCAAGCATAATCTATTTGATATTTAAGCCTACGAAGAACTTGTTCAATATTAGTCATTTTTTTTATATCCATAACTAACTATCTAAAAAACAAAATAGAGTTTATCGATTTTTAATTAATGCGTGAGAAAATTTTATGGAAAATATAGATGTCAAATAGAAAAGACTATCATTATACAATTACTAAAAGGACTGTTTAATTTCAAGAAGTAATATAATAATGAAAATATTTTGAAAAACAGATACTAGGAACAAAAAGAATTTTGGATTTAATTAAACTATTAGTTCGATCGTATTACTTTATGCAATTTTCTGTATATGTATACCAAGAAAGAATTATTTCATTTGTTTAATAAAACATCAAGCGGGTCAGAATATACGCAGAAACATTTATTTCACTAATTCCTGTATTTACACAGGATTTCTAACTTATTCTGTATATACCTAAATGTACAAAATTGTTCGTTGTACATGTAGAGAGAGGGGTTTTTCATTTCATAGCTTTAAGGGTACATATATTGTCCACTTCTAACTCGTAAATCAGTCAACTGCTTGATGTATAATATTCAATTAGTTCAGATAATATCTATTTTTTGTAAATAAAACAAAGTACTTTGTTTTATTGTAATTTCAATATAGGAGGTTTGACGAGAAGTGAGGCTTGAAATGAAACAAATGTTAGATCAGCAAATTTGCTTTCTCCTTCTTTCCAATACATCCCCGTCGATTTCAACGGACTTGAACAAGTAGTGTAATGAAAAATCCTAAAAGCAAAGTACAGTTGTTGAAGTAAGGTTTTCGTTAGACCAAAACTTCTTTTTGGCAAGTAAAGTTTGAGTTGGGGGATTAAGGGGGATTCACTTGGGACTAGATCTGCCAAGTAGGTTAGATGAAGTACAATTGGAATCCTCAATTCATTTATTACTTATTTATTTAGCTTATGGCAAAGCATATATGTATCAAGACAATCACAAACAGAGGATTAAAAAAAGTAGATAATAAACATATATATAAAATGAGGACCGACATCATATAAATTTGGACTAGAAAAAATCGCAACTTCAAATCAAAATGTTGGAGCTACCGAACGACTTCAGGTGTAGTTTTTACGAAGTCTTCTTCTGTGCTAGGAAATGCTCGATGACCACGTTCGGGCACTAATCTATCTAAATGTTTGGTTCTTCGCACCACGGTCGCATCCAAGACTCGACGTCGTGCCCCACTTGTGTAGTATGTGGCCGCATCTACCATTACCCATTCGCGCTCTATTGAGATACGCAGATCTGGCGCAGTAGATTAATTTTGCGCGAATGCTGATTTTGGTATTCCACAAGGGTTATTGCTTCTCCAAAGCGTAGTTCACCATTCGGTTATCCATGAGTCCGCCACGTCAAAGCCTTTTTCTTAGAGTAGTTGGGCGGTTTTTAAAGGTACTCTTTTCGATTTAAGACAAATACGGTTCAGGGACTTCTGGCTGAATTGGCAAGTCCGGGTTTTTGGTAAATTTGTCATACTTTCGAGATAAGATCCTATGTCGCTGGGTCTTGTGTCTCAAAATGGGGAGCCAGAATTTTTGGGTAGACTTTGCAGTTTCGGAAATAATGCGTATTGTCTGGTTGAGAACACCATCCACTCTGCTTTTATATGACTTGTTTAGATAGGACAAGGCGCAGTATTCTGTCGTCGAATATACGAGACTTAGTGCAAATGTCCACATAATAACTGTCTGTGCACCCCACGATGTCCCAGCAATTTTGTGAAGGATGCTATTTCTCGTTTGTTGTTTCTCAGCGACATTACAAGTACTTCCTGTACGAAAGTGTCCTATTCAACGATACGTGGAGATATTTGGGGTATGGGTAGTGGAGCAGAATAGTGTCATTAGGTTACTTGTCGTGTTCTGTGGGCTAATTTGTTGTTCAAGTGAAAGCAACACAGTTTTACTAGTGTTTAGTGTAAGATGCAACTGTTGTAAGTAAGCGCTTATCAGTACCCTAATAATATTTAATGTTCCTCCCATGGATATTTGAATAACCCTGTTAGATACCATAGCTGTCGTTTCGTTTAGTCGTTTCTCGTATCCCCTTTCAATGTGGGTGGTCAGGACTAATATATGGTCTTCATAGCTGCGATTGAGTCTAAAGCTGGCTTGTTTCACCGGCAATAATCTCATAACCACCGCGCTGATTTTATTGGATTTGAATCGTTCTGGTAGCTTGTACGAACAGCTAAGTAAAGCCATAACTTTCAGGCATATCGTCTGGTTTACCTGGCATCAAGCAAGTAAAAATTGCGAGCTTGAACTCACGTGGTAAAGTTCCCGTTCGGAGGATATCTGAGTAGAAAGTAAAGCCACCCCGAAATTCAATAGCATAGCTGGTAGAGAAGTCGCTGGTGAATTTACCGAAGATGAAATTTGGATTGGGCTCGAGCATGTCAAAAATGGAAAAGTCGTTGGAATTCATAATATACATCTAGAATTTCTAACAAATCGTGGAAAATTCGCAATTGAGCCAATTTTTCACGAAATACTTTATCGACGCGAAGAGGTGCGGTGTAGTAATTACAGACAATCTTTTTATAAAACATTCCCAGACACTATTCAGAAATCTTTTGTTTCAATTTGTTTGATATTGCGGTATAATACGATTTAGTTCCTTACAAGAGAGAGTACCACTATTATATATAAAGCTCGGATTATATGCATGTTATAATCAGCGAAATATGCAACAATATGTAACATTTGTATAACATTATAACAAAAATAAGTCCGATTCTATGGAAATAAAAGATTATTTTGCATGTTAGGTCTGTTATATTACATAATATATGTGTAACATTGTCAATAATATGTTTATAAAAACTTGTATTCTTGTATATTATAATATGCTATTAAAAAAAACATAATATAATTTACATAATATAATTATTGATTCTCTAATATATGTTATTAATTAGTAAAATCTATCTAAATATGTACAACCATTTGCCTATAAACGAGCTAATTATTCCAGATACTATTAAAAACTTAACAATTAAGTGTTCTTCTAAATTTTCTGTTTTAAATGAATGTCGTCTGTTTCCTCATGTAGTAACTGTTTCACGTCGAAAACGAACACTCTAAATCGATGGAAGTAATTGGAGAATATTTCAAATTGCTAAAAATATAAGGGCCTACTTCAGAGTAATCTACAAATTTCCCGTTATAAATATAAGAAACTTCTGAAAGAATTTTAAATTCTATATTTACCTCTAATATTGAGTTTAGCTTTTTAAAGAATATTCCGACTGTTTAACGGTGGACAATATGTTATGGCACTTGTCTCTTAAAATTACATACATATACAGTCAAATTTCATCAGAAAATTTCTTTTCCAATAAATGCCAACTAATTTGAAATTATTTTATTTATGTAAGGACATTTTGCTTGTCTTCCAGCATTTGAATCATCAGATAATTACTGGTTTTGTTGTAAATTATATATTCCGGTATACGTTTGGTCCACATAATTCTTCGTCACAGTATGTTCATCAAAACCATGTTGAGAATATTTTTGAAGAAAGGTTATTAACTTCGAGTTTTCTATTTTTACTAGGGAAATATTGGTATTTAGTAATGTTTTGCACAAATGCCTGGAGAATATCTATTTGGCATTTTTATTTTTTTCTGTTAAATGATTCAATGAAGCGACTTTGAGAATCTTTGAAACAGTCAGATTTGTTTTGCTTGTCCAGGTTTCTACATTATCCATGTGCTGCATAATTAAAAATTTCTTCTCACTTGAAAAATCACATTATTATATCAATATTGTTGTAAACAACAAACTCTTTTATAGTTTATTAGCTTCAAATTAAAACAATCGTAAAAATAGAAATGAAAAAGAAATGTTCTAAATACTCATTTTTTACGACTTTGCTGTCGCCTACAATGTTTAGGACATTTGCGATTTGAAGACAATCTGTATAAATATACATGTACAAACCATGCCTCAAGTAGCGAAAAGATGCAAAATATGCATGTTTTTTGGCTTTTTTTGATCAATTTTGTTCACACGCCTTTTAAATATATGCAATATCCGCACGCAATCTAAGCTTTCGTAATAAGTCGTCTTTCCATGATATATTCCCTCACTTAACATACACATAATATATGTCATAGTGCAATAAATCATTACAGTTTATTGGCAAGACAAAACAATCCATGCATGTTTATTAAGTGTTCAATATGCACATGTATTGAATAAAGCCTAATATTCATTTTACATTGACTTGGATACAACCGGAATGTCTCATGAGCAAGTTAATACAAGTTGTTATACTACCCACCTCTATCTAAATTAGTTTAGAGTTGAGGTTATTCAGGGTCTAATTCAAGCGGAGGGTGACTCTAATTTATGCAATAAAATCGATGCCGTCAGTCTGCTACTGTACAGAGAAAATATTTGTTAGTAAGCAATTCATACCCTTTCATAGAAGTAAATTAAGAACAAGAATGAAAATATCCTAGCTACTATATTTAAATTAATTTGAAAATTTAGTTGTTAAATAGAGCAAATTGTTAGTATACAATTATTAAAAGATCTAAATTCCGAAAACTAATATTATAGTAAAGATATTTTGCAAAACAATAACTAGGAGTTGATAAAATTTTATATTTCGATTTTTAAGCTATTACAATAAACTTGTTATTTTATTCCATTTGCTGGATATCGTTACAAAGGAAGAACCATTTTATACATATCAAGCGTGTTACGAGTGTACCCCGAAACATTTAATTCATTCATTCCTGTGTTTACGCAAGACTCCTAACCCATATTGTATTTACCCAAAAGTACAGAATTGCTGTTGTAAATACAGATAAAAAGATTCTTCGATTCACATGCACATACTCTGAACAATTTAATTTTTAAGTTAGTCAACTGCATGATGTACATTTAATGTTCAATTAGTTTAAATGAGACTTTGCTTTTTAGTAAATTAAACTTTCTAATATTTTCTTCATCTTTGTGGCCGGCCTAGAACCGCGTCTTTGATAATTCAGTTGCCGAGGTTTCATCTTCAAGGCATAACTGCTGCTATTGCTTTCGTTGTTGCGCTGAAGTTGGTGTAAGTCTATGGAGGATAGGTTTATATAGGAATATTGATCACGGGTTAATGGAGCGTTATAGTTGCGGTTGAGAAGTTTGGAGATACAAGATAGCCAAGTGTTGTGTAGGAGGTAACAATTGTCACGGTTTGGCGTATTAAGGTGTTTAGAGATGTCTATTGATTCACGAATTTTTCGGTCATTAGTAATGAATAGCGCGGGACAGGATTTTAGTGAAATTGTAGTAGGCTTGCTCGTTTGTGTTGATGGTTACCCCGCTACACAACGCTTGGCAATCCTGTATCTGTATTAACCAGTAGCCAATATCCCTAATTAAACCAATCCACCACAGTCTTACGCCAGTTTTGGTGCAGTAGCAGCAGTTAAGGCCTAAAAATGTTCCATATAGTGACAAAAGGTCGGTAGCTGAATGATCGAAGACGCGACTCTAGCCCGAAAGCCAAAAATATGGATAACGACCGTAGAAATCTACGAACCAAATTAAAACTTAAAATATCCTGTTATTATTGCTATTTTAAGATAACTTAATATATGAGGACGTTGGCTATAAGTGGGGTTCGAAATGACAATTGAGTTAGAATAATAAGCTTTGTTTTCTTCTTCTTTTTAATATATCGCCTTCAAGTTCGATCACCTGGACAAATAATATTGAAGTACTATTTTGTAAAAGTTTTACCCAAAATCCTCAAAATAGTGCTCCGTTACTGGAAAATGTTCTTTGTTCGATCGAAACTTAAAAATTTGTGTTTGGGGATTGAGTGGAATTCACTTGTTGTCAGACTTGATGAGTAGGACAAGTAAGGTACAATTTGATACCTGAATTAAGGAAGTGCTTTCTCTTAATAAAACAACCATTTTATGGGCTATTGCAAGTACTTTTTTAGAAATTGTTGCTTCAAATTGTTTAATATTGCGATATAATACGATTTGCTCCTTTAAAAGGGGAGAGGACTACCATGATGCCCCCACTGTTGAGGCTGCTGTTTGTATTCAAAAACAAAGTGGTCACTATTCAAGTGCCGCAACAAATGTTAAACATTAAGCAGCGTCAAATTGTCGCTCAAAGTATCCTTTCACGTTCTTCGATTACATAATAATTCAAGGTTCGCGGCAGCCATCTTGTTGAGAGCTTCGACATGCGCATTTCTACGTGTAAAATGTAATTTACGCGTTTAATTGATATGCTCACGATGTTAGCGATCTTCCTGATGTTATTTCTTCAGTCACTCGAAACAATACCATCAATTTTTATCAATTTTATTAATAATTTTCTAAGTAGTTCGAGTTTTTTATAGTCCTAGTCGCCCAACTTCTTTAATGCTTGTATTTCCACGTTCAAATTGTGTAACACAGCGGAGTTTTAACTTTCGAAGGAGAACAGTCAGCTAAAATTTATTGCATATCTACCAACTTTTCAGATGTGTTTAGTCTTTTTAAAAATAAATACTGGACTCTATCTCATTTAGGCAGTTTCTACAGTAATTTTCAAACAAATATTATTTTAAAGGCGACGATTTTCAGAAACATGGTACTAGCTCGTTATTCAATAAACTTAACATTTATTTTTATGTTGAACTAACGTGCTGTTATTCTTTATTGTCCAATTCTTTTTGTCTCTATACTTTGATAAATATTTTATAATTTTTGCTGTGTATTAGTAAATGAAATTTATGGTACTAAAATAACTTACAAAGGCTAAAATTTCTTAAACTGTCTTTGTTAAGTATAAGCAAAGTGGGTAATTATCTAGTACGACCATTTTAGAGAAGTGGACGTTTGCACCATTGTTGTTTGTTTTCAAATGTTGTTGGGTGTGATAGTGCATTGTTATACATTACATTACACACAGAAGGAATTATTCATTGTTATGAATAATTCCTTCTGCGGCGAACACTAATAAATTTAGCAGTATACGGACAAATCTTATTCGATGTGTTGCGTATAATGTAAGCATTGTAGGCTGCGCTGTATTGTTTGTGATCGTCCCTTACTTAGCATCTTCACTGTGTGCCCCTGGTTTCCGTATGACATCAGTCACATTAATTATAAGTTTTGTTTAATTCTATTTCAAATTTTTAATCAACAATGAACTAAAAGAATTCTCTTGCATAAGACTCCATAAAGCTACGTATAATGCGACATCCTATAAAATATTTCTAAAATCAATACATCACGTACATATTGTGGTCGTAATAATCGCCAGATCGTTAAAATAGCAACAACAGAGAATCGCCAACTTTTCAGTAAGGACGTTCATTAAATTTTAACTGAAAAGTATGTAACAATATAGCATTGAAACTAAAAACAGGTTTATACGAATCTGGTCTAAAATGTAAGCGATTAATAAAAAAAAGGCTAAATTGGCAATAAAATGAGGAAATCCGCTAGAATAAAACTAAAGAGTAACACCAATATTTAGATAATTATTAATTTATTAAATATTAAAATGTTTAATTAACTCCTAAAAACTTTTCCATAAAATGTGTTACTTTTCTGCTTTACACAAAGGGTGCTAGGAAAGTTTTGCAGTATGACGCAACAATGAATCGTAGGAAGCCGCTTGTTGCTGCATGTTAAGACATGTTCATAAGTGCATAGTAGCCAACGCGACATGTCGATGGGCTCAGTTATTCATTATCAGTAAGAGTATAAAATGCTTGCGATGTCATCGTGGTCACGAAATGAGATAAGGGCAATTTCGTGTTATAATTTCGTGCGTGGTTTAAACATAGACCAGTGCTTCGAAGAATTGACTCTTGTAGTAGGTGATGTTTCTCCACATCGCACAACGATATTCAGGTGGTATAGAGAAGTCCAAAAGGGAAATTTAATTGTGGAGGATGCTGAGAGTTCGGGAAGGCCGAGAACGTCAGTTACGGAGGAAAACGTTACTACTGTGAGGAAAATGCTTGGCGAAGACAGGCGAGTGCCCTATCAACAGATAGAGGGTACTTCAGGCCTAAATACACCAGCAATTCGTTCGATTCTGCATGGTCATTTGCACGTGAAGAAACTTTGTCCTCTCTGGGTGTCGCATCGACTGACTGAAGAGCAGAGGACACGACGTGTGACTCAGTGCCGGAGATGCTAAAAAAAGTTTAATAAGGGACAATCTCGGTATGTGAACAACATCGTGACAAGTGACAAGACTTGGCTGTACTATTACGATGTGCCGACCAAAGCTGAAAAAAACGTTTGAGCCTTTGATGATGACGACACACCCGTAGTTGTCAGAAAATCCCGATCTGTAAAGAAGAAAATGATAGCTGTATTTTTCAAATCGAGTGGGCACAGAAGACAGTCGCAGCTAAGTGGTATACTGAACAGTTCCTACCTAAAGTCATTGGATCTATGAAGAACCTGCGGCCAAAGTCAAAAATGGACACCTGGTTTCTCCATCACGATAATGCTCCAGCTCACCGTGACAAAGCCTGCACCGAATATTTGACTACGACAGGATAGAAACTTCTCGAGCACCCTCCCTACAGTCCAGATCTTGCTCCCTGCGACTTTGCACTGTTTCCGTATGTGAAAATGAAGCTAAAAGGAAGGCGTTTTTCAGTAATGAGGACTTTCTGCAGGCTTGGGACAGCGAGTGTGCTTTACTCCCTAGCGAAACTTGGCAGAACTGGTTTAAAGATTGGTTTCGGAGGATGGAGAGGTGTGTTGAGTATAGAGGAAATTACTTTAAAAAAATTAAATAAACAAAGCTACATTGCAAAATTTTCCTAGTACCCTTTGTATATAGAGTGTGTTTAGCAAGGTAAAGCATAATAATAATATAATACGGCCAGTTTATTAAAAATTTTATCGCTCAACAAATTTAGTCTAAATTTCCAAAATTTCCTAAATATCACTTAAAGACGTCACATGTCACATGTCTCTAATACTTTTCCTGAATTATGTAACATGATATCATTAGAACTTCGAAACGATGTTAAATTATTGTATAACATCCTTCGTTAAAAAATTGTTAGCTCTAGTCTTCTATCACATTACTCCGCACGTGCCCATTAAATTTACCGTAGATGTGTTACAAATAGTACACTGTTGCGATCTTCATTGATAGGATGTGAATGTATTGATTAATTTTTTGAATTCGATTGATTTTAAATTCGCGTCATTACTAAACTAATTATTATCATTATCATTACACACATGATTTTGTGAACGGTAAATTTGTTTAATGTAATTAAATAAAAGGTTTCCATATTGAAAGAATAATGACGACATTTTATGTTTTATCATTTATTAAAGGAAGTTATCGCTATTTGGTTTTGTCGACAGATTGCTTCAGCTTTTCCGTCAATGTTCCAAATTGAAAGAAAAAATTATTATTCCAAACAGTAAAATTAAAAGATACATATTTTTCAAATCTTAAAAGCTGTTCTTTTTCATATTCTTTTGTTTAAGCTTAATGCTTGTTAGTCTTTGGGATCATCTAATTCTTACTTACGAATAACTACGAATTATCGTGTCGTCTCTTATATGGTTGATTTGGGTGTCTATCATAATGTAGCCTCCCACTTCCGGCTAATTGATTATTCTATCTTCCTTCATTATATCTATGCGTTCATTCTACCTCTTCTACGTTCCATTACCCATCGTCTAACATCTTCATTCATACATAGATTTTTAGTGTCAGAGCTTCGCCTTGGCTCCAGTAATGTATCTGTCATTGCTCTTAAGAATGTCATTGATGTAGTTGCCTCTGCTATGTATGTTACGATAATTCGTACCATGTTTTATATCTTCCGGTTATACATCTTATTATTAGATTTTTATTTTCCCGGATGGTAGTATTCAAACATTCTGATATTCTGGCTGCTTTGCCGTTTTTCGTCGAGGATCGAATACCACGACTTGGTTTAAAGATTGTATCTGCAGTAACTTTACAGCGAATAAGTTCCTAACTATTGTCATACAGTTAGTCTTACCGATGGAGATACCGCGTGTCCTCATTTTGGAATGTGTAGAGCACTTGTTGCAGGTAGTCTTCCGATTTGCAGATGAGGGTTACATCATTAGCATAGCAAATTATTTCGATTTTTCTATTCTCCAGATGATACTTATTACCTTTGCTTTCGATTGCTTATACTATTTTTTTTACTCTTATTTTCGTTATCGTTTCTTTATTTAGCCCTTACATTATATTTATGTATCTTTTTCATTATCTCTAAAATATCTAAACTCAATTGAATGCTATACTTAGATCCAAAAATTAATATATGAAATCAAATAAATTATTAGGTATTATTTAATCTGGTAACCTGAAGTAATATTAAATCAATTTTCTAATTTCATAGCGATTCTTCATATGAATTCAGGTAGTTCTTTTCCTAAAACTGCTATTTTTTTAACGCATTTTGGAATATACCGATTATTTTTATTATTACATTAATTAAAATATATTTATTATTTGTTGTTTTATTTGTTTGGTGTTGTTAATAGTACTACTGTATAAACAACTTTATATAAAAAAATGTACACGTTTTAATTTATTGGAAGCCCACTGTAGGGTTGGGAAAAATTGTGAGATTATTCAATTACAAGAAATATTCTTCAGAGATATAAACCAAAATGTATATCTAGTTTTCTGTCTATCCGGACATTGCTTTACACGTTCCAGCGTGATCCTATTTCACGTATTATGCCCGTTTCGAAGCACTGATGCAAAAGAAAAAAATAAAATGTAATCTGCGAGAAAACACAGAAACGCTAGCTCTATTATTACAGGACAGATACCCATATACTTACGTAATAGAAATTCCTAAGATTTTATTCTCAAAAAGGTGTTTCTTCTCTTTGCTTTTATTTTTATTCATTTCTATTTATTTGATACATCGTCTACCAAAAGTATGTACGGAAAAAATTAAAAGCTGTAATTGACTTAATTCGGCCTTCAGTTGATGAAAATCCATGATATATCTATTAGTAAAGAACACACGAATCTAACACACATTAAAATTATCACTTATTTGATTTCTTAACCACTACGCGTTTCGTTCATTCAGAATTCGTCAGGTAGCCTCGCTCTATCGACAGCTAGTCCATGATTTACATATATATATATATATATATATATATATATATATATATATATAGTGAGCATTATGTACATATAATTCGATAAAACTCTTGATTTGAATGATATAAATTTAAGAAATTTATGTTGAATTTTATAATAACAAATTTTTGTTATATACAATATGGATAATTACTGATGCGAGCTCAAATTTGCTTACAACGAACGAAAACCACGAATTTTTTAAAAGACTACTGCTATGGAAACATCTATATGTCCCTATTAAAACCCAAGTATCCTTGATACAGCAGTTCAAGTCATGTCTATATGAAATTTAAATGACTAGGATCGATAAAATGAAACCCCCTAAATCTTAAATAACTGAAATTTAATTTTGTTATTTCTTGAAGTTGTTGGCTATCTTTAACATAACTTGAAAAAATGGCTTAGGCTTACACGTAAAACTCTATATTTAGAATAAAATAATTTCACATGCGAGCATATCATTATGGTATTAACGGTGTATCGTAAATGCTGTTCATTACTGAGATCGGAAACATTTGAGAAGACTTCGATATCGATTGCATAAGCTAGGTTTTGCACGGATAATAGAAAACGAATCGTTTGTAAATAAATTAAAAAGAAAGGGTCTCAAATTCGACCCTTGCGGAACATCACTCACAGAATAGAAATCAGAAAACATATCTGTTTCAAAAAATATATTTCGCAAAGTCAGAGAATTGATAAATTTACACTTCTGTATAAGAACACAGATTGCTGGATTTAAAACTACAACCAAATAAGATCACTTCATACATTACTAAGGGAATATTGAAATAAAGTCAAAATAAAACCAAAATTATATTTAATCATATCTGCTACAATTCAGTTGTCTATGGTTACTTTTAATTTGCACATTCAAAATGAACATGTAATGACTACTAAACAAAACAAATACATGACAAGAACTAGACAATTTAAGGGAAAACAATAGCTAAAGAAAATAATACGAATATTATTGTTGACGAGTAAGGATACAGCTAGGACGTTCTGGTTTTAGCAACGAAAGGGATGCACAGCCGAGTTAAAGTGAAAGCGAGGCTTGATATATAATATGTATGTATAATCGTCCACAATGCCTGTCTATAACGAAACGCTTTATATTTCTTGTCACCAGTTAAATGAATTCTAGTTAGTATACATATATAAAATTATTGGCAGATATTTATTGGATTTTATTCAAAATAGTACATAAAATGTTGTTAAATACGTTGACAGAAGCCAAAACGCAAGTCAATTATTATTAAACATCGGTTCGATACAAGGTTTGCCTTGGATAAAAACTATTATTGACAAAGTATTGATTAAAACGTGCTTCGCATAATACCAATGTTCATCACTTAACCTATACCTCGTCGATAATTTGTGAGTACGTAATGGCTGTACATTTCTAAACGATAACAATAAATAGTCTCCAATAGATTACATCTATTGGAGAAAAATGAAAATATCGCGAAAAGGACATCTTAATCAGTACCTTGTCGACAATAATTGCTTTTGTTCACTATGTATATGCATATATCGCTGTACGTATAGTTAGTAATATATTAGTTATCTGTTGTGCGATTCAAAAGCGATACAGGAGTTCTATTACATACCCTTCTCTCGGATAGCTTTATATATGTCTGAAAGATGGAAATACAATTCTTGAAGATTTTTTTAAATATTTTTATGTTTGGGACACTGTTGAGGTAGTTGGACATTGGATCGCATCACTTTCATTTTATCAACAAACGACCTGAAAATATCAGAAAGAAGTTGCAGGACATTGCATTACATTTTGGCATTTGGCATTTGAACATCAACTGTCCAACGTTTGTCACTGAAGTGGAACATTATTATGCACAAGTGACTAGTTACTCATATTGACATATCGAAGTATCAGCATAATCAGACAAAATGAATATTTTTATGGATAATGTTCTTGAGATAGTTGTACACCTACCTTTAACGTACCTTTTGGTTTTTTTCTAGTTGTACTCTTCTAACGCTCGCTTTGTTTACAATCCTTACTCGAAATATTACATTATGTCACCAATAAAACTTGTTTTAAAGACATTTAGGATTTTTCGTGGCTCCCAGTATCTGACCACTATTTTGAAGTCACTGCATGTTTTCTAGAGCATTTGGTATGTTTTGATAAAACTGTTGCTTAGTTTAACATAAAAGAGAATCACGCTCCATTGTCCTTGGCCATTCGTCAAAACACTTTTGTCGTTGTAACTTGTTTTCTAATGGAATAAGTATCGTGAAAACTTAAGCAGCACTTTCGATAACAACACGAGGTGCCACTCCTTTTATGATTCCTTTTTTAGATAAAGTAGGTAGACATAGAAAAGTGGTTAGTTATAGAAATGTAGGTGCTACTGTTTTTATTTTCTTGCCGATATAAGGGATCACAAAAACGAGTTCACTGCAACGTAGCAGTCTCCATTCTGTTGCATGGAGTCCCAACATAGTGCAAGGTAATGAAGGAGAGACAGTACAGGGAGTTAGTGGTGAGAGCGAAGAAGAGGTTCTTATTGAGATCTGCATGCGCCTGTAGGACTGTCGCTAGGCTAGAAAGCTGCAGATTACATCAGGAACTGCGCCACTGCTGAAGGGATATATCTCACTTATAAACGACAAAAGTAAGGTAAACATCTAATAAACTATTAAAAAGAGAGTTCGTAATAGATTACTGGTTGTAAAAACAAGTGGAAGTACAGTGGAGGAAAGACCGATTCCAAACATTAAAGTGTGGCTAAATTGCAGATATAAGGATTTTGACTATTATATATGCCAGATATTAAGATAATATGTAAAAGTAGACAATTTTACAGAATTTGTTGCTAGAGGGAAAGAAACTTGGAACATCGTTAACGGCCTTATCGAAAATATAATGGCAAAGAAGGAGAAGGATGTCAAAGCGAATTCATAATCTGGTTCTGATTCTTAATCCTTGAAGATCACAAGGAAGACGGGAGATAAGGACAGGATAATAAGATTGCTAGAACAGCTTATTTATTTTCTTAGGTGATAGAAATGGCGATTCGGGTGCGGTATATGTAAATTTCTTTTAACTATCTACCTATTTAGCTTTAAAGAAAATGTCATCCAAATATTTGTTTCTATTTCTCATCATTCGGTACACTGGACTTCTATTCATAGAATTTGTTCTTCATGTTGATGCAAAAAACGTTGTATATGTTGTGGAATATAATTTTGGCATATCTAGATTAACCAATTGAAGCGCAGACGAAGAATCGATTCTATTATAAAGTAGGTCATAAAGGAAATTGACATTAGCAATTTCACGACGGGTGTCCAATGAAAGTTATGTTCACACCATTCACCCACAAGATAAAATATATGACAACATACCAAAAATGCAATACAAAAATGTAATTGTTTCCGAATTAACCGTGTATTTGGAATTTCGCAAGCATTGCGAAAGCAACTTTTCAAGTTGTAGATATATGGCTATTGAAAATTAAGTCGCTGTCAAATAGAATGCCTAAATCTTTTATTATTTCAATACCGTTTCATTGCACGACCATCATTGTAATTAAAAACCGTGACATCTTTTCATTTCCTATAACATACTGCACGATATTCATCAATATTCAGTTTAAGATTGTTTTACTTACACCAGCTGTATCGAATAAAAATTGCTCTTAAGTCTATTACTGTGGTGTCAAAATAATTTTGTTGCAAAATTAATCCCAGAGATTCTTTAATATAATAATATTATAATAATATAATATAATATATCACTGCAAACAAATGTCTTATTCCTGTCCTCCATTTTCAGAAATATAGGAGGATGTTTTCGAAAAATATCTGTTTATGCAGATATTCACCAACTCGCATAAAATCGACAACTTCCTTACATAGTTAAACTTAGTTAAAGATAGTATTTGTCATATGGTAGCCAGTAAAAGCTCGGACGATTTATCTATTGTATAAAAGGAATATATCGCATCTGATATCTGCGAGTCGCTTCATAACATCGAAAGCTTCTGAAAGCAGAGACATCGACTACCCGGATAAATACACCGATTTCGTTATGACCTACGGGTGAACAGCGTAGAAGGCCACAAAGGACTATTCGATGTGTTATGGTGTCTGAATTTTACGGTACTTCAAAAGAAAACTCTTCGTAATCACGAAATTTCGTTTTATGAGTACATTGACTTTAAAATTTTTTCATATAAAAACTCCACGCCGTTTATTTTCGAAGCTTTTCCGTAAAAGTTTCAATAAAACTTCAAAATGAATTTTACTATCTCATAGTGCATTGTATGATAAACATAAAGGTATAGATCGAAAGATAATGTACTATAATACGATGACTGATATTTCATGAGAAATATTTATATTTGTACTAGAATATTTATTGTTAAATAAGTAAATAGTACAGACCTACATTTATTTTATATAAATCGGCTTTTCTTAACTAAACATGAAACAGTTTCAACGAGAATCTCTAACGTTTCACAGAGAAAAGTTTAAATTCACTAGACGTCGCATTATAAACTTTGGCAATTCGATGCGATAATCGTTCATAAAATGCCGTTCGACGAAAAGGTGTCGTTAGAGTGTCTCTAAATCTAAATTGTATGCACATCTGTACGGAAAGAAATTTTATTGTATATGAATGCATTTTCTTTTATTGTCAGATGCTTTAATTTTACTCTCATATTGTTTTACGTCATAACACTTCAGTAAAATCTTGACAATTTGTAATGGCAAGAGACTAGATAAACATTGCGAATTATCGGCATAAATGGAATTAATATGAACCAAAGAGAAATGGAGAAAAATATGTACGTATTGTCATGATTACATACAACGTAATTTATTGGAAACCAAGTAAAAAGACCACCATTTTTTCCCCATTTACATGTAATACATATTATATATAATTATACCGTGCTTTCATATTAAAATGCTACAAACACCGTATCATATTATATTCGGGTCTAGATACCGAATGCCGATCAGATTGTAAAGTGCTGGGGCGCGAGTCAGTCGAAACACAACGACTGACTACAGATTACAGATTAAGTAGTTGTTCGTGGTACTTGGCGGAAGGTCTGTCACTGACTGTCCAAATTATTTACGTCCAAAAATTAATAAATTATAATTACTTTTAACTGTACAATTAGGTATTTTTACAATAAGTTTCGCATTGAACTAAAAGACGTTTTCTAATAAAACGTTTAAAAATTAAAAAAACTCTTAAAGAAGCTAAAAAACAAAATAACTTCTCGGAACTTAAAAAATACTCTTTAAACAGAAAATAAATATAACTTGCCAAAACTTATAAAATACTTTTTAAATACAGAAAATAAATTCAATTAATTAAATTCTCAAATATCCCTCCTGCTTACACGTTCTATTATAGTTTCCCAAAATTCCATTCTGCGGTGTTGATCAGCATGAAAAATTTCCTGATAAGTTTGATATTTACAGGATGTGTATTTATTCTTTAATATCTTATGAACTTTACCCACGCTAATACCTATCTCTTCTGATATTTTAGATATAGTAATATTGGAATTTTCTTCGACCATTGCGCACACCATGACTTCCTGCATTTCATTATCGTTATTTATTCTCCGTATTTTATGATATTTACATCCCAAAATGCAACCTTCTGATTTAAACTTTTTGGCTACTAATGATATTGTTGTTAATGCAGGAAAGGGACGATCTACATACTTTTCAGTCAGTTATAGTCGTGATTCAAATGACTCGCGCCCCACCACTTTACATTCCGATCGGTATTCGGCAGCTAGACCCAAATATAATGTGGTACAATTTTCGTAGCGAGGTAAAATGAATGCACGGTATAGAATTCATGAAGAGGAAATTCTAAGTTGAAAAATAATCTGTAATGTTTTTCTTTTGATGTTAAGATCGGTGTCGAGCTCGATAATTACATTGCCTATCGTTACTAAAGCCGAAAATAAATCATTTATATCGGACGTTTTGGTCAATAGACTTCGTAACTTATCAGTATAGATTCTGGACTCTTTAAATATGATAGCGAGTAACTGTTCTCCATATTCATTTTCATCTTCATCAATTTATTCCACTGGCGTACACACAATATCGTCGTCCATTAATATTTTTGCAACTGCCACATCGCCGTCGAAATGTACAAAATCTTAAACTAACGAATAATTCACATCATTTTTATATTGGTTATCTAACATAGAATGATGAAACCACAAACTCTGGAACAATTTATGGATTAAGTGCTATTTCTCCACACTTTCTAAGCAATGTTCATCGTTGAAAGAAGCGTTATTTTATGCTCATTTTGATCTTAGATGATGTCCAAGGGTGTAGAAATTACTTTCTTACGGTAAAAGGTTTTAAAATTTTTTAATATTCGCTGATCAATGTCTGTAACATAGTTGTTGTGTTGACTGGTAAGAATTCAATTTTCATATGGCTAAAAATTTGAATATTGTTGTGAGTTATACAGTTATCAACAAAAAACAAAATTTTATGTTTTTATCTCTCCATATTCAATAGATTGCCATTCAATAAATAAGTCACTTATTATCCATGTTTTCTTATTGGAACGATAAGCTACTGGAAACGATCGGAAGTTCTTGAAGCATCTTGGCTTTGCAGACTTACCAGTCATTGGATGTTTCAATTTTTCAGATTCGTGCCTATCTACACAGATGAGTATGGTAATCCTTTCCTTACTGTTCCATCATGTAACTGTTTTTGAAACATATTGTGTGGTCTGAGAGACGCTTGCAAAGCATCTCCGTTTCATCAGCGTTGAACACATTGTTAGCTTCATGTCCACTAATTATTTCGCCTAATTTCTGCTTCCAATTGACACGCACATAATACTCGATACCTATGAAACCATCCATTGATTAAGGTAAATTTTAATGAAGACTGTGGTTAATTAAATTAATTAGCACTTTAATCGTTCATTCGAACGAATCTACAGTGTGTTTGGTTTTCGACGGTGTAAGTATGGTACGGACTTTGTTTCTGTGCGGGTTGTGCCGTGCTTTAAGGTGAGACACTGATTAATTAACTGATAGTGATAACTTTGCTATCGAAATACGTATACAGAAAACGAAAATTATTAAGGGGTTATATTAACCTTAATTAATTAATCCATTATTTACTCTAAAAATCTCTGTCTATCAATTGTCCTGCATAAATTTTAGCTTTCTCTTTTATTATGTTATTATATCACCCACCGGCACATTTTTTTGTCGACATCGTGAAAACTATTTTACGAAAGCTTTTCGGCAAACCCTGTTGTTTTTTGCCTTTTCACTCCACTGTTCGAATGTGTTGCTGCAATGAAATCCTTTCGATACATATTGGATGTTAATGTAGATGGTAGAATCTCAAAACG
The DNA here is from genome assembly GCA_031893035.1 of Dermolepida albohirtum. NCBI lineage: Eukaryota > Metazoa > Arthropoda > Insecta > Coleoptera > Scarabaeidae > Dermolepida > Dermolepida albohirtum. The sequence goes on from JAVIWB010002669.1 coordinate 257,409, forward strand.
TTTTGCAACGTCAACCTTTTTCTCGCCATCAAAAATAGCTTAAATAATTTCTTTGTTTTCTCCAATCGAGAGACACTTATTTGACTGTTTTTCAGCTACAATATGCACTGTTAATGCAGAAAAAATTACTAATTCACTGCTAGTTAACACACAAATATGTACATTCGGAGAATTGTTAGGGTGTAATTTGAGGAATTACAAGACGGTCACGATGAATAGTATTACGAATTACCGGAAATGTCAGGCTATTACGAATTATAAGACGTTTGCAATAACTCTAAAGATTATACAGGGTGTTTCAAAAAGAATATACGTATTTCGAATGCATATATTTATTAAACTTTAAGACATACGAATATAAAACTCTACACACATATTTACGCACCTCTCAAGTTCACATTACAGATGTTCAATATGTCCTCCATCAGCGACACGAACAATATCACGTCGATGCACAAATTCCTCCCATACTCGGGCAAGCATGTCCTTTGTCACTGATGTTATGGCAGTACGGATCCGGTTCTTCAACTCTTCCAGATTCTGTGGGAGTATGGTCCATAAACGTTGTCTTTAATGAAACCCCATAGGAAGAAGTCACAGGGTGTCAAATCGGGTGATCGTGGAGCCCAGCTGAGGCATCCTAAGTCGCCAGCGCCTTGACAACCAATCCAACGGTTCGATAGAGTTTCATTCCGATATTCACGCACTTGACGACTCCAGTGAGGGGGTGCCCCGTCTTGTTGAAAAATGATGTTGTCTTCGTGCAGCTTCGGAAGCAACCAGTTTTGTAACACAGCGAGATACTGCTGACCGTTGACCGTGTTTCCATCAAAAAAGAATGGGCCGTAAACAGATGATCGGGATATCGCAAAAAACATATTGATTTTAGGCAAATCTTGTACATGTTCAATGGCTGCATGTGGGTTCTGTAGACCCCAAATTCGAACATTGTGTTTGTTTACCAGACTACTAACATGGAAAGTTGCTTCATCACTGAACACGATGTGTTGTGCGAAAGTGTTATCATTGTCAATAGCATCATGAATCTCTATACAAAATGCCACACGTTTCCGTTTGTCATCAGGACACAGAGCTTGTAACAACTGTAACTTGTACGGCTTCATAACCAATTGACGTCTCAAAACACGCCAAATTGTTGTTGTAGGCAGTTGTAACTCCCGACTGGCACGACGAGTTGGTTTTAAAGAATTACGTTGAAAAGCAGGTTGAATTCGTGCAACATTTTCTTCAGAAACACGAAGGCGGCCAGGTTTCGTTCTTTTACATACGCATCCTGAATCTACAAACTGTCTATGCTATCTGCGAATGTTCCACCCATTCGGAGGATCAATTTGGTAGCTCAACCTGAAACGTCTTTGCACTGTAATTACGGAATTACACTTCGCAAAGTCGAGAACACAATGATTTCTGCTGCGGAGTAACCAAATGACGGTTACCAAGAAAAACAGAAGACAACTGACATCTAGCAGCTATTAAATAAACTAGGCTATGTATTCGTTTCTCAAGTAGCTGAGCCGAGGCGCAGCGATCGATAGTTTGGACAAAATGATACTTTGTAATACGTATATTCTTTTTGAAACACGCTGTATTACGAATAACAAATGGATCGATTGTTTTTTATGATTTATGGAATTTTTTGCAAGAGACCGCCAATTTAGCGGAAGTTTACGAACTATCGAGCTGCGAATTACCGGGATTCTACTGTATAATGAAAGACGTATTTATACGCTCGTTACTAAAATTCAATAGGTTTACTCAAGCAATTCAATTTATCACAATTGCTATTATAATTGTCCATAAGTCGAAACAAAAACTGTAACATATGCTACAAAGGGACCAATTTTGAATAAAGGAGCAATATGATTTATTCATATCTATATCCAAGACACATGAGTAAAATGTCCTGAAGTTGTATCCCTATGTGTATTGTGGGATTTTTGCGTGTCGTGTATATAAAATGAGATACGCCACGTTGATGGAGTTAGTAGAGAAAAGAAGAAAGGATACCTTCAACAACGGTAACTGGAGCTTTATCTAAAGTAATGTATACGAGACATCAAAAAATGTCAGCTAGTTATCAAACACACTCGAGCTTTGATAAAATCTTGCGTAAAAGATATTTTTAGTCTTTTAGAGAGCTACAAATAAAAAAAGTACACAAAAGTAAATGTGCTACACAGAAGCAAAAGGAAGAAGCAGATTTTATCCTTTCATTCCATTCTTTTTAATTAAATAATGAGAATAATTTTAGCACACGCCAAGAAAATTAAAAGTCCCCGATGATAAATGAGATTAAAAAAAATAATTTAAAATTCCGAATTGAAAAATTCTATACGTAAGAGAGCGCGTGAAATTATCTGCAAATTGTTTCATTTCACTTGCAGATAATCGCCAGATTTTTAATGTTGCTTTTCCTTTTATCGAAAATTTTAAGTTTAAAAATGTTTGCTGTTTACCTGCTGTTCAAGTTCTAGATAGTGCTTGATGTGTTACTCTAGCAATTGAATATTTGACTGCCAAGAACATTCACGTAATGGGTCATTTGCTATACAGTCCAGATCTGGTGTCCACTTAGTTCTTTTCGTTTTCATGTGTAAAGGAAAAGTTACGTGGTTTACGTTTTATATTGACCGAAAGATTGGTGAAATCATCTGAAAAATTAGTCTTTTACACATGGATCAATAAGTCCCGAGACTAACCCATAGATGGCGCTCGTAGTAAACCAGTAACCACGTCTTTCTAGAGTACTAACCTTTGCTTGAAACGTGTCAAAATTTTAAGTCGATCGGACCAGAAACAGCTGAGTTATCGAGGTTGGAGTAAAGTCGTTTTGTAGTTTGTTTAAACAATGGAAAAAACCGAGTTTCGTGTTCTGATAAAACATTGTTTTTTAATGGGTAAAAACACCACGCAAGCAAAACAATGGATTGAAAAATGTTACCCGGACTCTTGTCCATCAAAAGCAACGATTTGTCGGTGGTTTGCCGAGTTTAAACGTGGTCGTACCGACACAAATGATTTTTTTCGCGGAACGCTCGGGTAGACCTTTGGAAGCCGTTACACCGGAAAATGTGAGTGAAGTGACAAAAATTATAATGAAAGATCGTAAAGTGAAGCTCCGTGAGATTGCTGAGATGACACAGATATCATATGGAAGTGTATTTACTATCCTTCATGAAAAATTGAGCATGAAAAAGGTTTTTTCCAAGTGGGTGCTGCGATTGCTCTCGATGGAACAAAAACAGCAACACGTCGATGATTCAGAAAGCTGTTTATCGCTATTTACTCGCAACGAAAAAGATTTCTTGCGTCGTTACGTGACCATGGACGAAACATGGATACATCACTACACTCCAGAGTCGAAGCGGCAGTCATCTGAGTGGCGCACAGCTGGCGAAAGCCGTCCGAAACGTCCGAAAACGCAGCAGTCAGCTGGCAAAGTCTTGGCGTCAGTTTTTTGGGATACACATGGCGTGATTTTCATTGACTATCTCGAAAAAGGTAAATCGATCAACAGTGATTATTATATTGACTTACTGGTGCTTTTGAAGGAGGAAATCGCAAAAAAACGACCGCACATGCAGAGAAAAAAAATCCTTTTTCACCAAGACAATGCACCCTGCCACAAGTCGATGAAAACAATTGCAAAATTGAACGAATTGGGTTTTGATCTGCTTCCCCACCCCCCATATTCGCCAGATTTAGCCCCCAGTGACTACTGGCTCTTTGCTGATCTTAAAAAAATGCTCCAGGGAAAAAGATTTGGCTCAAATGAGGAGGTCATCGCTGAAACTGAAGCTTATTTTGAAGCGAAAGATAAATTTTTTTATAAACATGGTATTGAAAAATTGGAAAAGCGTTGGAACCATTGTATCACCCTAAAAGGTGATTATGTTGATGAATAAAAAAAAATTTTGCAAAAAAAATGTTGTTTTCATTGTTAGTCTCGGGACTTATTGATCCATGTGTTACTTATAGGAAATGCATTTATTGCATACGGAAATACTTTGTTTTGTCCAATCATTATATGTTACAATACTTTACTGGAATCAACAGACAGAGAACAGTCCTTATATCTACAATATATGTGAGTTACTTGCACATAAAAACTTTAGTAGTTAGCTACTCTTTTATATAACGAGCAATGCTAGAAATGCTATCCACGGTGAAATAGTATTAGTAGAAAGATCGCATTAATTTTATTTAGTTTCCATTACTTTCCGTAAGTTGTAATTAGATTTGCGGCAGGGAAATCTTATTACCATTCCGCAACAACCTTTTTTTCTATCAACATCGCAACATTTTACACAATTTATCCATGAAGACTAATAGCTATTTATACTTTGGATTTACGAAATGTGGCTATAAAAACTGCGACGATCATTCTGTAGACAAGCAGTAAGCGCGTCAAGGTCCAACGGTACGTGTTAGGTGACACCTTCTCTCACTTTAATGCCGATATCGTCAAAGTTGCGCGCTTTTCACTTAAGCAGTGGCCTTCACTCGAAGTTAAATTAGTTCTGTGCTCCATCGGAAAATCTGAAGTCGAAACTGTGAGCTAGCATTACTACATTATATTCCTCACAATCCTTTGTGAATGAATAAGAAGATGATTTGATTATGGACAAAAACAATTCATGGTTTATTTATTAAGACAACGTTTCGATCCATACTGCATTCTCTGCCAAGAAGTGCTTGTGCAAGAATGAGATTCCTGTGTTAGAACATTTATCCCATTTATCGAATCTCGTTCCATTTGCTTTTTTCTAATTCTCAAGATTAAATCGGCACCGAAAGGAATAAGACTTGAGATAACAGAAGTTGTGAAAGTAAAAGTAGCGGAGATCATGCATGATTTGCAATACTGCTCTAACTAAAGAAAAATTCGTATCAAACGGCCTACGAATCATGGAAGAGAGAAAATAGACGAAATTAATCTAAAAATTATGTAAGAAAATCAATAAAAGACTCTATAGTTCTACTCAATTTTGTTCTTAGGGAAACACTTTGTATCTAATAAGAGATCGGCGGTAGGCTCTCCTTTTTTTGTAAAAATGTACGGGTGCTTTATCTTTGACAATTCGATGAGGTAACATTTTATATATTCGGTTTGTACCTAGACAATCTATTCACAAAACTGTCAGTATTATAGTGGTGTATAGAAAGAGAATAACTAAATTATAAAACTGAAATATATGTATTCCAAAAATACAGAAAATAAATAAACTTTCGGAGGACGAATAATTTATTCGAATCCTTTGATATCACATAGAGTTGTAAACAACCGGGCATATATATATATATATATATATATATAACTTGCAGAAATATATATATATATATATATATATATATATATATATATATATATATATTTCTGCAGTAGCTTCGAAAACACTTCGTTTCAAAGACTCCAAATCCATATGACTTTTCTTGCAAGCCAAGTCTTTGAGAAAATTCCATAATCAACAGTTAAAAAGCTAAGATCAAGGAAAAACGAAGTCAGAAATATTATCTTTTATATATCTTACGGTCCTTTTCGCTTTGTAAGCGGGCGCAGAATCCATCTGAAATATCCATTTCTTTACGCAAAATATAAAATCTGTCAGTGTTGCAATAATTTTTGAGTAAATTCGATGTTTTCGCTTCAATCTCACCCAACAAAACAAATATTGTGAGGTGAGGTGACCACGCTGAACCTGTATCAAAACCGTCTGAGTCTCTAAGCAATTTCGGGAGCCTACCATTTTATTGGTTAAATTTTACCTCTATAGTAAAGAGTTTCTCGTCCAAGAAAGAACAAGATCTTGTGATATCCTCTTTTGCTGTCACGGCATAAACATTTTTCTCTCTTTCGAATCTTATGGTTTTCCTGTCTAAATCTTCCCCAATAATGTAAAACATATTATGGAAGTGATGTTTACTTCATAGGAAAATATTGTTCGTGGATTTAGTGTGATTATTGAATGAGCTTTTGCAGAAATACCATTCATGTAGTGCGGAGCGCGAATGACGAATGCGAGAAACATCACCGATATTAACAGTGTCTTAAAAACAATGAACTGTTACTTTGTAGATCGCAATGGCTGAGATGCAATTATGATACTCGCACCAATCCAGAGTATAACTAGTGTTCACTGGTCAATAAATTACTTAAATTGTTTAAAATATGAAAATAACATACACAAATGCAAGAACGTAAATTATTAATTACGTTATAAATTATTAGTTATTTCAGTATGTTTTTGTTCAAATGTAAACTATAAAAAATTTTATGTGTTTAGTAACTACTCATATATTATAGAAACATATAAAAATGTCTATTCAAATATATGTATTATGCACGAGTTGTTTCAGCAATTGCAAAATGAAACAATTATTTTTATATCACCATTAATTTCATGGTAATTCTTTTACACGTAACACGTTACATTGATTTCATCATTTCTTTGTACACCCAACATTATTTATTGTAATGGTGGCACTATTTATTTTATATATGGTGTATTTTTTTTTCAATTATTCGAAAATTATTTTCAGTAATATGCAGTAATCTGTTAAGTTTATGATTGTGACTAAAATTTCGATGTATGTAGTTCTGGAGTAATTTTAATTAATTTAGCATTAAGTATATTTTAATCGCACCTATTGTTTCTGGATTTGGTTTAATTTGGGTAATTGAAGCACGAATATTACGCTATATGGACTCTAATGGCTACAGAAAATCTTCTCTATCTCTCTCTAAAATTATCGTGCTTTTAAACCTCTGTCATTTCTATTAATTCGTTCGTGTAATAATTTTAAATTAAAAGTTTTAGATACTTGAAGTATAATATTCTAATATAAAAGATTTTCCATCTACTCAGAAATTATTTTTATGTTTGGTTGTGTTGCTGTAACTATTGCATGAACCATTTAAAAGACTTTAATATCGTATGTAGGATATAAAATAAACTGAGTTTGTTTTCAAGATAATTTAATTTTTATTACATGGCAATTTAATACGAGGGTAGCCGTTTATATTTCGGGAACTTGCAACACTGTTAGTGTTGCCTGCGGTCTGATGATTGCATCGTGAAACCTGTCATTTTTGACAATATATTTACCTTGACAGTTTTATTATCCGGTCGCTATTTCTATTTTTTAAAGTAACTTGGAAATTTTATGTCTGCGACAAAATGGAATTAAATAACTCGCGAACATTTTCGTGCAACTATTTTTCAAAACTTTCAGCGTAGACTGTCTCAACAAGAATGCTTCGGCGAGCTGAATTCTTTATATGGCGATGAAGCACAATCGAAAACTACAGTATACCGCTGGTACAGTGAATTCAAACTTGGACGGCGTTCTTTGGACGATGAATCTCGTGAAGGACGTCCCAGAAATGTTGTCCTGTCGAAAAACATTAATGCAGTATTTGAGTTGATAATGCAAGACCGTCATGTGACATACTGTGAGATCGAGGCATCTCTAGGTATTAGTAACACCAGCGTGCATAAGATCCTGCATGAACATTTAGCCATTAAGAGGCTATGTCCACGTTGGGTACCACGTAATTTGACAACCACTCAAAAAAGAACTCTCATCGATTGGTGCCAAGATGTGCACAAAAAATACAATGGCGGTGCTTCAAAGAATATTTACAAAGTCACAGGTGATGAATCATGGATCTATACGTATCAGCCTGATAGTAAATAGCAATCGACTGTGTGGGTATTCCAAGATGACTCAAAACCAACAAAAGTTGTACGCGCTCGAAAAGTTTTTTCGGAAATACCGCTCACGTTGCAACCGTGCTCTTAGAGAGTTGTAGAACGGTAAATTCCGAATGGTACACAATTATTTGTTTGCTAAAAGTTTTTGAAGAAATAAGGAAAACAAACGGAAAACGACAGATCATCCACCATGACAATGTGAGATCTCACAGGTCGGTTCAAACAATTGAATACTTGACCGGGCAAAACATTGAATTGATGAGCCATCCGCCGTACATCCCTGATCTAGCACCCTGTGATTACTTTTTATTCCCACGCGTGAAGAATAAACTTCGTGGTTAACGGTTTTCTACGCCGGAAGGGTCAGTGAGGCATTCAAAGCTCATATTTTCGAGATACCGCCTTCGCAGTGGCAGCAAGGCTTTTCGGGTTGGTTTAAGCGAATGCAAAAGTGCATTGATTTTCAAGGAGAATATTTTGAAAAGCCATAAAACTATTTTCGATAATAATTTTTTTTTGTTTGCTATTGCCGAAATATAAACGGCTACCCTCGTATAAACAATCCATAACAGATTACTATTAAACATCTCAATGTACAAACAAAGAAATTTCTTTTTGTTTATTGTTCGTACATACCTTTAACTGATAAATCATCATTTGTGGATAATTACATTAAATTATATTTTCATTAGAAAATATACTTATTAACCTTGCACCCAAAAATTTTGTGTTTCGATTAATTATTTACTACACCTTTCATGTTGAACGAACGTAGGGACGCAATATCCAACTCAGCACCCAAGCTCTTTCGTTGCTCTAAACACGCGATTCTTCCAACGCGATAAACATAAATGTATTAATTCGACGCCGCTTAATACGCAGGGGGTAGAAAATTAGACTCACAAGAGGAGTGACGATGGTGTAATCTCTATCCATATTCCAATCCTCCAGCGCTTCGTTATCTTTCCTCTTTCTTAGCACGTGCATGTACAATCTATGGCAAAAGTACAGTTAATAAAGGCACGTTTCTAGTTTAGATTTAGTGATAGAACGGTTATATTTTCTTCTGTATATATCTAATGATTTATATTACTATTCTATCCCGTAAAGCGTTTTTTTAACTAACTAAATTTAGGCGAAAATGAAGGTAGAAATCAAAGTGATTTGATATTTATTCCCACAATGACTATACGAGAGTAGCCCCAGAAGTAACCGACACAACAAAGAAAACACAAAAATTTTGGAAAGAAATATATTTATTTTTCAACATAATCTCCTTTCAGCCCTGTACACTTTTCCCAGCTATGTTTAATAAGTTCAATACACTTTCTACAATAAGAACTGTTTTGCTTCTCAAAATAGCCATTAACTGCCGACATCACTTCTTCATCGTTGGAAAATCTTTGACCACTGAGTCATTTCTTCAAGTTTGGGAACAGAAATTAATCCGGGGGAGCTAAATCTGGCGAATAGGGTGCATGAGGTAGCAATTCAAACTTTAATTCATTAATTTTGGCCATTGTAATAACGTATTTGTGAGCTGGTGCATTATCTTGATGAAACAACGGTTTCTTCTTAGGCAAATGCGGCTGTTCTTGCCTGATTTCTTCGCTCAAACGTTGCAATAAGTTCACATAATACTCGCCGTTGATAGTTTTTCCTTTCTCAAAATAGTCAATGAAAATTATTCCACGCGCATTCCAAAAAACCAAAGTCATGACCTTGCCTGCAGATGAAACGGTCTTCGCCGTCTTTGGAGCCGGTTCTTCCTTTTGTGTCCATTGTTTTGATTGTTTTTTTTGTCTCAGGTGAGAAGTGATGGACGCATGCTTCATCCATGGCTATGGTATATTAAAATTTAAATAGTCGTCTTCATAAATGTTTAGATATTATTATTATTGATTGATTATATTATTATTAACTATTAAATTATTTATAAGCAGATAATAGAAACGTGCACTCTTCTTGGAATAGACTTTGACAATATTGAATTAATTTCTCTAAAAAAATCTGGATACCCAGGAGGTATAAAATGTTTCACATCTGACCAAGGACATATAGTGTTATGAGTAAGATTAAGCAATTCTCCGGGAAACTTGAATCCTGTCAGTGACGCGAAGATGCCTCGCAAAGGTGGATAGTTAGCCGCGAAATGTGTAAATATTTCAAAATTATTTTCCTACGTTAGAATTGTATACCTTATTTACTTGATCGCACCTATTTAGTCTTCAGCTGGCGGAGCTGTATACTACTGCAAACTCAGAGGTTTATTCAACATTAATAATGAACTGCGTTAAACAAACTGCTGAGTTCGTCAGGAAGGCTGGATAAGTGCGGATTTTAGTTTCTGTCTATACCGATGTAGAAAAACGATTTGGAAATTTGTTTACATTCGTCGCAGTTAACAATCCATCTTTACGAGACAACTTTGCATCACTGACATGATGCAAGCTACCGGCGTGTTCGCCCTCTATCAGTTCCTGTCGCTGATTACCCGGAAGATTGTTTAATCGTAATTATGAGACAAAAAATGAGGACCGAAAGGGTTAGTGTTCAATTGGGTATTTTAAAAAATTATTTTCAAAAAATTTTTCTTAAAATTTATTTACCTAAATAATATTACAAAAATCAATTAAACATATTCAGAATCTATACTTAAATATCAAATTAACAAAGCAATCAATTACTTTTAACCTATGTATAATAGTAAGTAGCTTATAAAAAAAGCCATATAATTAATGAAAAAAAAATTTAATTCCAATATTTCGTAACAGACTAATAATATGTTCTAAAAAACTTTTGCGTTTATCGTATAAGTATCTATTAAGTAGCTTATAAAAAAAGGTATATAATTAATGGAAAAAAAAATTGAATTCAAATATTTCATAATAGACTAATAATATGTTCTCAAAAATGTTTGCTTGTATGGTATAAATATCTACGTGTTTTTAGTTATTACAGCGTCTTGGAAATATAAATATTTTTTAATATATTTATTTCTTTGTTCTTTCATGTTCACTGGTATGCCTTATAAAACCGTAACTAAAAAAGTTTAACATTTGTTACTCTCTGTATAACTGTATTCATCTGGAAGCTTAAACGTATATTTTTAATAATGTAAATTAAACTAGACCTACTAGTAACTTTTCGTGATCTATTTCAAGATCGAAGTAATTATTTTTCTAGCAACGCATTTCATATCTAGTTGGTAATTTTGGAAATATATTTTTAGAGTGCTATTAAAACTTTTTAGTACATTAAAAATAGTAGTTACCGAACTCCTTTAGTTTCGAACATTAATTAAAGTTTTTATAATCTGAATAATTATACGAGGATGGGTCAAAAACTACGAGGCCTAACGCAGAAATGGCGCGAATTCGGCGGAAACTTTCCATTTTGTAGAACCTATCTGCCATAACCTAAAAAAGGATATTTTAAATATGACAGTAGAGTACGATCTGTCGATTGGCCTGTGTTTGACATCGTGCCAAATTAAACGTATCGCTCGATTTTGTAGACAATGAAGAAAAACTGAGTTGCGAGCAGTGATAAAGTACTTTCATTCGAAAGTCAACGCCAACCGAAATTAAAATAGAGTTGAATGTCATAGTATTAGAACCCACATCTTGGTTTTCAGTGGTTAAAAATTATGTTTTTAGATTTAAACGTAGTCATGTGACCACGAAAGATGAATTCTGAAATGGACTTTCAAAAATGGTTATTGCCCCGATTGTGAATAAAAAAGTCCACCAGGTCTAATTGGATGTCGGTCGAATAAAGGAGCGCGAGATTTCAGACATAATGGAGTTTCCGCTTTGCATTTATAATAATTTTATCATGTTTTTACTTCGTCTTTTAATTTAAATACGAATCCAATTAATTAGCAAAAGAAATTATCAAAAACCAGCCTTTGTGTGTTGCAGCTATTCGAAAGAAAAGTCTTTCTTGTTTAACGATGTATTTTCTGAGCTAACCACTATTCCTACTTCTTTTTTTTCAGAATTTCTCGACCTGCTTTAATCTTTGTTCTTATTTTCCTTGCTTGATACATTATTTTCAATAGTACGTCCTCTTGAATCCTTTGTGTCCTTTGTCCAGAAAATAATTAAATATCATCGGTAAGTGTAACTATAAATCAAACCATACTACTTTTTATCGTAGTATGCTTTGATTTATAGTTACACTTACCGATGATATTTAATTACTTTCTGCCCACCTTCTCCCAAGTTGTATCACTTTTTCTCTGTAACAATTTCATCTTCACACATATATTAGTTTTTCTTACGTCCTTTTGTTGTAATTTGCTTTTTTCCTTGACTACTCTTGTTTTGACTTTTTGAGATTCCATCATGAGTATGATCCTAGTGCTGAGAATAAATATTGGGTTGGCAACTAAGTACTTTCGGTTTTTACTGATAGAGAGCGTTGCTTTATTTTTTGTATAACGTATGTTAGTGCTGTACTTTACCTTTTGTTGCGTGATACTAGTCACATTGACGTAACTTCAGAAGCAAGTAGTGCAGAAACGAACATTTTCGACATATTTTACTATTTTATTTCCGTAAAGGAAAGAAAGCTGCTGCGGCTCACAAAAAGATATGTGAAGTTTATGATGCTAATTGCTTAACAGAGCGCATGTGTCAGAATTGGTATAAAAAATTCCGTTCTGGAGATTTTTCCCTCAAAGATGAGCAACATTCTGGTCGGCCTACTGAAGTTGATGATGACCAAATCAAAGTCATAATTGAAGAGGATCGTCATATAACTGTTCGAGAGGTTGCGGAGAGGCTACATGTATTGCACACAACAATTGAAAAACATTTAAAATGTCTTGGGCTAGTTAAGAAGCTTGATATTCGGGTATCTCACGAATTGAAAGAAATTCATTTAACACAAGAATCAACTTTTGCGATATGCACTTTAGACGAAATGAAACCGACCCTTTCTTAAAAAGGATCATCACTGTTGATGAAAAATGGGTCCTGTACAGTAACATAGTTCGAAAACGATCATGGAGCAAACACGATAAACCAGCTCAAACCACATCGAAAGCTGAATTGCATCCAAAAAAGATCATGCTGTCAGTTTGGTGGGATTACAAAGGTGTTATGTTTTTTGAGCTGCTACCAAGGAACCAAACGATCAATTCTGATGTTTACTGTCAACAATTAATAAAACTGGATGAAGCAATCAAAGAAAAACTGCCAGAATTGTCAAATCGGAAAGATGTAGTTTTCCACCAAGATAATGCAAGGCCTCACACATCTTTGGCAACTCGTGGGAAACTATTGGAGCTTGGCTGGTAAGTGATACCACATCCCCCATACAGCCCTGATCTAACACCATCTGATTACCATTTATTTCGAAGTTTGCAGAATTCTTTGAATGGTAAAACTTTCACAAATGACGATGACCTTCACTCGCACCTGGTTCAGTTTTTTGCTGATAAGGACCAGAAATTTTATGAGCGCGGAATCATGCAGCTGAAAGAAAGTTGGCAAAAGGTCATTGAGCAAAATGGAAAATATATAATTGATAAAAGCTATTCTTTGTTTAAAAAAAAAGTGTTTTATTTTATACTACAAAACCGAAAGTACTTAGTTGCCAACCCAATACTACTAATAAAAATTAATTATATAATATTTAGTTAGACAACTTTATTGTTTTAGTGACCAACTTTTCGACAAAATTAAGATTTTTTTTAATGATCCGATGTTGAAAACCATAATTTCAAAGTAATTCAATTAATGTCAAAAATATAACCTAAAAATAATGCTAAATATAGCATTTCCTTCCTTTGTTTTTTTCGTAATGTAAACGTAAAAGACTAGGAGTTTTTTGGGAATCATTGCTTAAGTTACAATGAAGGCTTTAAAATAGTCATTTACATTTCGTTAATTGTAATATAACCAAGCATATTTTCAGAATATTAATTTATGTCATCTGTTTTCATTTGAATTTGTAATTTGTAATTTACTTAATTTAACGAGTTTGGGTTTTATAGCGATTTGTACGTGTCTTTGATATTAATACGTCCTTTAAAATTCGCAATATTTCTATCTGCGACGTCACAGTTAAATTGGATATTCAAGGAAAGATATTACATCTTTGAAGTGGAGTGTACATCTTTATAGGTATACGTAAAACCGTCTGGTTTTTGGCTAACTTCCTCTCTGTGCTATCTGCGATAGAAATACTAATCCACATCAGATCTTAATTCGAGTGTGAGAGATGAGAAAGTCGGTCATAGAGACTTTTTACCCTTAATTCAGATAAACCGTTTGTTAAATAAGAAAATGAAAGTAAAAGCGCCAAGTTTCGAGCGAGTATCGTTTACGCTCGCTTCTTAGAAACGAGCAGCATTAAGGGCGGTGATTTTTTTGTGTGTCCTTTCACAAATTATCACCTCTTTATTATCGTTTGGTCTTAATTTAGTGTTGGGAAATTTGGGATTAACTTAATCATAAACGAAATTAATTCTATATTTAAAGACATGATCTAATGAAATTTTAAACTTGAACAAATTAAACTATCGAATAAGAATTTGGTTAAAATAGGTAACAGGCATCGAGTACCTGGAATATCGCATATTTGTATTTTTATATAATTATGCGAGGGCTGCAGCTAAAATTTCATTATAGAAGAATTAGAATTAACAATTACTCAATCACTTTTCAAAATATTGCCTTTTACAATTTATATATTTTTTCATGCGAATAAACCAATCATTAAAGCATTTTTTCCATTCGGAAAACGGTACACTCAGAATTTTATTTCTAAATGCTTCTATTCAATCTTCTGGCATTGAAGATCGTTGAACACGTAGCTGATTTTTGATTTTTGGATATGTAAGTCATTTGGTCCTAAAGTTGAATTTGATGGAGCCTGTGGTTGATTAACTTAATCACTAAGGTTGATATATAACCCCTTTCCACATTAACTTTTGTAATTCTGTATACGAATTTCGACAACTAAGTTGTCATCATCAGCAGATAATTGCAAAGTGTCGCACCTGGTAAACCACGGCGAAAAATACCTGTACGAAAACAAACTCCGTACGCGATCTATACTGTTGAGAACCAAGATGTACACTGTATGTTCGTTTCACAAGATTTTTAAAATTGTTTTACTTAAACTAGGATAAACGACATTGAAAAAGGAACACGGACGCGTGATTTATTGTAGTGTTCCTCCTTCTCTGACATTAAACAGACCGAAAAGGGAAGACTGAGTCGGGCTAATGTCACTGTTCACCATATGGCTTTTATTCTTTAAAATGTACATGCTTTCATACGTGTCTAATTCTCGATAATTACACACGTTCTTTATCAAATGTAAACAATCCATGTTAACACTATGATCATTTTCTAGCACATGCCTTGCTATACCTTATTTTTCTGGTCGGTTGAATTTTATGTGCGCAAGATGTTCTTTATACCGGGCTTCGATCAATCTTTTTGTTTGGCCGATACATTACAGTTATTAAATTTGGTCCTAAGACTATACAACGACAAGAAATTAATTAATTCTTTTTTGTGCTGTTATTTGTGCTGTCACATGAGAGCTTGCATTGTCCTGAATGAAAATGATGCGAAGTTTCCTATCTTTTTTTGCATTTCGGTGAACACTTCTGTAAATATATGGACCATTCTACATTCACAGTTCTACGATCTTTTAAAGGAATGGAATACCAAAGCAGTTAATTGTTATTTCGCTTCAGGTTCATACGGTGATTTTGTATACCCAATTTGATGTTCGTGGGATAAATCGTTCAAGTATTTCTTGACACCATTTAATACGAGCTTCTTTTTGCCTTCCAGTTAGATTGTAGAGAATTCAAGGCGAACATAAATTTTTGGCTCTTAAGCGATCATATAAAATTTGACTAATTTGTTTCAAGTTCACGCTCAGATGTTACTATATTTCCCACGATAATCTACTATTATCATGTGTCGGGCAACATCAATGTTTTCCGCTGTTTTTAATATCGTTGGCTGATTTCACGAAATTCATTACTAAGACTACTACGACCAAATTTAAATTTTTGGTGGTACCGAAAGACAGATTTTGATGGCGCGTCATCACCTAAAACAGTTTCTAAATGGTCGATAAAAATTTTTGTTCGCTTCACTTCTTTAAGTTGAAACATAATTATTGCTCGAAAATGCTCAAGATTTAAATAGATGTTTCTTCAATAATTATTAACTCTAAAATTTGCTGTAATCAAACTGTTTAATATTTTTCCACTCTGTTACATTTGTTCGATAAAATTTAGGAATATTTACATTTCAAGTATCTGATGACCACAGTGTTGCCGCATCTCGAAATTTCAGCAGTAGCTATGGTATGCTAAGTTAGTGACTTCTTTCAATAGAAAATACGTGTATGTCTAAAGGTTGTTTTTTTTTGTTAAGTTGTGGCAAGTAAAACGCTCTTATTTCATTCTAGAGCCTGTACAAGAGTCAAATCAGCTAAATAGAAATAGATGATTAAAATCAAAATAGTTTAATCGCCGTTTAAGTGGTGCCTGCTATGGAGCCAATGTTATTAGGACTATTTTTGTGGTACTTCTTGATTTTGCGTTACTCTATTTAGCAAGAAATTTCGAGTGAAGGAGCTTTAATATTTTGTCGAAGAGGTATTAATATATGACAAGGAACTATTATTAAATACAATATATCGCATCACATGACATAGCAGAAATGACTTTTAAATTTATAACGTAATAAAAAATAGTTTAGATTGAAGATTGCTCATAGCGTAGAGATGTTTATGAAAGCCATAAATGTTTTTGGAAGGTAAAACACTTAAATACTTTAAAAAGAATAAAGTACTAGTAGTGATAAAACAAAAATGATTTTCTCAAAAACAATCGTTACCTTTGAATTAGAATCTTTGATATTCAACGTTTTATTTAATTTTTAGGAAAGATTTAGGACAAACTAAAGTTTGTATAACATTTGTTCTAGACGCATTGATTGAAAAAGCAATATTGGGAAGATCGTAGGTGTAATTCCCAATAATTAAATTTTTTTTATCGACTGTAACTTGTTGTTAGACATGGTGTTTCTAATATTGTCCCAAAACATCTTCAAAATCCCGAATGGAGAAAATTACATTATAAATTAGGAGAATTCTAATCATGCATGTTTGCAATAACAGGTCCAATTAAGACCGTCTTTAATTTCTTGATCATGCTGTATTTTGCTGGAAGAATTTATCAAATTTGAACAGCGCGCTCGTTGTGTAGCAAAACGCCAAGCAAATTCTGACTAAAATTAAAATTTGTGTAGCGAAATATTCTGTATTTTTCTATCTTGTCCTTTTTCAATTTCTCGTTTTTCCAAAAACAAAATTCATTTTGATTCTACAGTGAATCCTGTAGTGGTTTAGAAAAAAAAATATATGCTTATTCTAACGTTAACATTTGTATTAAACGGTTTCAAATATGTATGTTAATACATACAAATATGGCGCACGACCGGAAACTGTATTTAACATTCCTTACATCGCCTATCAGCGACACAACTAATTATCGAGACTAAAACCCTGCAACGCTCTTCCAGAAAGAGAAAAAGAGGATAGTGCGCATGTCTACAAGGATGGTACACAAAAGAATTATTATTAAACACTGAACGCTACACAATAGTACGAGTATAATTTATCAGTGCTATTTTGATTATAAGGTGTGATATTTCGTCTTGTTTTTCTTTAATTTTTTTACTATACTTAATATGTAATGCAACGTTTAAATTACATTAAAGAATTTCCTTATTCTGATTATGATTCGGTTTCTCAATTTTTTCGTTTTCCCAAACTTAAAATCAAGCTTGAGTTCTGTTTAATTTCGTATTTCTTTTGATGCTGAGCCTTTCAATTTTTCTTGCTTTCACGAACTTAAATTTAAGTTTGTGTATTGAATTATTTTTGAAAATTTACCACAGAATTGCCTCAATTGATGATGTTCGACTTTTGCAGGAGGCTTTGAGTTTTATCTCTGTCTGGTATACCAAAAATAATCTGTCCCTACATATTGAAAAATGTTGTTCAGTCTCTTATACACGAAAATTGGAGAGGATTGAGTACCTATACCATATTGATAACGTGTTAGTTTCGCATGTGGATTCTATGAGGGATTTGGGTGTTGTTTTCGATTGCAGGCTGTCCCTTTCTGACCATGTTTCGGCTATGCTCACGAGTGCACGCAAGGTTCTTGGCCTTATCATGCGGACTTGTAGGAGCTTTACAAACACGGAATGCATATCCTCTTTATTTCGTGCGTTAGTGCGTAGTAAGCTGCAGTATGCTGCAGTGATGTGGTACCCTATTTACGATAATTAAATTGATGCCTTGGAACGGGTGCAGAGAAAGTTTTTGAAATACTTATCACTCAAAGAAAATGTTTTTTTCTGGGACACAACACTGACTATGGGGAACTTCTACTTAGTCATGGCTTTGCGTCCTTGGCAGAATGGAGGCGGAATGTCAGTGTTACGTTTATGTTTGGCTTGATTTCGGGGAAAACTGATGCGCCAGAGCTGTGGGCTGGCGTAGGTTTTGCGGTTCCACGCCTGGAGTCGAGGTTCGGTGATCCTTTGGCAATGGGAACGCCAAGAACGAACATTCTGTTTAGGGATCCACTTACGCACGCGGCTAGAAATTTCAACCAACTGCATCGTCGCGGTGTTTGATTGGATTTAATTTGATTTATTTATTTATTTAACTTACATTCAGTTCTACTATTTTGTTATTCATTTTTTTTTGTGTTTTTGATTTTTTTATATGTATTATCAATGAAATTGTAATTTTTGGTTTGTATACCCTATAGGAGTAGTCTTTTTGGTGGTTAATAAGTATTATTATTATTATTATTATTATTATTATTATTATTATTATTATCTAGGATTTAATGTAAAATTTCTCAATTCTTTTCCTTTTTCCAAACTCATGCTCCGGATTTCGATTTCTCAAGTGCAGGCGAACTTGTGCTCCGAAACATTTCATATTTTTTTGATCCTGGGGTTCAATTTTATATATTTTATGAATTTTACGAAACTTAAAATAATGTCTAATCGGTCAAATTATGTTATATTTCTTCGAAATTGGACCTTCACATTTTTTGTTCTTCCAAACTCCAGTTCACGGTTTTATTAAATTTAATAACTTTTACAACATTCGAGTTTTGCATAGTACTATTCAAGGTACATTAAAAACAAAACTCAAGGAAGAGATTATACGATTGTTGAAATCTATATAATATCAACATGCTAAATGAATTAAATACATATTATTTTCTGTAAATAATTATAAGGAATATAAAAGAAACATTCGTGGGCATTGTAGGCATAACCCTCGTCTTGGTATTTTATCGTCAAATTGTGTATGCAGGCGAAGCTGCGGGTAAAAGTTTTAAAATTACATGAGGATACGGAGAAGGGCAAATACATAACGCACGCCAAAAAGTAGAAAGGAAAAAACCAAAGACGGCAGCTAGCCTTAAAATATGAATATAGTT
This sequence comes from Dermolepida albohirtum, assembly GCA_031893035.1. Classification (NCBI taxonomy): domain Eukaryota; kingdom Metazoa; phylum Arthropoda; class Insecta; order Coleoptera; family Scarabaeidae; genus Dermolepida; species Dermolepida albohirtum. The sequence goes on from JAVIWB010002669.1 coordinate 276,660, forward strand.
TTTAAGCAATTTTATAGTTTCACTGTAGTATTGAAACAACATCTAAAATACATAAAAATATGTAGTATTTAATTTCAAACATGTTAACATCTTACTTCTGAAGGGAATTAATAGTAAACTATTTTTTCGTCGTCGATTAGTCTGCCGTGCACGTAAATATACGATGAAGTAGAAAGATGTCGTGTTTGTTAGCAAGTGTAGTGTGGAAATCTTTTCATCTGCTATGTTATTTAATGTGTTGGCAAAACATCTATTCACCGTGTAATGTTCTGGCGACGGCTTGACTAAGAATAAGTAGAAGACAAAATCACGAATTAAAGCCGGGAATATTGAATGGAAAACAAACGAGGGCGTATATTTTTTTGTTCTATTGTCTTTTCTTGTCAATAAAAGAAATATTTTATTGTATACTTACCTCGTACAAATGGTAAGTAAACAAAATAGCAAAATACCAAAAAGTGACAATGATTATACTGAAGCATTGATTGTATCTGGCACTTTGATTATATAAAAGCCGGGAAGTACATTTATTAATAAAATTTAGAAATTAAGAATTTGTTATTAGAATAATTACTGTAACTACATAATCACGTTTTGAAGAATGACAAAACAATTAATGCTATAAAGTTCTATTCTCACTATTTTGCGATAAAATTTGCATTATTCTTCTTCCACAGATTTGTTCTACATTATCGTTCTACGGAGAGCTATTCGTCTTCTATTAGGATTTTAAAAGCGCACCACATATATAGTTATATACTAGATGCGACATTCATTTTTTAAAAAAATTACCACCACACGTATGCTTGTACACATACCTATATTTGATGTCTGCAATTATGGCACCTGTTTTAGCGTTTTTCTTACGCTAAGAACTCTACAAGTCCGAAATTTTTACTCGGTTCACTTCATGTATTGCTAAATACATACCAGGATTTGTGCGATAACATAGACCAAGAAATTATCACCTTCATTGGAATGAATGTTTTTCTTTTTCGCTCGAATGCACGTTAAAAAAAATTAAAAAGTTCTTATACATACATCGCCTGCAGTAATTTCTCTTTCAAAACGATAAAATAATAAATAAGACGATATGTAAACTTCCCCAGATATTGTTGTTGTTTCCGTGTTGTGTAAAAGATAGCCATCGTCACGGTTAACATGTGACAACTCCTTCCTTCGAAACAAATTTACTGTAAAGATGACGCTCTAGCGACTTGGAGCAACTTCTATATAACTATTTTCCGAACTAACGGACGTTCAGTTTCAATGCGGTAGTAAGATCAACAGCAGCTCCGGAAATTGGCCCTTGCAAGAGTATACGAAACTCTGGCAAGTGAAATAGCAATGCCAGAGACTCTCTGTTTGCCCAAAAGCTCAAAAGAAAATAGAGCTGCTTAAAAGCCCAAGTTTTGTTCCATGCAATGCCAGGTAAAATAGCGATGCTAGAGATGCTGTATCAAAAAAGTCCAAAAGAAAATAGATCTGCTTCGAATCCAAGTTTTGTCCTAGGACAAAGAACTATACAATTAAAACAGTTAAACAGAATATTTGATAAATAATTTAACGGAAAGGTTGTAATGCTTTAGAGATTGTCATAGTCGAAAAACCTCCAAAGAAGAGAAAGAAATGATGGAAAAAAAGGAAAAGAAGAAGACTACGATCTAGAAATTAATTTTACACCAATAGCTTGACTCGACCGATATAATAAACGACCTTTTACGGTAATTTCAGAACTTTATTTATAAATCACTTTCTCCAATTTGTCCAATAGAATAGCATAATAGTTTGGTGGTCTTCAAATCCAAGAAAAGCTAAACCATTACCTTACATGCTAACGTCAGTATCTGGGCTATCTTGAAGAAGTGCTACCATAATGTGTCCACTATGAGTTCCGATTGAATTTAGGAACATAGTCAGGTTACATTAACCGCAACAAATCGTTGGGAAAACTCAGTTTGCTTCAATGAAAGATTCACGGGAATCACCTTGTTTAGACATGCCTTATTTTATCTGTAAAATAGGTGCGTTCTGTCAATATGTTTATGATGTTAGCTATCTCTTAAATCGCGTAATTCAGCGACAAATTATGGTTTTCGAAGGAGCATTGTTAGCCGAAATTTCAAATGTTTACTCCCTTAAAAAATAAATATTGGATCACAATACTAATAGCCATCTTTGCATATTAGGATTTTCTATTTAGGCATTTTATTCACACTTCTGTTACATTCAAATTGAATATCAGAAGAAAAGCAAATTTTTCATGTCATCATGAAAAGCATAACAGGATTGGAATATATTGATAAATAGAGAAACATATTTATATATAAACCGAGCACCATATTCAGTTTAATTCAACCAAGATCCTATTCCGCACTAACCACTTCTATGGTCGCAAAATCCGTGAAACTATAGAGATTTTTAAGCACCCCAATAATCTTAACCGCGATGATGGCCACCCCCTACATAACGTTTGGCAATCCTGCATCTCTAATCTACCCAACCGTAACCGTAACGCTCTATTGACCCATGACCCATTATCCATATATAAACACGTCCCCCATCGACTTACACCAGTTTCAGTGCAGTAGTTCAGCCCTGAAGATGTCCCATACAAATGGGTACGAAACGTCGGCAGATATACTAGTGACGCGGTTCCAGCCCGGAAACCCAGAAGCAGATAATAAGAGAAACATATTTTTACAATATCTTTTTAAAAAACAGATATAGAAAATATTTTTATTTCCATTTAATATTTCGTATCTCCCCCTTCTACTTTAATGAGAGAAGCAATTCTTTTTGGGCTGCTCTCAATTGCCGCAATGAAGTTGCTTTTAATTTGATCACTAGTTCGCCAAACGTCTTCAAGGGTCTGTACTAAATCTTGCTTTCTGATGTAGTTCCGTGATGATACAATATTTTTGATGTCTTAGATATTGTACATTATCAATAGAATTTATATCAAGAGAATTTCCAGGCCAATCCAATAACTGTTAATATACTATATCAAGTGTTTTTCCAAAGACTTTGCTCTATTGTATGGAGCATTGTCATACATTAAGACGACGTAGGGTACTTTGCTTCTATCCAAAGTATCGATGCAAAATATTAAGCACCTTGACTTCTTTATATTGAATTTGATTCATTGTAGCTTCCAGAAAGTAAAATGCTTCTGGACCCTCTGCTATGATATATAAACATATCGTCACGAAAAGAGGACGTTTCACTGTTTTTTCTGTCCTTCTTCTTTGGAACGTTGAGATGGTAATCTTCTTACGCATCGAACACATTCTGCTAATGCCTTCACTTTCGATTCGTCACTAAAGATAATCTGTGAAGAAGCTGAAACATTGAAATTTTACAACAATTTTAGTAAATAAGTAAAAGTGGGTTTAAAAACTTGAGTATTGATATTTACCTTATTCCAATTATCTACTATAAATATATCCTTTTTGTCAATTTGGGTTTTTCACCATGTGCTTATACTTAGACAGGCCTCTTGTAACATTTCTGTTAATATATTTAAACTTTTGTTTCTCAAACTTTAATGAATCGGCTTAAGTGACAGTTGTCTATTATCTTGTGTTGTTTTTTTTATGATTTTCTTCCTTTTTGCGACAATTTTGTCAAGATGTACTGGTATGGACAATATTATCTTTGGCTATTTTCGCAACTCTTGTTACAGTGATGAGAAACATTATTTTCGTGCTATTTCACATTGCGAATACTTTCCTGTTTGCAAGAAGACAATGATTCTTGTTTTATCAGTGTCACTTGTTTTATCCATGAAATCCAAGAAATCTTAATTACAAAACATAAACAAAACCCTAAAATATGTTTAAAAACATATCGCTACAAGATTTATTTTAATATAACTGGACGTAGTGATTACTTGAATAGGGTCGAGACAAAGTAAACCAAGATATTTTTAAACAGTAATGCTGTAGGAAAACTCGAGGAGCACGCAGTTCTAACAATAAAATACAATTGCGACAAATTAGGGGAGCCATAAATCATATAATTACAAATACAGTACACAAAGACAGCAAATTGGTGGAAATAAATTACAAATACATTTGCCAGTGCAATTCGAAAATTGTTCTCAGAAACTTAAAATTCTTACAGTGCTTCTGATTTAATGGCCAACAACTATAGTAGTCCCATATGGCTTCTCGTTAAATCAGTCTTGTACATATTTTACAAATAGCTTCTTGATATAATCATCTGTAACTGTATACTACTTCGTTTCAATTTTATAGAGAATCGAATGTTTCAAATAGAAAAGACGAGTTCGTTTCTAAACGGACACGTAATTACTAAAGTTATTCTCACCACGACCCTTAAGTTATTTGTTAACATTTCCACTTAGTCATTAACTTTCTGTTCCGTAAATAATCGTCGTTCAGAAAAAGTTAAAAGCTTACGTTGAAGAAGGAAAATAAGAAAATAAACATTACAAAATGGAAAAGTATAAATCGCGTTCACTTCACGTGCAACTGTACCTCTTGTCGTTCATTTAAGTTTCCGTCGACACTTCACCATTCCTAATAAAATGCAAATGCTAGAGAATCGGTTCAGAATTATAAAACAATAACGTAATTGCACTTTAATTAAAGTGCTTCCTACTGCTCCTGGCGATTGAAATAAGCCCCATTTTCGAACTCAATTAGTCTTTAATTGAATTAGGACGATTTGATAAAAGTCTGATTTAAACAAATTTAATAGTCTTTGCTTTTAGATTATAAGGAAACTAATCTTAACAAATGAAAAAGTAGAAAGCTTTCGTTTTTCACGCTGTTGGTGACATAAACTCTTTTTTAATTGTTCGTGTAATTTGAACGTGTTACGCTTAATCTGATAAAGATTACCCCACGCTCCAGTCCAAATTATTGTTGTGCCTGCCAGGGCTTGAGCTAGCTGTAATGTCACAGTAAATAAAAAAAAATTAAGTTATCGCGATACTTCAAAAAGTCTGGGACAGATGGGAAGCTGAAAGTAAATAAAAAAGAAACGACGAAGTTGTTTTTAAATTTCATTTATGTAATGAAAAACGATGTTTTAATAAAACCTCTTGTAAAATATGTGACAAGCGAATCAAATAATAAGAGGTCGTAAAAAATAATGGCAAACGAAGATGTAGGAATAGGTTTTAGAGAGGGTTATTTGTTTGCTAAACATTTGTTACTGAAAAGCCTTTTTAGAAAAAGTACACAGCACAAATTTCAACCCTATTCATCATCTCAAAACTTCGAGATGCTCTTAATTAAACAGTTGTCACAGCGAAACTAATAAACGTAGCAATCTGAAATTCAATAGTTGACATTTTAAGAGAGATAACTTACTGGGGCATCACAAAAACAGCCTGAAATTGCATCATCTATTCGTCATTCCACGTACATTCCAGCCCATCATAAAGCTTGTATTAATTTACCATTTTAGGATAAATAATAGCAGCGTAGTATAATCCGCGTGCTAACATTTCATCCTCTAACGCCGTAGCTCAAGCAACATAGCTTTTTGCAGCTTTACAGTCTGGACCTTGTGCGATTTTTTTTTGTTTTTTAAACAGTAGAATACCAAAAATACGGAATAGCACTCATAAGTACTCAAGCGACGTCGCTGTTTTTGAACATTTAACCACCGAGATGAGTGCTGGATTCAGTACTTTGACAGTTTTACTGAATACAGAATGGATACCGGTGCTTTAGACTAAACACCTGCTAACTCCAAATTAACCAAATTTCAGAATTTCATCTATTACAAGAAAATTTCATTTACACATGTAGCAAACTAGATAAGTCGTAAAATGTTAAATTATATTTTAAAAAATTCCTTGTATAAACCAAATAACTCCATGTAGTAAATTAAAAATAATGCAAAGTTGATAATTCCATTGCTATCATTTTTAAAAATGTATATCACTTGTGTTAACGGTTGGATTTCATTTATGCATATTTGTATTGAAATGAAAGAAGTATAGCTGATAAGTCCTGTTATATACTGGACAGTGATTACAAAGAAAGTTTTTCTATCTGACTTTCTGCATTTTCTACATTTTTATGGACAGATTTTAGAGGTATTTATTAAAGAAAAATTCCAAATTCTTATCTCTCAGCGAAATTTAAAAATAATAATTAACAGTTTTTAATACAACACAGAGTTAGGTAATCATAGATAGTTCATTAAAAATTTGTCTAAAATAGTTTTTCTGACATCAGTAATGACCGTGAAAACAAATTTAACTTCATATGTTATTCAGATAATTCAGATTTTGTCAGGAATTAAAAATTCATGCAACACAAATTCTTTTCACATTAGAAATGAAAATGAAAACGAATTTAAGTTAATAACCTTATTCATAATATTCAGATTCGAACCTATCGGATGGGGAGAATGAATCGAAAGTTAAAAAACGGAAGAGATGTCAAGTGAACAAATCAGCTTGGTTATGTTAGAATATAGAAAACAAAGAGAACAAGGTAAAAATATCTCCAAGGAAAAAGAATGACCGTTGGATTACAGTTACCAAAAATTATAGGAAGTCTCATTGTAATAAAAAACATAAATGCGTAACAGCAATATAAAATACTCTAATATACAGAATAGAGGCAAAAGAAGTATTTTTCATTCATTTCAGAAGATGATATAGAGCGAAGAAGTTTACTTCGACAATTGTGTAACTATTGTAGTTAACAAACAGAAAAAATAAGTTAAACCAGAAAGTATCTAGAAGACATTGATCAATAATTTATTATTGGAAAAAAGATGTTTCCCTGACCAGGGTATGTATAAAAGCTTTTAAACACATGTACAGGAAAATAATAAATATTCAATTAGAAAAAGAAATCCGGAAGCTACAAGAGATGGCCCAGTAAAAGAAGTACAAAGATAATTACTTAGAAATGTCTGTTTTGCAAATTAAAATGAAGCACTTTCTAATTTTGGAGAGCATACCAGTATTAGAATTTCATTATTGTCGCAAAAGTCTCAAATAATAAATGTTTATTTCCAGGACGACCATCGAAGAAAGCTTTTATGTCTCCAATTTGTGTAAATCAAATTATGTTATTTATTCAATAATGTTATCTCCATAAAAGACTCAATTTGTTGTTGCCACAAACTTTGTACTATAAAACCAAACTTTGTGTGGACCGCTTTCGTCTCTTTGATTTGAAAACCAGTTAAAGTTATGGCTGTATTTGGAAAAATAAGAAAGAGGTTTCAATTTAGAAGAATTCTTAGCAATCGCAATTACTTTCTCAAACGACAAATTTTTTCGTGAATCAAACGGAGAACCAAAAAAAGAGAATAATACTATACAGTAACGATTGCACTTATTAGAACTATTAAATGACAATATTTAAAGTATTAGCATTCAGGTAGAATGTGACTCGATGCATGGTAAAATCGAGAAACAACTAAAGAATAAAGTAATTAAAGTTCCTGTGGAGTACATTAAAATTTGTGGTAAGTCTAGAAAATATCCAGAAACTTATGATATTATTTAAACAATCAATTTTTTAAATCTTTTAAGGGAGTAAAGTTTAATAAGTTACTGAGATTAAAGAAGAAGACTGCTAATGGAAATGTGAATATGTTTTTATATAGTAATTTTAATAGAGCCTGTGGTTGATTAACTAGATAACTGAAGGTTGATATATAAACCCTTGCCACAATAATTTTCGTTTTCTGTATACGTTTTGACTTTCAGCGGTACGGATCGCGTGCGGAGTTTGTTTTCGTACGGGTATTTTTATCGTAGTTGTCCAGGTGCGACACTGTTTAATTATCTGCTGATGATGACAACTTAGCTGTCGAAATACGTATACGGAAAACGAAAATTATTGTGGCAAGGGGTTATATATCAACCTTCAGTGATCTATGTTTTTGTATGTAAGTTATTGAGTATTAATTTGATTTGATGGTTTTAATGTGACAGAATTACGTTGTATTCAATATCAGCTCACTGATAAAATGAACCATAAATTAGTGTTTAGCAGTGATTGCATTGAAGAAGAGAGAAGAAACATTAAATAAAAGTTTGAACAATTTCAGAAGCTGAAAAGCCTGGGTACATAACATATGCATATTATGATAAGCTTAGGAATAAAACCTGCGTAGTAATTTTTTTCAAAATATATCGTTTTGTTATCCTTACTCATTATCACGTAAATATAATAACATTTAACATTATTTTTGGTTAGTTATTTAATTACGCGTTTTGAATTATAAACTTCTAACTACCAAATAAACAACATTCACATAAATGCAAAACTACGAACTCCTAAAATTTCCTATAAAAAATATAATAATGAGATTCGTGAATAATATTCAACTTTGTACTTATATTGAACTATTCTTTTGAAAATTTTGAGTTCGTTATTTTAGAAAGTTATTTTTTTATTGCCCCTCCAAAATTTGTTAAAATTACATTAGTAGTTCAACTCAAAAACATATGTAGCGCTGCGGTTGTCGTGGCCTTGTTTTGAAATAACGCTCCATTGACCCCTAACAAATAACACCTCTATATAAATCCACCAGCAACAGACTTATAACAGTATCAGTGCAACAACGACAGCAATAGCAACAGTTAAGCCCTGAATAAGGCTCGTGTAATGAAACGGGCAGCACAAATAGCGAGAATGCGGTTCCAAACCGGAAGCTAAGATGAAGTAAGCGTAAACAAAAACAGCGGAAATCTACAAACGAAATTAACAAGACCAATATTTTCAGCAACAGATCTTGAATCATGTAATTTCGTTCTCTTTCTAACAATCAAAGTAAGGAATAATGTTGAATTGATGCTGTTTTCAAATTGTAACTAAATTTCTCTATATGTATGTATTTTATATACCAAAAAATTTAGTTCATTTTATTATTACTGAAAATACGGGAATTATATTGTTCTATAAAATCGTTATATTAGTAAAAGGCAGGTGCTGTTCGAAAATCGACTTTACTGTTGTAGGAAAACGAGTGTGCACTTCGCAAAGGTTCGTACATCAACCACTTTTATTCTCGTCAAAAGCAAGTATATATTATATCTGAAAAATCTTACAAGCTGCACACAGACGTAAAATAACATTTTATGGAAGTGAAACGGTTGAAATAAATGTATGTAAAAAAACTGTGATGCGTTCGGATTTATCGGCTAGAGGAAAATGAGAGGGAATCACGACAATACGGGCATGAGATGTAAGTCTGAGAACCGAGTCAAGCCGTCTGTGCAATCTATTCTAACATGATCGCCTAAGTATTGTATATTAACATGAAGCATAAAGCGACTTTCGTTATTTTATTATAACGTGTGGGCCATTTAAAAGTTTAAATTAAAAAATGCAATAAAAAAACCGGTTTGAAATTTTGCAAATTTATTTCTTTGTTGTTAAGTACAATTGTTCCGGTTAGAGATGGAATATTATTTCATTCATATGGCTGCCGCGGCTGGCCTCACAATACCCCATTCGATCAGACCAATTTTCGAGCAATTTTTCGAGTGTATGGAGTCGTATCTCGGCAATGGCTTCACGAATGTTGGCCTTCAAATGCTCAATTGTCTCTGGTTTGTCGGCATAACACTTGTCTTTAACGGCGCCCCACAGAAAATAGTCCAACGGTGTCAAATCGCAGCTTCTTGACAGCCAATTGACATTACTATTTCGGCTCATTAAACGGCCATCAAAAGTTTGACGCAATAAATCGATTGTGGCATGAGATGTGTGGCAAGTTGTACCATCCTGTTGAAACCAAACATCGTTCACATCAATACCATGAAGAGTGAGCACAAAAAAATCGGTTATCATGGTGCGATAGGTGTCTACATTGACCGTAATGGTTGCGCCGTCCTCATTTTCAAAGAAATATGGGCCAATGATGCCTCCGCTCCACAAGCCGCACCAAACAGTCACTTGTAATGGGTGCATTGGCTTCTATAAGATCATGTTTGGGTTTTCTGAGCCCCAAATATGGCAATTTTGCTTGTTAACGTAACCACCAAGATGAAAATGATCTTCATCCGAAAAGATCATTTTTTTGGCAACATCAACATTATCGTGCAGTTTCTCGTTGGCCCATCTAGCGAAGCGAAAACAAAGCGGATGGTCATGCGGCTTCAACTCTTCAACCAATTGAACTTAGTAAGGCGTCATAACGAGATCTTTTCGCAAAATTCGACGTAAACTGGTGCGTGAAATGTTCAATTCTTGAGAACGATGACGAGTTGATGTTGATGGATTTTCACGCACACTCTCAGACACAGGTTCTATATTTTCGGGTGTACGCACTGTACGAGCAGGCTCACGTCTTGGCGCATCAACAATGAAACCAATGAAACTTGCGTATACCGGGCACTGTTGGTCCTTCTCTGCGACCAAATTTTGTACGACATTTTCGTGCAATTTCCGACCAATTGTCTATGTTTTGGGAAAAAATTTCCAATAAATCCCAACGTTGTTTAAACGTAAATCGATTCATTTCGTTCAGTGGAGATAATATACTGAATTTTGTGTCAGAACAGAATGACATAAGTATTGCCAGATTCGAAATAACCGGTGGTTCAAATTTAAACCGATAGATGGCCCACCCTTTATAAAACTATTCATAGAAACCTATAATTTTTACTAAGTATAAAGTAAACAGAAAGAAAAATGCGACAAGTAATTAGTAAATAATGATTTATTTCAATACTACGATACTTTGAAGAAAAATTGATATCTTCATAAACAATAATTAAATTCTATCTTAATAAATCTGATTAGAATCTATCGATTTAAATTTCTAAAGGATTTCGAGCATAAAGAACTAATATACTGTTCCCCGATTTTGCCTAGAACACTGCATTGTTTGGAGGGAGACATAAAGTTGATTTAGATTCTGTAGAGAATACGCACAAAATTTCTCTGTATATGCAAGTTTTCAGTTAAATTTTTATATTATATTATTCGATATCTTCTGTATTACCGTTTCAATTAAATACATTTAATGTGTTCTTTATTTTTTATAAGAAAGTTGCCATTTATTTTCAAAGAAATTCACTTGTTTTTCTTAGGTTGATTCCCTTTTTATGTATTAATATTAGCATTTATTACATGATGTAAGCACTAAATATAAACGTATCTGAAATTATTTTCAAGAGAAGTAACTATGTTCTAATATACATATATTGAACAGGCACTACAACTAGTTCAGTAGTATTTCATATTCTAAAGTTGTACTCGAAATTTAGGAAACTTTGAGATAATGTGCTTACTGATTGTAAACATTTATACTACGAGCTATACATTTATCGATTAGTTAAGGGATTAGTTGTGTATATCTGAGAGTTTTCCAAGCATTAAATTCATATTACATTGTTCTGTCAATAACTTTACATACATAAATATGTACATCTCCCATGAACACAGTAAATACTAGTTGGCTTAAAAAAGCCTTTTAATAAGAAGATTCTAACTTGAAAATAATACATGAATATGTAAAATTATTATTGAACAGGTTAGGTGAATGTTTGAATGCATTTGAATATCTTTGTAGTGTATTTATATTGAAATAAGTCTTCTGGTCAAGCCGAAAATAATATTAATTTTTTTATTTTAAACGAAACACCCCGTATAGTTTTACTGTGGAAATTCAGTAATAATAAGACCTTTTGTTCAGTAACAGAGATACTTGCTTAAAACTGATATTTAAAAATCACCTCTATGAAAATTTATTACTCGATCTGTAGACGTCCAAATATTAAAGAAGGTTCAATTACCTGAAAAAAGGACGTGTTGAAATTTTGATGATGATTGGTTTTGGTGACCTCGTCAGAACTTAAAGGAGTATGGAATTCATATACTAATTTGCATCAAGATCAGCATCCGATATCACTAACTCTTATTGGTAAATCTTTGGGAAGGTATAATTTGACCGGACATGAAAGAAAAGTTAGAAATTGATTGAAAAACGAACAACCAAGAGTCTCACCTAATGAAGTTATTGTCGACATATTGCTCTAGCATTAAAAGACTTATCATACATTTCTATTAGATCCCTCACTAAATATTACAAACTGCCGATCTGTGGCTAGAATATTGAAGAATGAAAAAATATCATTCGTATAAAATACATTTGGTGTAAGAATTATTGGACGGAGAAAGAGTGATGGAAATTACCAATATTAGAAAAAAACAATTGACTGTTTTTCAGTAAGACTACACTTGTGTGAATGGCTATAATTCTCCATATTTGTCAACAGATCATCCGCAGTGGCTGCAAGAAACGCACACCTAACATAACCACAGAATTCAAACGTTTCAATTTGTATTTTTAGGAACCATATAAATGATTAATTTTTCATTCATGGTACATTAACTGGACAGGATATTTAGATTTTTTTACATGAATAAGTTGTTCATAATATTGGGAAAGATGGAAAATTACCTGTAAATGCTTAGTTTCAACAAAACTCTCTACATGCATAATTTTCGAAGTTTTTTGAACAAAACAATCCCAAATCAGTGGATTAAGCATAAAGGCTTCATTGAATGGCCTGGACGGTCTACAGATTTAAATACTTTTTAAGATTTTTCTTTTGATGCTATTTAAAATCAAGAGTTTATATTGGACAACCGCATAATTTGGATGAGCTATAACAAAGAATCATTGAGGAAGTGCAATTAACTCGTGGAGAGGCATTTGGCTCATTCAAAAATTTGTTCACAGACCAGCACACTTATCGTTTCGCAAACTTTGTCAACTGATTTTGTTTTTGTTTATATTTCTCGTGCTCATTTTTTTTGTTTACAATAAAATTTGCTTTATTGTATTTAATCAAATATTTGAGTCGTTGATTAAAAGGGAACTAAACCCTATTATTATTAAACTCCGAAAGCAAAACTCTATTCAAATTCTCAAAAATCAGATGGTGTTAATCTGATATTACATTCAATATTAAATTACATTTTCTTCATTTATACAACTTAATTTTTTATAAATATAATAAGGTTGTACAGAATGGTCTTCAGACGAATTTATATACGATAGCTTAGACCAGATTCAGTAGGGTGTACAAGTGTACATATAACAAAACCTTTTTCCTTGTCTTTTTCCAACTCGTTCTCGTAACAAAGTATACATAAACTTTCCAAAAATGCCACATAAGTACTTTACAAGATACAACATTTCCATCTTTTTTCATAATTTGTATGGATTCGTGAATTGTACTGCTTTATCGAGATATTTTGTTGTTATACTTGTTTACTACGCGAATACATCGCCTAAATTTTCCAAGCCTTTGGTTTGCTAAACATCCTATCGTCTAGAGAAAATATTGGAGGGCTGGAATTTCAAAGCAGGACATACCCTAACACAACTGGGAGTAAATTAATGGCCTGCCCGTATCGTGTTACACATGAATTGGGGGTGTGATTTAATGATGTGCGAGAACGCATAAAGGGGGCGCTGTTGTAGAAGCTCGACGTTGCTTTTTTACGACCGGGAGTTAAAAGAAAGACGGAGAAAAAGGATAGGTCTAACGAATAAGTGGCACAGGAATTGACGATTGGGATCCAATAAGCCGTAGATATACGATAAGCGAAATAGGAGAAAAAATTGCTCACTAAATATTCAAAACCAATAAAGTCGATGTTTGTACGTATGTAAATTGAGGAGTTGTGGAAAAGACGAAACCTTCCTAGAGCTTTAATATGATTATTGCAATTACATAGCTGCTAGAATTATTAAATATGTTCAATGGGTTATAACTCTTCTATAATTGCGAATAAACTTCATTTCCTACAAAACGCCTAGATATTTTACAACTAATGACGAGTTTATACAACACGATTTCGGTTAGTTATTTTACCAAATTGATTGTTCTGCCGAATCCGCTGCTTCTTCACATCATCATCAGCTTTTATTCATGCAGTATCTTTCAATATAGACGCAACGTTCATTATACTAGTATCGGCAATACTAGATTTTAAAAGAAAGGTTAGGAAGTATTGGTTGCATCTTATTGTCAAACAAAGCTATTTGTCAATTACGAAGAGATGAATTAAAATTCTTTAATTATTTCCGAATGTCTGTGTCCATGTTTGACTTGTTAGGAAGAGTGAAAGGGGATTTGAGCAGATAAGAGGAGGGGTATAATTGCAGAAGAGATACTGTTAATATGTTTAAGGTTAGAATCTTTCATTTCTAGCTATAGTATGCAATAGTAAATTATAAAATACAAATCAAAACGAAGATATATCAATGCCCAGAATGAAGTAGTCCGAATTCCTTTCAATTTATATCATTGATAATAGCTGCGATTTAGCCATCTGCGATTCATTTGTTGTAAAAGATATTATTATAAGTAATTGTATGGCATTTGTGTATTCTTTAAAATTTTCTGTAAGTTCGTCTGCAAAAGCCGTAACTGACGGCAATAAGATCAGAGATTTTTATGGAGTGTTTTGGATCGTCTACGAAAAAATATTTGTAGCGTCCGTCTTGAGTACTCAATATCTGGCAATTGGTTCTTGTATCATGACAATGTATCAGTCCTCAAGGCAGTAGTTTCGGAAGAATTTGTAGTTTAAAAGCAAGTGCATGTGCGTGCTGAATCATACATTTTATTCCGGAGACTCGTTCCCCTTCGACCATTTTCTTTTTCCAAAAATGAAGATACCGTTGAGATATTCTTTGATGATATTGAAGACTTCCAAAGGCCTGCGATATCAGCTTTCGTGAAATAGAACTACAAAATATGCAGGTGTTGTTTAAGTCATTGCTCGATCAAACCACTCGCTATATCGACTCAGAAGGAATGTACTTCGGATAAGATATACCATATCCGATTGTCTTGCTTTCATTTTGTTTTATAAATTTAATTTCATTAATTAATTATTACACGGTGAATACGTTCTATGGAAAATAATGTATTTTTATATTTTTTGCACTGAATATGAAAAATTGTTTAGCGATCCAGAAGAATTATTGATGTATTTAAAATTTACTTAATTAGTTTCAATGTAAATAGTTACTTTAGTGCATTTTTTAATCTAATTTACTGGAACCATCCACTTTATTTCGGTTATTTTTTTTCTATTTAGTAAGTATTGTTCAGGCAGCTATGATGGCTCTTTTGTAGAATAGATCCATTAAAATTAAAGTCCCACAATTATACATGTATTTAATAAAATTAATTTCTAGTTGAATAAATTATAACAAATATTGAGTTAATTCTAAAACATGAGATGAATATAATTACTTCATAATAAAAATAACTGCAGTACTTCACTACTGTACTGTTTAATACACTCTAGTTTACAGAAAAAGATAATAATTTAACTAGAAAGTGAAAAAGCACTTGCAGCATTAACTATTCCCAGATCATTAGTAAAAGTAGTGATGTGGAGCAAATTTTGTAACACGTTCGACTGCAGAACTTCCAAACAAACAAGTGTTCGTCGTAGAAACTTCTTTGGATAAAGTTATACTTACTTCGCTGAGTTCATGCTGTGAATAATTAGATGCTTTAACCATGTTAGGTAATCTCTTTTTCTATCTATTTTTTATTCAACGAGAAATTAAATTCGGTTCCTATAGTCGAACGTAAATCAATAACGTGAACTTTGTACTCTCCCTATATTATAAAATTTTGAAATAAAAGTAAGCACAACATCCTAATTAAAGATATTCTCCGTTTCTCACGTTTAACGTAATTCTACATTCGTTAGATGGGCAATTTAAAACATCTGGTGTTCAGCCTCTCCTGAAATTAAAAGCAGACGACAGTCCAGATTCAAGATATAGTAAATAAGAATTTAATTTGCAAAAACATGTAATACCAAGGGTAATGTCTACTACAGCTAATAAAGCGTCTAGTCGCTATTGTTTTTGGAAATTTTCCCACTATATTTGTGCATACCTTCCAGCAAAACTCCTAAGTGGAAATCACCTTATTTTCGCCTATGTGAAATAATAGATTTTATTTCATAGTCGGTTAAGCATCCGACATCCAGCAATTTACAACGCCGAACCATTGTCATAATATTATGTTCTTCTTTCCACGTAGTACGAATCCTACTCAAGTGATTGAGTCAATCTAGTAAATTTTCTCCAACTTATCTTTAATTGGAAATGCAGGCTTTTTTTGATATGATTTAATAATTCTTTTGACTCGTATATTTTATGAAAAGCATCCAGAAATCGTGCGAATTCGATCTTCCGTAAGAACCAAGGTTTTGTCCCAGGTATTAATGTATAGAAAAAAAGCATTCATTACCAAACACAATGTTTAAACTATCAATTTTGATATCCTTATGTCAATTCCATCTGCTTTTCCTTATGCTTTTTGAATGCTAATAGTTTGACAATCGGGGTAAGAATAGTTTCAATCAATGTTTGTCTAGGTGTCATTAAATTGACCTTTAGATTCCTCTTTGTCAGCTCAAATCATGGTTGCCTTAATAATTAATAATTCTGCTTCAGCTTCCCTTATTATCAACAACTTGTTGGGAAATTATATTATTTTCTGCTACTCCATCGTTAATTAAATTAATTAAAAATTTTTCTGCGCTGGAGAAGGACTCGAACCTCTATCTGCCACTTGTTGGGGTCTGCAGCATTTTCGTATGAACCCCTCAGAGTTGCGATACAGCTCTGCGGCTGTTGTACTTATCTCAGGTTTCTTGCATGGAGATACAAAAACATTGCTCTCCACCCGCTGAGGATGTTTCCGTCATTATTATCATTTTGGTAAAGGATATCAGCAATTCATGGTGAACAGTTTTTTATATTTAAGTAAATGAAGGTCTCAACAAAATCATAAATTTGGAACATAACCTCGAAAATAGCTGCCATGAATAGATGTACTTCTTTATCTAAATGTTGGTTTTTTCATTTTTCCTAGATAATATTATATCATACATGATAGTACTATAATCATGTTTATTTTTTAGAAATATTACTGACGCTATATTCTACGCTATATGTGGGCAACAACCAGCCCGCGACCCATGTCTGATATCTATCGCTAAAAATTATGAACACTACTTTAAAATGCACTACTTTTAAACACGGCCCGCGAACGTATTTGCACATTAAAGTTTGGCCCACAACATGTCAAAGGTTGCCCATACCTGTTCTACGCTATGGGCCACAATGGGATGAGCCATATTATTATTGGGCTGTGCGTATGAAAAAAATAAGTGAGATTGATTCTATTCCCGGCTAGTTGTAGCGTTGCAATAATAAACAAAAAAATTGTAATAAACTATATCTATGATGGGCACATGATAGAAAAGTATTAGTAGAAGGACCACTAAGATTGCGCTTAAAATTTTATTTAGCTAAATTAAATAAAGAAATGTTTTCAAAGAAAAATATAATTAATTGCAAATCTGTAATAAAGTTTGTATTTAAGCTGCATGAGTAAAGTATTTAAGGTTAAGAAGGTTATTTTTAATAAGTTACGAAGGGTAACTAATGCGAGGTACTAAAGATCGACTAATGAAAGAGCAGAAAAAACACATCAAAATCAATGAGAAATAATGAGTGCTATATAATTAAAGGGATTGTCGTAATATTAACGATAGTATAACTAAATTTTAATCAAAAAAAGTATTTTAGAATGATATGTCATCATTGTTTGATTTGATCTTTCTGCGGTAATAATAAATGATCGATAAGCTAGATCTTCATCAAACTCTATCAGAGATATATTTACCAGGTAGTAAATGTCCCCTAGCGAGAATATATTTAACAGGTGGTAAATATTATTCTGTGCCAAAGGATAAATGTTTGAGACGTAATCGTGATAAGAAATTACATAGAATAAAACCAAATTAAATTTAATATTAACAAGAAATCGTTTTTTCAAGCCTTTTTCCAAGAAGGTTTTCTTGGAAAAAAGCCTCAGTTTATGACTAACATATATAGTAGATATTAACTAACTGAAATTTCTCATTGGAAATATTTATGTATCTCAAAATGTTACCTACTTTTATAATGTTTAGTCTTTTCAATCGATCTGTTTTCAAGAAAAAAAATTTAAAATATCATTCAAAAAATTATTAGATATACACAAAGCAAAACAGAAGTAATTTAAACAAAAAAGTAATCATTTTGAAGGAATATTTATTATTAAGCGGTACAATGTATTTCCATTAAGAAAAATATTAGGTGAATCTGGTACGTAGACTCCGCGGTCGGGGTCCATGCTATCTGCCTCTGGGCTTCCGGGCTGGAATCGCGTCACTTGTATATCTGCCAACGTTTCGTACCCATTTGTATGAGACATCTTCAGGGCTGAAATACTGAATACACTGAAACTGACTCAGAGTAGTAGTTCAGGCCTGAAGATGTCCCATACAAATGGGTACGAAATGTTAGCAGATATACAAGTAACGCGGTTTCAGCCCGGAAGCCCAGAAGCAGATAGCATTAGGTGAATATTTGGTGTTGTACAAAATAAAACAAAATACATATTTTTTTTGTATTTTTCATGAGCTGATGAACCCATTGTATGGTGAAGCATATGTAGCGCATACAATGCAATTTTGAGACTTAAACGCTTGTGTTTTTATTCGTTTAATGACAGTGGAATTTCAACATGTATGTCCCTCGTCGATTGATTGTCTATATTATATTTATTATATTATTTTTATCTAAAATGTTTTTATCAAATTAAGACATTCCTCTGGTAAGACATCAGGAAATAGGTTTTTGACGTGACGTGAAATTAATTTTTAGTTTTGAATCGGGAAAATTACTGCCCATAATCTTTTTCAATAGATCACCAATTTTTAATACTATATTTTGACGTAATTTTGTATAAATGTATATTAAGTTTCAGACAGAAGAAGTTACCTTGTGATTATGTGCAATAAATAAAAACATAAATTAAGTAAAAATTTTAACAATACGTATTATTATATAGTTATTAGTTATAGTTATTGATATTAGTTATTAATATTAAAACATTTGATAATCTAATCGGCATATAATTACTCGTAACTTTCTTCTATTGATAATTATATTTAAAACTCATCTTGCGCATTTATCAAATGCTTTGTAACGGACAAGAGATAGCACAAACCCTTTTACAAAGGTACACAAAGTAACTAAAGATCTACACATACATATACATATATATGCACCACAGACATTAATTTGTATATGTATGTAATCTGCAATATCAATTTCACAAGCTAAATCCCCAGAGTTTTCGAAGATTTATCTAGGGCATTAACGATATGGAAAGTAAAGACAGCTAATGAGAACAGAACGTAATCTGGTAAATTTATTAGTTCTAATATGTCCTATAATATATGGATCCTGATCCAATATGTAATTGGTATTACTGAGAAGAGAAAATGTAGAGTTATACACCCTTTACTATTATTATTATTATTCTCATTTCCTAAATATTTGAACAGTTGGTCTTCTCAGATTGATCTTATTTATTTGTTCATCTTATAATAAATTTTAACAATTGTTAATTATTATTGCGTTTAAGAATTATATCCTTAAGACATATTATTTTAGTTTAAGCATTATAATAAAACACAAATTAAAATTAGTTTCTTCTTACTAATATGATGTCTCGTAAGTAGCTTCGTATGTAGAAGTATTCGTCTTCGTATTATATTTTATTTCCAGAACTGTGTTTTGTCGCATATTCCTCAAAGCAAACTTCTCTAAAATAGTATGCGGTTTATTGCTATAGGTTTGTAAAGACCTTAGCCTCAATCTTCTAAGTCAATCCTACTTTTTGAAAGACCCGGTTAAGATGTAAGAAACGAGATATATTAAAATATAGTCTAAATGTGAAAAGTTTAAATGAAGTTTAGCACGCGCTTTTCCTAATATTAAGTGGAATGGAAACAGAGTTCACGTAGCCAGGAGTATTGTAGGTGAAGCAAACCTTTTTCGTATCGGTGTTTCACCACTCAAGATTATTCACTGCCTATTCTGATCATTAATGATTAATTAAGAATCTCGACCTTTACCCTATTTAATTACAGCGTTAATTATAAAAATTAATGTGTCATTCCTCGGTAATACTTTAATGCTGATACGAGAGTGGAGCGAAAAATTTGGGACAAAACATATTCTTTTCAATAGAGTATCTTTTACATCGGTCCACTTAGTCCAACTTTTTTCTAATTTTTCGATATCTGCAAACAATAGGATTTTTTAGCCCTTCTAAATAGACATTTATTGCATCAATGATCTCCTCATTCTCAAATCTCTTTCCACTGAGTTATCTCTTCGAGTTCGGAAACAGAAAATAATCGCTGAGGATTTAGTGTAAAGAATATGATGCAAGGTGGAAGCAATTCAAAGCCAATTTCTGGGTTTTTATTATGCCAACTGAATACGTGTGCACCCTTGCATTGTCTCGATAGAAGTCGCCAGACGTGATCATTTTTCTTCCAAAGCGTCATCGGAACTATCCAAGTAAATTCCAATACTATTCGTTGTTAATTGTTTTTCTCTTTTCAATGTAATCTTTATGGATTATGCCACACGCATCTCAGAAAACTGGATCCATGGCCCTGTTAGTCGACAAAACTGCTTTAGTCTTTTTCAGCGTAAGTTCGCCAATAAAAATTCACAGCTTAGACAACTTACATACGCACGCATCAGTTTCGGTCAACTACAGCACCCATCACGGAGATACCACATGTATTTTATATACAAATGATAGTGTAAAGTATTAGGCATACGTTTATCACAGATGCGTATTATCTAGACTATCTCCCTTATTCTGCGTTCTTGGAATACAATATTGTTAATTTTATCAATAATTTCTGGTGTGATGACTTCATTTGAATAATTTAACCGTTCGGTATCAGTTGTGCTTGTATGACAAGAAGGACAATCTTCTGATCACTTAAGAAATTTAATTGATAGTGAAGAGTCTCCATAATACCTCTGTTTTGGTCTATGTAATGGTTTTCCACGCAAAAGATAATGCTTGATTAATACACAAAATTCGCTTTTTCCATATTACAAAATACCAGAGGTTGTGTGCTTTCAATGGCTGTCAAAACTGAACTGAATGGCGAATCTGTTTGAAAATTTTAATGTTGTCTAGTGACAGATGGTATCGACAAATGTCATCTTGAAATTTGCAATTGTGATGCCCTCTGCTACATTTAAACTGGCCGTATCGCAAAAACCAAATAAGAATTCTAAGTAATTTTGAGTTAAAACATTAACATGCGTTTAAGGCCCTTCGTAACCTGTAAGAAGATATCCTAATGTAAATTCCTTCTTTTTTACTTGCGAAGAAAACCCATGATCATCACAGAAAAGAATGTGTAATTATGACAGCATTAACTAGTGAACTCTAAAATAGTATATTAATAATATACTACATATATATATAACTTCACGATAGTTAGCTCTTTGTTTTGATAATTTTTGTTCTGTGATATTGTGAACTACACACACGTAGTAATGTTATATTTAGGAGGACTATTATATTTAGTTACAGCATATTGTTTACTTTTTCTCCTTTTATAAGTGTATTTAGTGTGAAATTCTATTAGTATATTCAATTAATTAGTCACTTAGTCACTAATTATGTGCGTATTTAATTAATCATAATTTATAATAATCTTATTTATCTAACATTTATTAAATCACTATGTGTATATATATATATATATATATATATATATATATATATATATATATATATATATATATACATATATATATAACATTTTACATAGCATACACTTAAATCGAATGATCTTTTATTGCCTGAATAAAACAATGTGTTAGCTTAATTGTACCTGAACGTTTCCTTAATGTGTAGGGATTCTACCCAGGCCCAGAAGTTGAGTGTTTCCTCATAAACTCTATCAGATGAAAATACTGTGGCGCCCTTTTATTTTATTTATCGTATGTAGAACTCTCCCACTTAGCGGTTACACTCGCTAGTAAGCAAGGTTAGTTGCATAGAGGATACCTTACCCGAGAGCAATTAGGTTGAGGGCATGCGACAGTTTCATGGTATCCCTCCCCAAATAATTCCAAGACGTTTCCATCAGAGGGTATAGTAATTGTTATGATATTTAGCGACTCGAAGCGTTGTGTTTCGCTTATTCCCCAGATTTAACTTTTTTCTGGCTGAAGAAAAATTTCGGCTGGACGAAAAACTTATTGTAGCGACAGAGAAATATTTCACTGTTATTTGGTGAAATGAGTTGAAGTCGAGAGAGGTATATTGAAAAATAATATAAAACCTGGGACCCAGCTCATTTGGTTCAATTTAGGTCTCACCTCCCATTAAATCATGCTCGTATATTATTTTGTATTTGACTCCGTAATTTAAAAACTAGACAGTGTAGGTATTTACAGCTTTTGCCATTATTTAAAACAAAAAATTATTGGACTTTCTTAAAATTATGTAGAAGAATGTTCCATGACCAACAATGTTCTTTGTATACACGAATTTAGGGGGAATTAAAGGCTAGCGTAGTTAAATATAAGGTAAACATAGTAGAGGAGTGCTAATTAATGACATCTGAAACTCATAGTAACAAATTATAAGGTGTAGCTGTTTATCCAACTAATGACAGTTATGAATGACGAGCGAAAGGTCAGTATTTTACGATGTAAGCGAGATTTAAAAGCGAGATTAGTTGATATATTTCAGAAAGCAAGCTCCGGTTCTTCAACGAACTGACACGATAAAATTTTTAGGGTATAGAATTAAATATCTTCTCTTATCGCTGTCATCATTCACCAACATTTGTCTTCTGTTAGTAGGATACATTCGCCCGTTCATCACGTCTCTTTTATACGGGTTTAATTGAGTTTTATTATTTTATCGTTCCTTTCTATCAATGACAAATCCTGTAAGTCTCTGTTACAGAATTATCTACATTTGTATAATACGAATAGTGTACTTAGATTATGTAATTGGTATACAAATTTAGTAAGAAGATATTTTTGTTCAGCTTACTATGTTTAAATATCAAAAAAAAACCTACCCGAACTGTGAAAGAAATTACTTTATGCAAAATGATGTTGATGAGTTATTGGCATGTGCTATTGATAAAATAGATGTAATAATTTTCTTGTACAAGATTTTCAGTAGAGGGCATATAAAGGACTACGGTTCAATGTGTATACTGTGCACGATACGATAGAATTTATATTTACAAGAGTATGATCTCTCCTGGGCAACACGGTACCATGTGTGAACATTATAATCACAAACCTACAATAAATAATATTGGTTAGTTATTGGTATGTTAATAAAAAACTTAGGGCTCCAACTTTGGTTCAATTCAGGTTTGGGCCTGAATTGAACCAATCATATACGAACATAAATTAATAGAAGATGGGTCTTCCATTAATTTATGTTCGTATATGATTTTGTATTTGAATCCGTCATTTAATAATTAAACAGTATCAGCATTTACAGCTTTTGCTATTATTTAAACAGAAAATAGACACTAAATATCTAACGTAATACATTATTGGAGACAAGAAGATGTGCTAGTTTTCAGGAAAGCTTTTACCAGATTGATTACTTTGTTCTTGTGCAGAAACTACCGCGAATTGTTTTCTCTTCACTTCTACCGTTTTTAGTAAGTAATGCCTTGGGAAGAAAGTAATAAGGCGAATACAAAAACATTAGTTTATCTGATTTTTATAATAACAATAATGTCTCAATTCCCCTATCAATTTAATATCAATTATAGTAGACATTTTTGACCATGAGTTACTACTATACCCGTACTTGTCATTTGAATGAGAGGGAATAATACAAAAAATCTTGCTAGGCAGTGATTATCGAATCAGTCTTCAAAACTACAGTAACAAACTACTAACTTATCATTAAGCTATCAACCTAGTTAATTAATCAGGCGTTTCATAAGGATCAATCGCCCTCTTATAGCTTTAATAACACAAAATCTGCTATCTTTGGTGAAAGTCTGCTGCTCGTAGATTATTGGATCGCAGGGGAGTTTACGCTAGGTGCCTGCGAGTGTCCTAGTATTGCGTTTGTGCCTTGGCAATCCCACGAACCCGAGCTTGGCTCACCAAGCCAATGTTGACAGGCAACAAAATTGGTAGACTTCTCGCATAGCGTATCATTTCATCAGTGACGGTTAAGACTGTTACCGCGGGAATCGGGTGCTTCTCAGAGACGCCGGCCTCGAATATTTAAGTTGGACTCGCGGGGTAATGGTTGAAAACCCGCGCGGATTAGAGGTGTTTTTCCCTCGCCGAGTGAACAGCTGTATCAATTTGAAGAGTCAGTAAGACTTTAGATAGGCCCCCTTCCACCTGTACGTTACCGATATTCCTGTAAAACCTGAAGCACGAAGGTAGCTCGTTACGTTTCTTGGCAACGGTCGCGCTCGTTGAGCGTATCTCAATCCCACAGTCATAGGTATCTATGATGAATGTGTTTTCACGGGACTGGTGTCACCACATAAAATATCAATAGAGACACTAGTTCTTAATGTTCAAGGTTATTCAGTGTACAGGAGGACCTCTATTCTCTCAATTAGTAATTGGTGTGCACACAACCATCTCTCTTACTATCAATCAATATATCATAATCTAATGTCTTTTACCGGGAAACAGGAGTAAAGCGCCATATGTTCTCGGCTTAATACTGACAGAGAAAATAAAGTTTGTTTTTTATTATTCAATATCTGTAATCTTGTAAAAATTATTGTTTGTAACCCAATGTCTTTGGAAAAGTAACCTATCTTAAAATCTTTTTTAAATTAAATAACAGTTACTAGATGTTATATCAGAACAATACGGTTGAAGTTCAATTTCTCCAAAGTCACATTTGCGCTTTGCAGCCTGTGAAATTGTGAAAGAGCATACTGTTTTACAGTAAACAAATACCTTTTGACAATTTTCCTCGACTTTTTTCATGAATATCGTCTCTCGATTTATGCAATTGTGGATTGTATTACGACCTTTGAAGTCAATTAGTAAAATTTCCTTCCAATTCCAAAATATTTTGGTCAAAATATTTTTCGTTGATTCAAATTTTTTTCTTTTATGGGACGGGATTCACTTGATCATCGCAACTCCATCGACTAGAATCGGTTTTGGATCTTTTCCACATGTGTTTATAAACGAGCGCGCACAATAAACACGACGTTGACGTTGTGGAACAGAAAGAAATCGCGGTACCCATCTTGCACTAACCTTGTTTACGTCTGAATAGTCGTGCAGAATTTGGAGAAAATTTTTTTCACAAGTGTTAGACATATCCATAATTTCTTCATTTCAAAACGGCAACCTTATAATACCGAGTCAACAAATAAAATCTTTTGTGGTATTACCACTTGATCGCTCATCGTCTTCAAGGAATTCCTGTCGTAAACGAAAACATTTTTTCCACTTCTTTACAGTAGAATATAAAAATCACTATAAACTCCATCTAAACGTTGTTTAATTTGATTAAGCGTGTTCCCCTGTTTTGTTACAAATTTAGCGATCGCGCGGTTTTCAATTTTTGTTGACTGAGACATTTGCATGCAACATGACGTTACCGGATTATAGATTGACAACTATTGCTTGTGGAACTTTATATCGTAAGTTCAGCGCTTGCGAAACTATGACACAACAAATTTTAACAAGCTCGTGGCGCGCTTACTTTGTATATTCACGTATACGTAACTACGATTTAGATATGAAAGTATTGAATCGTTACTGTATAACCAAAAAGGTGTTAGTTCGTATAAAACTTACGACTTTTCGGGATATTCATTATTTAAAAGCTTTATTTTATTATTAATAAAGTCAGGATGTCTGATTTGGTATATTATTTACACTCTCCATGGAATTAACTTTGAATCAATGCAGAGACGTTTTAAAATATTGTAGTTTTTTGGAAGATGAAGTCAATTCTAGTACTGAATTTGACTATGTATATTACTCTATTAAACTAATTCAATTTTTTGTCTTTAGGGACTCGATGTTGTATTTCTTCTTCCTTTTTTTTGTTCACTCTTCTGAACAATAACCTTGACTACATTTTATTGAAGTAGGCTTGTGTGCACTGTGAATTAATAAGAAACAGAACTAATTTTATTGTCCGCTTAGCAAAACTAATACCAGAACGAAGTCATCTAAGAGTTTGTTTTCTTATAAATGTAATGTCCATTTGTGTCTTATAAACGTTCAAGTTTAGGATTTATAATAAAATATTTAAGCTGTTTTTAGAAAGTGAACCGGCAAATATTTTTAAATGCTGCAAGTCATACATATGTGGCCTATTTTATGAATGAGGTGCATATCGTCACGAAATTTTTGAAGAGTTCTGTGTGCACTTACACAGTACGAGAAAATAAGAAGAAAAAGAAACTTTCAGGTTCGATACGCGATACGTCAAGGACCTTTAGTTAACGCATTAACATTAGTGAAATTAATAATTGTTAATAAACATTATGAATTAGCGATTAATAAATTGTTTTAATAATTATTTCTACTGATTCGATGCTTTACTTTATCGTCGACAAAGAATCCCAGCAAATGCATAACAAGTGCAAATTTTGGATATGTATGTTAGTACCATATAGCAAATGCTAATTATGTAGGTACAGAACAAGTGCCAGCAATATGAGCAAACACATATCGAATAATAACTTTTATGGCAATCACGTAATCCCAAAATAGGAAATTTTGATGTAAAAATTTCATTTTTCGCGTTTTTAGCGTTAAAAAAACGAATATTTTTCAGGGCGTGTAGAACGTGATATTTTTGTAAATGTTTTTATTCAATACTTTTATTGGAGGCAGACATTCAGGAAAAAACATTTTATAATAACCAAGTTCAAATATAACTTATATAGAAATTTTCCAGTAGTTACGTAGTCAGCATGATAAACACAATTCTTAATATTGAAAATATACTGTGTATTCAATACAGTACATATAAATGTATTTTTACATATAAAATAAACCAATCAAATCCAATATAGATAGTACGATTTATATTCAGGCATGTTTATAGTTCAACCAGTTTTTATAAATATATCCACATAAATTTTGTTTTAATATGTACATATATAGAGCAGTGGATTTTTAACTGCTGTGTTGATTAAAAATTGGTGCAAATATAATGAGCGTTTGGAGCATTTGCAGAAAAACTAGTAAAGTTTGTGCGCCGATTTATCACCACAAAGAACACTAGAGTTCGAAACCAAACAGCAATCTAAACAGTGATTTTTCTCCCCCAAAGGAGGTGGTGGCTGTTCCATCTGCAGAAAAGGTAACGGTTTCTATTTTTCGGGATGCAAAAGCTAATCTTCTTGTTGATTGTCTCTCAAAAGGTCGAACTAATGCAAAAATTAGTGAACAGCATTCTAGTTTAACCAAGAAAAGCATTATCTTCCGCCAAGACAATGCGTAGCGTTCTATATACTTAGAAGAACTAACGAATTAATTATATTTGTTGCAGCACCCGCTCTATTTCACATCTTAGAAGATGTCCTCCAGGTTAGAAATTTTCAGCAAGCAATGGTTTTAAAGCTGCTATGGATGCTTATTTTAATCATTTTGAGAAATCTGAAAGGCATACAGGCTTTGAATAACCGTTGGTGTCATTGTATCGAGATGACCGAGGATTATGTTGAGAAATAAATGGAATTTCAAACAGTGGAATGAAAATAAGTTCTTTTACTTATTTTAATTCCACGGATTTTCAGCTCACCCTCGTATTATAGCTAACATTTCGCCAAAATACCTGTTACATGACAGCATCCAGAATCGAATTTATTTCTTCTTCTGCAATTAACTCTTGAAGACAGAAATTGAATACTCGAGATAAGGAGAATATTAACAAACTATCAACTAGAACGGTTGTAATTCTGAAGAAATTTCCCAAAATAGTATCGTAACGTGTACGGATACATAACTAAGGTGCAACGACAAAAATTTGTGCAGACAAAGTATTTTCTTCCCTATAGTACATTCGATTGTACAAGTCTTCGGATATTACCTACTGAACCCAATACTTTACTCTTTCCCTCTGCATTAATCTGTATAGGTCCAGGACAGGTCGGCGCCTGTATCTTGTCAGATCTACTTTAGATTGCCAATACGTGCCTTTTCTCTAATGGTTTCTTGTGATAAAATGCTACGCAATCTTGAAAGGTGTGGTTGACTGTTCCAGAAGCTCTATTCCATGATCTGTAGTTTAAGTATTCATTATATATACCAAGCTATGTATCTGCTAGTTTTGTTCAGAAATTTTCTTATAGCCGCTAGAAATATACTTTTATTATTCCAAAATGACTTTTTTCCAACGTAATTCTTCATCCTAAATACAGTTTGGCTCGCCAATAAAGGTTCTACTTGTAACGCCCCGTCCTGTGCTTAATAGGACAATAAATAAACGCCCGCATTTTTACCTAACAATCGATCCTTTCGTTTGACCTCCAGGATACTAAACTAGCTGAAGAAATGAATTCGGAGAGTGGGGTGCTGTTCTCTGTTCATACGTTCTAATAGGACGCCACAATATTGTTACCCTAAAAGCCCTTGAGCCAATATTAAAGAAAAGGATAAATAAGAAAAGATTTATTCGATATTTAGTGAAGTAATACCAAAAAGAAAAGGGAGTCCCTTTTTGCATTAAGAAAATTAAGTTGGACTCTATATAAGTTTATTGTATGTTCAATTATTTTTGTAATTCACGGTATAAAAAAAGATATTAATATTAAATAAGTATTTCAACAAAAAAACAAACGCCTACGTTATAGTTCAAAACTTTATAGTCCTCACCTAAACATATTTACAATAGGGATACAAAGGAAATATTCGAGATTATATGTGCGTCTTAATGAGTACTACCCAATAACAAAGGAAAACAAAGAAGATTATAGTAATAATTTACATATGAAAAATATGTTCAGTAATTTAGAAAAGAACTATTAAAATTAGCAAATTAAGCTCTGTCTTCTTAATCAGATGAGCACACCGTCTTCATATACACAATAACTCACTCCGTTCAACAATTAGTAAGCTACCAACGATAGAGGCAGGTAGGAAAAAACCCTCCAATTGGTTTTGAGGATTAATTAGTAAAGTCATCCCTTCAGTAAAATACCAATAGTAATCCAACTTGAACTTTTCAACCACGTATCGAGGTTTATCGACTTATCTAACCTATACCATTAAGTCGATAAATTAATCGATCGATCTACAATTTTCCAACGTATCGTTGCAAGAATTGTAACTAACTATTCCAACAAAAATAGGCACGACTACAATCCAAACTTGAACTTTTAAATGGCGCAAATGTAAATGAAGATCAACTTCTAATGGTCTCAAAATAATTGATGCAAGAGAGCGATAGCATGCACCATTTTGCTTTTTTAAACAACCCAGGGAACGACGTATCCAAGAAAAGACGTAAACATGTGAAACAGCAAAATACCGACACATTGTTATGGCCATTGATTGCAAAACAACTAGGAATAACTCCCAATCAATATTAGAACAAAAATCATACAATATTATTAATTAAAAAGAAAAATTAAAGTATCGGAAGGATCTATAGCTCAGTCGTAATAATTATAGACTTTATCTGACATATACGAGAGAGCGATAAGGGAACAAAGAACAATAAAATGCACTTAATCGAATTTATGAAAAAATAATGAATAATATCATGTCTCCCTCTCTCAACCAATACATAAATGTATTGACCGACAAAGCGAGAAACGTTTCTATCTCACAAGATCGGTAAACTAGCATATATTACTTGACTGCATCTATTTTAAACAATCTGTTGCAAACCTACTCGTTTTGTTTAGTTTTGGATCTATACATTTAACAAATTTAGACCTGCGTATATCATAACGGATCTACAAATCCATTTGCTAATTAGAAGTTCGAAACAATGCTTCTTTCCAAGTTCTTGCAATTTTTCAGAGAAGAATAGTTGTCCTAGACACTTATAGGTGTGTTTTTGAAGAAAGTATACAATCCAAATCAATGATTGCTTTGCTTATTTTGCCACAGCACGATATATGATTATACTACTATACTACTATACTATTAGTAGTATATACTCCTTTGATGAAATTAGCATATAGTAATTTATAAAATTTAATTTAGATATATTTCGGCGTAAATTAATGATTTTATTAGCTCAAATTTATTACCATCGATGTGTCAATATTATCGAAGTTATATTTTATGCGTTTAGTTATTCGAAAACCTGTCTAATTAGATGGACATGTGCAATGTCTATATCCACAGAGCATTATAAATACAATATCTCTACAATTTATTTTGCAGACAATATTTGCCTACTTTGACATATTGAATACTTTTATTTTTAAAGCACAAAATACATATAATGAATACGATAAATATTTTTAGTTTAGCGACCTTTTACAAATGTACAGAATTTACATAGAGTGTATATTTAGATGATTTTTACAACAAATCTTTTGTAAATAACGTCGTTGGACAAATAAGGCAACGATATTAGTTTAACGGAAGGCTAATTATTTTAGTTCTCCTTGTTTAGTTTTCTTTGAAGTTGCAGACATATTATGAAATTAGTTCAGTTCGTTCGACAGTGGAGTAAAATATTCTCAGGTTAGCTAACGAAGAATAACTTTATTTGTGAATTATTCAATATTCTATACAATCACCTTTCATCTATACACACTTAATTCAGAGATCTAAAGCTTCACTTCATTATACTCTACAATACCCTACAATAAATGCCTCTTAATGTATCTTAAAATGTCAGTTTTAGGTAGCCGCTTAAAAAGAATGAGTCACTAGATGTTAAATACAGTTATTAAAGTGAATGCTAAAGTAATTCACATCGTAGGTCATTACTTTTACTCCAGTTTTAAGTGTCCACTTTGTGCAGTATATTGTACTGTGATTACATAGAAAAGTAATTCAAGTGATTTTACAGAAATTCCAAGGAAAATAAATTCATACATGGGGTAGTTCTGCAAAGATCGAAACAAATCGATCGACGGACGATAAATATCGGGAGAATATGATTGACGAGGTAAAACATCCAATCCTTGCTCCAGTAGCTTTAGGCGACTGAAGAAGAGCAATGTATGTGTGTCATGTTGAAGCACGGTTCCCTTCCGATTTGTTATTTCTGGTCGCTTCTAAATTATTTCCGTCTTCAATTATTCTAACTGGGAACAATACTTTGAATCTAAGCTTCGGTTCTGTGGAAATAGCTCACAATATAATATTCCTTTTCGATTCCACCAAAGCAAAGCATAACCTAATTTAGATGAAGATTTTGTATTAACATGGTTAGATATGGTTCACCAGCCTTGTTCTAGAATTTCTTCGTTCCACATTATTATAAACGATACATTTCTCGTCAGCAGTTAGTTAATATTAACTTTAAGAACCGATCATTTTAGTAACATTTGTGTAATGAATGGCAAAAAATATGCAGATCCATTGATTTTTCTGACATCTTATGTAGATTCCAAATATTGAATTTTTTAATAATGCCAAGCTTACGTAAGTGCTCTGAATATCTATTGGCTTACATTTAATCTTACCTGGGATCTCCCAAGTTTTGATTTGTGTTCTGGAAACAACGAAATTAACTATTTGGTCGACATCTGTAGAAACTGGTCGACCAGAGTGTGAAGCATCTTGATATTTGTTTCTTCCAAATCAGATTTAGCGTTTTTTATATGCGTATACAGTATTTACACTTTTAGACTTTGTAGATATAATACAACATAATATTGTGAAAAAGCACGGTACTTCTTTATATTTTAAATCACTCTGTAAACTATAATTACTTTCACTACTGAAATGTCCGCTATTATATTATCGTCAAGAATCTGAACAAGTTTGACTAACTTAAAGAAATTCTAGACCAAAAATGGTACCTTAACACCATCTGGACATTGAAACATTTTAACCAATTTCTACCCATTGCTTAGACTGTTATTTTGCCTGGAGTTTGCAGCAGTGGAACCGGGCGTTATGAGCAATTTATATAGCGGCGCAAAAATTCAGAGGTATTACTTTAGAAACACTTTAAAAACTGTTTAGAAATATTCAGGTCTAAGGTTTTTAGTCTATTCATAGCAACTGGGACACTCTCTTGACTAAAGATGAAACCTTTATGTTTATTAGCGCCTGCACCTAAATACGAAGAGCATTCAGAGATGAATTGTGAACTTTTTCAATTTAATTGATTGTGACCGTCTTTTTACTTTTTAGGAGGCACATCGACGATATGCGAACATTTTTAAACCTGCTGCCCACATATTTATTAATAGAAACGAAGGAGCATCATTACTGAAAATTTGTTTCACATCGATTTTTGTTTCAGAAGGTGTTATAACTTTCAAAATTAAGTTTCCAATCTGATACTCAATCTTTTCTATTTTAATAAATGTACGAAAGTTCCTTACTTCAAACCCAAATGGAAGGTAGTTGATGTAATAGTTTAGTTCATGCCTGTAAACAACTTCTCTTAAAAGAAACTACATGATTCAAATTTACCACCACATGCTATGGAGTAATGTTTTATGTTAATTGCCTTCAGCCCTTTTCAAATAGCAAGCAAATAATTAGATCTTGAAGCATTACCATATATCCACTGTTCTCCTATTAAACTGGGATTGCTGATTTGTTATATATAGTCAACGCTAGTTGCTTTTAGTAGTGGTTGGTCATTAGTGCACATGATAAGAAATATGGGAAGAAAGGAACAGATTTAGAGAAGACGATTTTGAAGTTTTCCAACTTCGTGTTTCTTATAAAACCACGGAGAAGCTACGACTTTGTCAAAGTTAAATTAATAAGTGAACAAAATAGAAATTAATTGTTCCATACAGTTTCTAAAAATCATGAAATTACATGAATTTCTTTATTAAAATACGTAACTTCTTATAATTTTAAAAATAATTATAGATAAATCATATTTTCTAAAATAACGGAGATGGGTATGTAGTTGCCTAGGGGTATAGCTTACATTTGATGCTTTAAATCTTCGAATTATTAAAAATAATTTTGACGAGTGTATAACAAAATCGTTAGAGCATAAACTAACTTTATCCCAGATGACCTAAAAAAATACTTTAAAAATGTAACGCTTTATAATATTTGCTAGAAAAGTTTTAACATGAAAAAATATCCTCTGCCCCGATTAACCGTAGTACATAAATTTATTACTTTTTAAATTTATGGGTTTTTAACATTTTTCAGATCTATAACGGTGGAACATATATCATTCGATAATATACCCTTCGCGTTATCTGTTTCAGTTCCGATACACATTTATAAATTATGTACATGAACATATTTCACTAAAATATATTTTAACATTAGGAGCATAAACCAGAAAATCGATTTCATAATAATATTCCAATAACACTGTTTAATAAATTATTTATAAAAACACATGTAATCCACTTATTTTTTCACGATTCACTGGTTTCTGTAAAGAAATCATGTAAATCAACTTTATTCTCAGTACAGAAAAAAACAAATTGGAAAACCAAAAATAATTTTCAATAAAATCAGTAGATAACAATAAATGAACGACGTTGAAACTGGATAACCCTGCAAAGATTGCTAAATACCTGGTCGGTTGAAAAGTCCCCGGTCTGACACATAGATGGCGTTACTGTTATTAAATCCATATGTTTTTAGATAGTACTAATCTTCAAACGAAACGTGTCAAAATTTGACAGCAATCCGACCATTAGTTACTGAGATATTGCGTTAAGAGTGAAGCTACTTTTGTTATTTAAAAAAACGGAAAAAAAAGAATTTCGTGTGCTGATAAAGTAAAGCAAAAGCATGGCTTGATGAGGAGTTTCCGGACTCTGCGCCAGGAAAATCAACCATATTTGATTGGTATGCTAAGTTTAAACGTGGTGAAATGAGCACCGAAGACGGCGAACGCAGTGGTCGACCAAAAGAGGCTGTCACCGACGAAAACATCAAAAAAGTTCGCAAAATCATTTTAAATGACCGTAAAGTAAAGTTGATCGAGATAGCTGACATCCTAAAGATATCAAAGGAACGTGTTGGACACATCGTGCATGAATATTTGGGCATGCGGAAGCTCTGTGCAAAATGGGTGCCGCGCGAGCTCACATTCGATCAAAAACAACAATGAGTTGATGATTCTGAGCTGTGTTTGAAGCTGTTAAATCGTAATAAAACCGAGTTTTTGCGTCGATATGTGACAATGGATGAAACGTGGATTCATCACTACACTCCAGAGTCCAATCGACAGTCAGCCGAGTATACTGCACGCGATGAACCTGCTCCAAAGCGTGGAAAGACGCAACAGTCAGCTGGAAAAGTTATGGCGTCAGTTTTTTTGGATGCGCATGGAATAATTTTCATAGATTATCTTAAAAAGGGCCAGTCCATCAACAGCGACTATTATACAGCGTTATTGGACCGTTTGAAGAACGAAATCGCAAAAAAACGGTCCCATATGAAGAAGAAGAAAGTGCTGTTTCACCAAGACAATGCACCGTGTCACAAATCAATGAAAACAATGGCCAAATTAAGTGAATTGGGTTTCGAATTACTTCCCCATCCACCGTACTCTCCAGATATGGCCCCCAGCGACTATTTCCTGTTTGCAGACCTCAAGAGAATGCTCGCCGGGAAGAAATTTAGCAGGGATGAGGAGGTGATCGCCGAAACTGAGGCCTATTTCGAGGCTAAAGACAATTCGTACTACAAAAATGGTAACGAAAAGTTGGAAGAACGCTATAATCGGTGTATCGCCCTCGAAGGCAACTATGTTGAATAATAAAATCGAATTTTGCCAAAAAACTGTGTTTTATTATGGTAGACCGGGGACTTTTCAGGCGAATAGAACTTACAAAACAATTATATTTAAGAGTTAATAGAACGATGTCAATGGTTGCTTAATATTTATTAATAGATTATTATCAAAGGATGTAGAGGCTAGGTGCAACTTCGTGTCGATTTTATTGTCAATTTCTATCTTATTAGCAATAGTTTTATCACTATAACTATCTGCAAGATTACTAGAATGCCATCAGAGTTGTACAAAAATATACATACATATGGACATACACATATGTATGAGAAATTCTTGTGTTCTCTATGTTTTGTACTTTACGAACTGACAATTTATTTAAAATACGTATAATACATATCTATATTTTGTGATTAAAAAGAGCGGTCGTATAGAAACTATTGCAACACTTGCAGTACTTCTTTCACTTGTTTGATTTGTGGCGCTCGTTGGAGTATCGCTTTGCACACTTGTTGTACAAACTTCTGTTTTTAAATAAGTTTCTATGGTCAGTGTCAATTAAACAAGTCTTTAATTATTTAATCAGTATAGTAAATACACTCCGCGCAACATGAATAGGACCAACTGCACATATGACATTTGTAGTTGGTATAAACATGGTAGCGCGCTGGAATTGTTATTTTCGAAAATAAGAGGGTTGATAAAAAGATGTATGTAGGTACCAAATATAATTTTTGTAAAAGTCAGTGCAAATGTACGTTACTAATGACAATAAGTAGAGTAATTAAACGCCACTTGAATACGACTAATCTACAAAATAAAAGATTCGTTTGCAATAACAAAATACTTTATTGTTCAATAATGAGTACTTTTGCCATTATTTCTTATAACCTCAAATAGTCGGGATGGAATGGAATTATACAGGGTTCTCAAGTAGTCAACGGGAAGTTCCGCCCAACTTCGTTTCAGCGCCTGCTCTAGTTCGTCAACGCAACTGAATTGGGCAGCATTGGAGTACAATTTACGCGACAACCATCCCCAAACATTTTCTATGATGTTCAGGTCGGGGGAGAGCGATGGCCAATCGAGAACCTCCATGCCTTGTTCTTGAAACCAGCGTCGAACAATGCGCGCGGTGTGAATACTGGCATTATCCTGTTGGAAAATAAATGGCCAACCTGCCATAACGTTGGAAAATTTGTCTTTCACCTGTTGCAGCAGCTGGACGTACTTTTCCGAATTCTGTCTGCCCTTCACTATTACTAAATCAACAGGTCCGTTATAGGAAACAGCTCCCCATACCATGACTGAACCAACATCGGCTCGCCTTCGTGACTGAATCACTTCATCTTTACGTAAATCGTGGAAATAATAAGAAAACCCATCCGGGCCATCTAAATTAAACTTCTTCTCGTCACTGAAAATAACAGTTTGCCATTCTCTTGTTCACCCCATTTTTGCTTGAGCAAACTGAAGACGTGCAGTGCGCTGAAAATCCCTTAAAGAAGGCCGTCGTTTAATTTTCAAACGTTTTAAATGCGGACAGGTCTTCAGTAACTTCTGTACAGTTCTTACCGATGCATTCGTTCCAACGTTATTCGCGATTTGTCTTGCCGTTAATGCCGAATTCGATGCTTCGCGTAATATGGCTCGACGTTCTCTCTTAGTTGTAACGGATGTTGTTCGCCCTTTAAAACGTTTTCCATAATTCTCGGGTTCCCTAATAAAATTGTTCACAACCTGGTGTGATCGACTTATTTTCTTTGCAGTAGCCCTTGAGGAATACCCTTCTTGATGGAACGCTTTAATTTTTCCAATTTCTTCCATACTTAAGCACTTCTGTCGTCCCATCGTTGCACAATACCCTTAATTACAGATGTTTGTTTATCCGGATACACGTTGTAACTCGACACTCATCCGGTAGCTTACTATTAAATACTGGTCGTATCCAACCGGCGCGGTGCATTTTATATGTATGTGGTACTTACGTCACCCAATGCATAACGTTAGGCACTATTGCGCAATAATGCGTATTATTTGCCATATCATACCATTACAAACTTGCATTGTATTTTTAGTAAATGAATTGTTTTTCAAACCACCGAAAGCTTGCAACAAGTCGGGTGGTCCTATTCATGTTGCGCGGAGTGTATAACCAATTCCATTAAAAATATAGAACATGTACATACGTGTACGCGTATACACATATTAACAAATATTCAGTATGATTTTGTGTTCACTTTCAGTCCTTCTTATAACCACGACGTGCTTTTACATAGAATGAATTTAATTTAAATCGTTTTAAAGTTCTTTTTCTCCATTAGATTTAATAAATGTTGTAAACCAATACCTCACCCTTCCGTTCAAAGATAGGAATGTGTGAACGAAAGATTCTAAAACGTGGCATATTGCCGTTAGATGAATATTACAAGTATCATTCAAATGTTAATAACACCCTGTTTACTACACGTTTCAAGGATTTCACCTCTCATTAGGTATACTCGTAACGAAAGGTTTTTTGGTGGCTTACCGTACCTTTTCGATACAAGAAAAATGATGGAAAAACAATACCTCTCTCTTTTGTTCAAACATGCGAATACACGAACGAAAGAACAGGGGCATGTCATCTCGCTAAAAGCGGTAACAAAGTTACTAGTGCGTTTACAGGGGCTTATTAACATTTGACGTTCAGGTATAATAAAATCGAAATCCTTCGATTGAAAAATTTTTTTAACAACCATAGTCCAGTCCAACAACCATAAATTAGCGGCATTATTCATTACATTTTTTGTTGAACCATAAAGAACAGAAATGTGCTGAGATATAGATATGACGATTTCTGAAGCGTCATATATGTACAAATACAAATAACCTAAAATTAGGACTACGATTGCTTGAGGTGGCCATTGAGACTATTCCATTACGACCTTTTCCTATCTATTATGGATCTTATGCCTCTATGCAGTCTCTTGGCTTCTTTGTATATGCCTGTTGAAGTTAGCTTTGATTATGCTGATTGCATCTTCCCGTCAGATATCAGATCCACTTCCCCTACGGTGTTGGCCATCACAGCTGTATGTACATTTATCTATATAGTGACATTGACGAATTCTTACATTTATGCATTGTTTTTCACGTAGAAGGTTAAATTAAATACATTAATTTATAATAAAACTAAAAAAAGACAGAAATTTTTAGAAATTTCCTTGAGCGATACATTTTTGGCAATTAAGTTAAACTGTCGTTGAAAATAAATACTCAGATAGATAATAAAAACCCTTTACTATACTAGCATTTGTATCCTTAGATATGTATTTCGACAACTAAGTGGCCATCTTCAGTAGAAAAGGAACAGTAGTGAAACATGGTCTTAAAGTTAAACAACATAGAAAAGCCGCGAAATGATTGTGTGGAGGTCTAGTAGAGTGTTTCACGGTTCGCTTGACTAGCTTTAGTGTAAGCTATTCTTCAACAATGTGATTCCTGTCTACTGAATTTGATAACTTAATTATCGAAGTACAAGTCTAGGATATAAATACTAGTTTGAAAACGGGTTCTTATTACTTACATGATGTAAATATTTTAACGAATGTAAAGGCTACATGAAATAGAAAAATTGCATTAACAAGCAACTGTGTTTATTAAACGATACTGCAATATCATTTGATCATACGTAACTTATAAATTTAAATTAAAACTGTTAATGCCATATTAATAATGACTTTAGATTTGAAAAAAATTATATCCTGCAGCGATTATTTAAAAAAAAGACTGTCTGGTATGATTGACTGTGTTCGTATGTACTCATGATTAATATAAATATTTTTAAAATCTATTTCGAAAACAGTATTTACCATGTTTTGTCTTTTATTTATTTTATATTTTGAAGTAGAGGATACTTTATGTCTATAGCAAAAGATACATAATTAATAAAATAAACATCTTCAGTTGAGCAACCTTTCATGAACAACAGATTTTGTAAAAATTAGCATAGTTTGACAAAAATTATATTTAGATATTATGGCGAGACATTCTTTATAAATAAAACTACTGGATGTATGTATATAGAAGCAATATTAGCTTAACGAAAGGATGATTACTAAAATTTTGAATGTAAATTTTAATAGAGACTGGTTGATTATATTAAACAATTAATATTAATGTAACCCCTTTCCGCAATAATTTTCATATTCTGTATGCATATTTCGATAACTAAATTGTTATTATTAATTGTTTAACTAAAATGTTCTTTTTCTTCTTTCTCTTTTAAAATTTATAAACATGTTACTAAGTTAATCTAATTTATTAAAAACGAATTGTCATATAGAAGGATAATTTGACGGCAAGAAACACGAAATAGGAGAAATGAGTTAGGATATTAAGTTTTTAGTATTTTTGTTTGGAAATATTCTTCTTTAACTTTAATACAGTTGACTCAATGGTGTCCAAGTGACTTAATGACTATTTTTTAATGATCTTTCTCAAGATTAAAAGTACTGCTCCATTGCTGCAATAAGTTCTTCATGGCTGAAACTTTTCTTCGATAAAGACAGCTTGTGTCTGGAGAATAAATAGAAGTTACTTGGAACTATGTCTGGCGAACAGAGTGGATGACACCACCATAAATTTTGTACGAACAACTCGATTAGTGTGGAAAAGTACGTTATCAGGATGGAAGAGAACTCTCTTGTGGGCTTCTAGATCGTTTTCTTTCAGAGAGTGCTTTCTTTAGTTTACCTAATACAGCGCTTTAGGGGTTACCATGATGTGTTCATTGTTGGATTGTGTTCATTGTTGGATTGTGTTTCGAATTCAGAAACATGTGGTCAAACAAGGTT
Organism: Dermolepida albohirtum; assembly: GCA_031893035.1. NCBI lineage: Eukaryota > Metazoa > Arthropoda > Insecta > Coleoptera > Scarabaeidae > Dermolepida > Dermolepida albohirtum. Next base: position 316,236 of record JAVIWB010002669.1, read on the forward strand.
TCATTAACCATAACAAATTTCCAGGGAAACTCAACTGAGTTTTACCAAACAGTTTAAAATTATGGCTGGGCTATTGCATTTTTCATTTTTTTTTATAACAGTTCAGGATTCGTGGAACCCTTCTTACTTATATTTTCAACATGGCCAGTTCTATGTCTAGATTATGATGTTTGTATTCAATAAATATGCTGGACGATCTTCTCGATATTATTTCTCTGGTCATTTAAAATAATACTATTAATTTTATTGATCATATTTGGAATAGAGGTTTTTGCACATAATCTTTGATGTTAATATCGACATGTTTAACTGTAACCCCGCGACAAACCTTGGAATAAGCGTCTCGACAACTAAATATTGAATTCTACTGATCAAATTGTCAGTTTATGAATTTAAATGTTTTGATTAACACACTTCACACTCTTTAAACTTTCAAGTTAAATATCAGAAACGAATCAATCCTACTACCATAGAAAAAATAACGGGATTAGAAGGTAATTCCAAGTTCCAGAAAATGGTGTTAGTATCAACTCTCTTCGTACATATGGTCATCCTTTTAAGACTAATTTCATACTAGTTGGCATTTTGTCTTTGTTTATAGCTTCTTAGGTAATTTGCAATACAGAAAACAATTCCAAATCTAATAATATTTAGATTGTAACAAATCGTTATTAAATAAGTTTTGACTTTAATTCAATTAAGTTTTGACTTTAATTCAAAGATTAGTAATTAATATCATCCGCTCAAATTCATTATTGTATAGGAATGTAACATTATGCAGGTACTTCATAAACTTTATTTTAAAAAATAATTGCTAGTTAAATGTCTTTCATTATTCAGCAGTTTCCCAAAGTATTCTTATTATCGTTCTATTATCACAGTAATAATTCTCCTTGTGTCGTTGAACGAAAAATCAAATCGTGGTTAATTTTCTTATTCATTTGCTGTTCTTCTGCATAAAATTTTCTCGATATTTTTCGCTGTTTCTTTCAAACCTTTTTCATTATATCTTCCTTTCTTCTCCCTTAGAATTTCCTTACACTTCCTCTTTTTGCTTTAATAATTGCAGTATAATTCTCTTGAATCCTTTTTAACTAGTTCATTTGAACTCTTTTCCGCCGGTATTTCCTTGCATTTGTGTCCTTTCTTTTCGTTTGTTTCCGCTTATACATTTTACGATTAATATTCCACTTCTTGACTAACTGTGTTTTGTTTAGTCTTCTTTATTCATTAATTGTCTAATTTGGGTTTTCTATCTGTTTCTTTTATTTCTTTAATGTAAAAAATTTATTTTTATAATATTGTAATATTTATATAGAAAGACATGTTAATATCTAAATATATTTTTAACAAAATACACATAATTTAATTCTCTTTGTGTTATTGAAGAAAAGTGTTTGCTGATTATGTGTGTAACTCACAGAACTATAATAATATTAAAACATTTTTACCTAAATCGTTTCCTGTTTTTGTCGGAATTTAGGTTCTTATTGTAGGCGAGATGAGATAAAGTTATCCTAAAGTTGCAATTCTTATAATGAACGCTAATTAATTATTTTTTTATTCTATTCGGCTTTTATTATTTCCAGTTGGTTTCGCAGGAAAGACGACTCAGCACGAATGCTTCCAGGACAATGGCAGCTATGTCTCTGGGATTTATTGTACTGGTTACGCCGTGGACAATCCAGGAAGTAGTGGCCGCCTGTACGGGCTCAAGGGCGCCACCTCCCTTAGATTTTCTAGCGACGTGGCTAGCGCTTAGTAATAGTTTTTGGAACCCGTTTCTGTATTGGTTACTTAACAATCACTTTAGAAGAATTAGTAGAGAACTACTATTTAGCAAAGTAAGTATTTTCAATGTATAACTTAATAAATTATTTTTTTGTCTCTGCACATACTGCCTAAAATAACTTGATTTTAGAGTCACATCGAAAGCTGTAAAACAAAATTACCGATTGTTATTTTGTGCCAGGAAAAGTTCATGTTTCAATAATGGATAATATTCGAATGTTACGAATATCATCAAAATGACTGCGGAAATCAAATAATAATTCAATTTTAAAATTTCAGCGTATATTTTTACTCTACGTAGACACCAATATACATTATTTTTCGAAAATTAGATGTCAGCTCCTTTTAAACAGACACTAAAATACTTGCAAAGCAATGGAAGTTACGTTTTCTTTCGAGCCAATTGTTCTGTCTGGATTTTTCTCATTTCGTCCTGAAGTTGACGTATGCGTCTGGTGCTCTTTGCAAATTAAATCAAGAGAGACAGATGAATAGAAGTAAAGAACTAATAAGAAATATAAATTGCAAATCCGTTAATTCGCCATAACCAGAAAAAGTATTCTATTCGCATTATATGCATTTAATTGATTTAGAGTTGAACTAAATTGAATCATCAATATTTAATTGTCAAGTTAGAATGCTTTATTTACTTCTAGTACTTATATAGAAGTGCTGTAACAATCAATTGTATATTCTTAAACAAATCATATTCTATATAAATGAATCAAGTAAAACATAAAGCTGAATAATAAATAAATAATTACTGAAATTAATATAGTACTTTATGTTATATTCACACGAAGGCGAGATGGTTTCATTTATAGCTATATATTAATTTATTATTATTATTTAATTATATTATAATAGTTTACTATAGTCAGATTTAAAGAGCGTCTCATTGGCTCAACCAACCGTATATATCGGAAGAAACATAAAGGCGAATCCAAAAAAGGAAAGATTGAAGGTTGTTATGAAGACGATTACATAAAATGTTTCTAGCTTTTAGAGAAACCTGCAATCTCCCAGGGCGTTAATGTTGGAAGTACTAGTGGTAACCTATAGTTTAATTCCGTAAGTTCAAGCGAGTTTTAGGATGAACTTGTAAAACAGTACCTAATTATCCAAGGATTAGGCCAACAAGCCAGTACATATGGCTTAGTTTGAGTCCTAGTTGCTTGCGTTTAATAAATAGGCTTCTTCATGTCAGGCATGGGTCCAAATGTATGCCGAGATATTTAGCATATCCCACTATGGTGGTTCATTCGGTTTGATGCACCATGGTTTTAACCATTACTGAATTTTATTTAGGCTCACTTGAAGTCTTCTTGAGGCTGGCTCTAAATAAGTGTGAGATGCCACAATAGCAATGTCGCCAGTATATATAGTCGTATTAGTAGTTCTTGTTATTGATAGCTCTGCTATATATAAGAGATATAATATCGGCCCAAGCACGTTTCTCTGGATAACGCCTGAATGTATAATATATAAGTCGGTATACACACAACCATGCCAAACTAGAAAGTGTTTGCCTATTAAGTATGATTTAAGTAATTGATAGTGGGGATGAGGAAAGATCTTTAATATGATTTTGTAAGTCTGTGCCATACCTTATCAAATACTTGAGATATGTCAATGAAAGCTGTAGAGTAGTATATTTTGCCATTTAGATCTTTATTAATTTGGTTTTTTAGGCTATGTATTTGCTTTATTGTTCCGTGTAATTTCTTACAGACTTTGGATAACATTGGCAATAAGCTTATAGACCTTATCTTTTGTTTTTTCCCTTGTTTAATAATCATAATAATTTGTCGGCAGTGTAGTATTGAGAGTGAGGTTATAAGCTTAGAGTATTTTTCAGATAACTTTGATTCAGTATGATTTCTTTAACTTATTTAGTTGTGAAGCTAGGGTGGGGCAACTCCATCTGGAATGGCGTGTATAGAAAGTCAGTCATTTTCTTTCCCTCATCAATAGGCAATTCTGAAGGGAAGGGTTTGAATATATTGTCTAGGTGTTTTGAGAAAGCTACGGCTTTTCTTACCCAAGTATTGTCTCTATTTTTGATTATAGCATTGTGTTTTTGTGGTCTCAAAAGTCTTTTCGTTGGTCTCCATAGACAATAATCCCTGGCTTCTGTTAGTGTGAGACTACATAAATGTTATTGAAACTAAAATTTGAATTTTATGTAGAAGAACGTGATATGGAAAAAGGATGTCATTGGCATTTTTATTTTGGTTTAGAAATATTTGATTTTGATTCCTATTTTCGTTAAAAAATTTAAAGTTGCTGTTACTTTTGACTTTACGAAACGAATCCCTTAAGTTTCATTAAAATACTATTGTCCCTAAATTGCAGTTTTAGACACAAACAACTCATATCTAAAAATTTGAATTTGAAGAATCTGTTTCGCGCATACAAAGCATGATTAACAAAGTTTCTGTGGATTTATATATACCGTATTTCAAATAAAATAAAGAAAAGGTTAGGAATAACTTAGCTCAACTATTGACCTAAAATTTTCTATCTTGAAAACAGCGTAGTGCGAGGGGTTGGTATTTTATCTCGAAAACCATTAAGGCGCTCCTTATCTTTTTCAACTTTCGGTTGAAGTTTTTAGAAATATTTAATAACTTCGTAAACGAGATACGAAATTACAAGAGTTAAACGCTTGATAATTTACACTCTTCAACGGGAAAGTTAAACATCTAACTAATTGCATAAAAACTAGGGGTAATAATTTTCTTTAAGTTTCGTGGCAAAACTTGCTTGATACTATTAATAAATACGCTGGAAATGTGTTTTCACATATTTTTTATTTCATGTAAAAACTCTGAAATTTTAAGTGTTTCATTGCTTTTCCAATTTATAATTGTATTTTTCTATGGATCTATGATTGCTACTATTCTTAAAGCATAACGCTTCAGATCTGATGCTGGATTGGTAATTTAAAATGAATGTAAGGAATATATATTATATTACTAATTAGATATTGACTAGATACATTTAGGAAACTTAAAACGAAATATTTGAAGAAATTCTTTTTATGATATTTATACATAAAATAAGCATATTCTGTATAGTTCCCACTTTTGTGATTTAAAAGCGAGGATTTCTGTTTGTCTTTTAGACAATTACAAATCTTTCATTAGGTCATTGCTATTTCATTACGTAGTTAAGTTTGGCTTTTTTGCTTGAGACAGTTCCAATGCTTGACAATTCTCATCTTCTTACTACATATCACCATGTCCTACTCATAGAGTTCCTAAACAGGAAAAGCGTATTTATGAAGCGTACATATGTTCTAATTGCCAATAGTAAGTTTGATTAAATAGTTTTTGATTTTGAATAAGTCAGAATGTTTTCTGCCGTAAAATCACAATCTAGTAAAGGATACGATTGTTCGTTGTTGTCAAATATATGGCACTTAATAACCACCCCTGCTCTACCTCTGCTAACCTCTTAAATTTGTCTCTTAGGCTTCTACGGTCGTTGCTCATAATTATTTATCTTGGTTTCCGGGTTGGAAGAGACACATTCAGGGCTTAACTGCAGCTACTACTGCCGTTGCAGTGCGACGAACGCCATCAGTAGCAGCACTCTATTCCTAAAGATGTCTCATCTAAATGAAGACGAAACGTAATAGAATACTAATGTGTTCCAACTCGGAACCTAAGGTGAAGTAACTATAGCCTTCCAAAGTTACGCATAATATAGACAACATATACCAAGATAATTGGACGAGAAGTGGGGCTTCGAAATGAAAAGAATGACTTAACGCCATAAGTTTTTTATTATTTTGCAATACATCCCACTTCAACTTCGATGCACTTGAACCAACGATATTGATGTATTATTATACCATTTTTTAATAAATTTTCTCAAGAGACAAATGAAAATATAGGTTCTTCATCGGACCGAAATTTTCCAACACGATTTGCTTTTCTATAATGCAGGTCGTTCATTCACGAAGGAAAGTCAGTATCTCAATGTCGTAAAGAAATTTCAAATTAGCGGATTGCTCTACCATAGATGCAATATCCATTTCGAACAAAGGCCACGGCCTAACTGCGCAACAGGCAACCTTGACGATCACGGCAATAGAGAGTACATTTTCACTTCGACGTTTTCACAGTTTGCATGTGGAACTATCAATTCTGCCTTTTTATAGTCACATCGTATATAATATGTTCTAATTATTTCATAACATTAAAATCTAATATAAATAAAGTTAATACTTACGCTGTTAGTAACTATTGTAAAGTCACATCATAATAATAATAATATACTAATATACCTATAATATTTAGCGTCAGGACATTTGCTTACGATCTAACGCTTATGGACTTCTTTCCTTGGAGTTACGTTAAGAGCAAAGTATACGCTAATAAGCCTGTAACGATTCTTGACCTTAAACAATATATTACGCGTCATTGGCGAAAACCAGTCAGATTTATGTGTGAAAGTCATGGAGAATTTTGTCAAGTGATTGACCTTTTGCAATAAAGGCCAACGTGGACGGTGTAGGTTTCCATATATAATGCGTCATTGTTATAATATGTAAAACAAATACAAAATATTCCAAACGATTTTCATTTCATTGAAATAACAAAATAATCATTTTTTATTGAAATACCTTCTATAATATATAAATCATATAAACAACTGCAATAATGACATAAAACTATGGTACGTGTTGACCTACCCATCGATTGTGTAGAAAGCATTCTCAATAGGGAATTCCTAACAGTATGATTAAACATTAATGTATACTCGGTGCCCCTAATGTTGCTTGGAATTCCATGTACTGTAAAACCCGGTTATAGAGTATTAGTATATAGAGTAAGGATCGTTGAATATACAAATTCGTCAACCTATCGGAAATACAAAGATTTTTTTTCAAATATACACCAGATCCTTATATATAGATCGTAGCAAACATTGAAATTGCATGAAAATAAAATTGCAAACAAGCCAACCATAGGCCGTCTTGTTTCCATACCAAAATGATGCAAATAATACATTTCTTAGACATATATAAATACTTGCTTCAAATTTTATTCTCTTCTCAATATATGAGGTAAAATGGTATACGTCAATTAATAACGCACATTTAGTAAATCCTAAATTGAGAGAGTTAGTTTCAACGTTTGGAGCACATAAAATAACTAACTCAATTTACTACAGAATGTAATCTTCGAATGATAACATCCAGAATATATCCCAAAAGTTTAGCATTGCTAAATTCGTACGATATATCAGGTTGATGGATAAGTTCGTATTCACACGATATTAAAATAATTTGGACACATGCCATACAATTTTTTCTCGAGACACTCTCATCTTTGAAACCAAAAGCTTTTGATCTCAAGATGCTCTCATCTTAGAAATCCAAAACTTTTAGTTTCTAGTATGAGAAGGTAATTTTGATGGCGCTTGTGGTTGATTAACTTAATCACTGAAGGTTAGTATATAACCCCTTTCCACATTAATTTTCGAATACGTACTATTGAAAGCCAAAACGCATAGAGTGTTCGTTTTGGCTTTCAACAGTACGGATCGTGTGCGGAATTCGTTTCGTACAGGTATTTTGACGAAGTTTTCCAGGTGCGACACTGTTTAATTATCTGCTGATGGTGACAACTTAATGTAGAAAAGAGTTATATATTAATCTTCAGTGATCTAGTATGAGAGTGTTTTTCAATTTGAGAACTTGTGCAAAGATTCATTGACAAGACAAAATTTAATGTCAAGTGACGGAAACGAGCGTTTCTAACATCTTTTTTTTTGGATTCAGCAGAGGAGCTAATGCGCCGGAAGCCACTAAAATCATTTGTATCTTTACGGAGATGAAAATAAGTGCAAATCTTTTGTAACAGATTAGCGTTTAAATGATACAACTTGATCCACTAGAGGAAGCGATCAAGCATTTTATTTATTTTATTCGGAATCACCGCAATAGACGTATCATCGGCAACCATTACAACAGGGCAAAGAAAATCTTTAAAGACTGACGCATCTATAAAATAATTTTCGATGAATATGAGTAAAACGTCCTAAAAGACAAAGTAATTACTTATTTAGATCTGTTATAACGACTTACCTCAGAAGTTACCTTGAACCAATGATTATTCAAATATTTAATTAAAATTGAAAGTTTGAGTCAACGATAGGTAAAGGAATATTTAATGTAATTATTATAGTTAACTTTAACGTTATAATAACAAATTTCAATTTTAAGTTCACAGATCTTTTATTTGTACACAATTACCATAGAAACTTCATAGATTTTACGTACTCACGAAGGTTTGAATTCCCGTAACCTAAAATAATTTTATTAACCGAGTTTGATACTCGCATAATTAATAACAAACTTTAATATTGAACCTATCAAACAAACTTGCTTAATATTGAGTAAACTGAATAATCAGTTTTAAATAAATTTATTGATCGTTCATCTTCACCTTGTTTGTTGTATTTCGTTAAGGATATTGTAAGATGGTGTAATTAATAAGACAAATAAATATATATTTCGTGTTTACTATTAACTAACGATTCGGTGTAGATTTAGAAATAAAATATCATCCGAGACGGCTTTTGAACATCTTGGCTCAGTTAAACAAATACTAAAGGAAATATTACTAAGGTGGCAGCAACATGTTAAGCTATATTTCGTGTGGATGCCTCTGAGTATAAGTATTAGATATGTACGCTAGTAATTTTAGAGAGTTTAAATAAAATGAATTTTAAACGTCACTGATCAAATTAATGTTAACTATTAAGCATTTTCCTCATATAGACTTCAGAAAGCCAAATCAGTTCGTGTTTAAATATTTAAATGTAAAATCAAAGCTCGAATTTTGAATTTGAAAATCTTTTGCCTACAAACCAAATTATCAGAGTTAAACCTTCACTCAATGACGTTTTATATAAATAACCTCAAATATATCGTTCGAAATATTGTCCATTTTGAATATATTTTCCATTTTTGACATTTTTTCATGCTGACTGATATACATTTCCATTTTCAATCGTAATCCAGAAAAGTGTTTTAAAATTAACTTTATATATAAAATATAATTTGGCATGAAATGCATTTCCAATATTGTCCCAGTTATAAAACTCTATAATACTACGTACTCTGTATTTCGATCAGGATAGGAAAAAATTCTGCTCATGAGCACAATTTTATTTAATGCGTTCGTTTTAAAATTTGTGTTCACGAGTTTTATCATTTAACTCGCGAGCACAAACTCAACTCGTGAGCAGAGTAGGAAAAAATTCTGCTCGCGAGCACAATTTTATTTAATTCGTTCGTTTTAAAATTTGTCCTCGCGAGTTTTATTATTTAACTCGAGAGCACAAACTCAACTCGTAAGAATAGTTCTTTTTAAATATAACTCGCTCGAACTGAATTCGTTCGTTCGCGAGTTTAATTCGAGCACTCTCCGTACTCTGATTGCGATTCAAATAAAAGTGAAAGAAGTTGACATAACTATCACATTTGGAATATTATTTGTCTTAGTTTTTGTATAGAGAACTTAAATATGTTTCACATTTTTAGGAATTTGATATCCATATTTCCATATATTTTTATTCTAACATATTATGCGCATATAACATATTTCTAATGCTATATATTGTTTCAGTTTTTCTGTAGGAAATCCGAACCAAAATCCCAACACTGTTGCAGTAGTAGTAGTTCGGGACAGATTCACCAACAAGGTTGTGATTTTGAAGGTCTCTCCGAAAAGTATTGGGGTGAAATTCTCGAACGAACTTTGTCTTCTAATTCACTGCAAGCCCTACAAAGACCTTGCCATCATCCTAGAATGGAGAAGTGCAATGGCCTTCAAGAAATGAAAGTCTTCGATACAGCAGTGCCGGATTTATGAAAATTGGATAAGACTACGCAGACTTTTGATATGGCCACTTCCGATTGCATGGGAAGTTCTGGCGAAACGGCCATCGTGTCCAAATAAAAGCCTGCGTCAGTCTATCGGATGTCTTTTCGAAACTGCGTTTCCTTCCTTCGAGTAACATGTTCGATACTTATACGAAGATGTACATAAATATAAGCAGCTAATATAGCTATGAAGACAAACGTTCACATTCTTTATATACATAGACGTTTATAAACTTTATAGACAGAACAAGATAATTGTTTGATGTAGAGTTCAATGTTAAGAATAATAATTATAATTAAAGAAATCAAAGAAATCTTTAAAAAAGAAAATGGGCTCTAATTTTTGTTCCCAATATTTAGCACTTAATTTTTCCAAGACAAACAAGTTCTTTATGTTAAAAATAGTTTTCCATGGGATATATGTTATATAAAAATGGTATTTTTTATTAATCTAATAAAGCTTAATTAAAAAATTTTACAGTTAAATATGAATATTGTATGAATATTCAACAAAATCTGTTGAAATTTTAAGAAACCAATGGTTTACGAGATATAGTTATTCGGCTACTGCTCCGACGATTTCATTTCGACGTCGGGGGTACTCCAAGGGCTAAATTTAGATCTTTTACTATTTATACTTTTTCTTAATGATTTGCTTTGTCAGGCTGATTGTGTTTGCTGACAATATAAACATTTATTTGGAAATTTTCTCTACCAACGATGCTGGTAAACTTCAACAAAGTTTTAATTTATTAGCTGAAAAATGTTTGTACGGTACAAATGCGCTTTATCGTTAAAAATCAACTGAAGTGTAGCTTCCCAGACCTTCCGCAAGAATATGCTGCAAAGAACTTCCCAGTTTCCATAGTTGAATTTACGACGAATTGTTGAACCCAAACATAGGTTGACGGAATCTCTCAAAAGGAAATGTTTTTCCTTAATACACATATCAAGTACAGGTAATGGACACCTTATATTGCAGATCATCTGTAAGAGTTCGCCATCAAGAATTTCTCCCAATTCTTAGTTGTCGGCCATAGCGATGAATGGATAAGATTTAACAGAATTTTTTTTACATCAATGTTTTCAGTCAATCGAGGGCGATTACTCCCATGACTTTTTATGTCAGTTAATTCTGTCTCCTCAAATTTCTTGACTAGCCTCACAACTGTTGTCGCAGTCGACGCATTACAATGCTCAAGAATCGTATATAGTCTTCAAAATCAGTACGCTCTGCTCAACTGTATACTGCTCCATGAAGTAAAGCAATAAAAATATACAAATAATCAAGCGTATCTAACCACAATAAAAACAAATGACGGAAATAATAAGAACAGTGTCGTCAACCCAACAACAAAAAATGATTCGCAATTAACAACTTCATTTGGACTATAGTTATACATATTTTCTTTGAATAAATTCATCTATTTTACAAAAAATATGCTTATTAACGTGTCTACGTATTGTGGTTATACAAATTATAGGACACGGATGTAACATAAAGCGCGTAAATGTAATAGGTTTAATGGTACACATAATGAGCACCGCACGTTACTTTATTTTATCTATTGGACATCATTTTGAACGCTTCAGAACTTTTTTTTCATCCGTTAAAATGTTTTTTTACACAAAAAATAGTTAAGCATATTCTAGGGTGAACTATTCATTCACAAAATTACAATTTTCTTTTTGAATTTTCGGGTTGAGAACCTTTTTTGTAAGTTTCAATAATGAAGAAATGCACGACCAACTAATTACATTCTTTTAGCAAACAAAAAATTCGTATCCAAGAAAGGCTAATGCTTTTCCCTGATCAAACACTTGCATAAGTTATTTCCTTGTGGAGAGACTACTTATAGACTTTGGTATATGAAAAGCCTTTGCAGTCTTAAATACAGAATTTATTTCAGATAGTAGCTAAAACTAGTTATAACATTCAGACACACTGTAAAATTTGCATGGGTAATTATAGTTATGTAATTGAGCAATACTATGGAATTAACACTTGTTACTTCTAGTGAACATGAAACATTCCATTATGTGATTATAATGCAGTCCGTGGCTTTGTTTGACTTGTACCTATTCAGTGTACATTGACTTACAGAAGATCTCTATTTTAATTAACAGAAAGTTAGCTAACTAAAATATGATAATCGTTTTACTAAGGACAAATATCTAAAACAATAGCATTATGCAAGACTAAACAACATTCATCGAGAGATTAAAAAAAGAATATGACTGTTAAAAACAAGAAATATGCACTATTATATAATGTACCCAATTAATTTTAAGAAATAAATAAAAGCATTACGAAGTTGACAAAACATGAAATCCCAACAACTCAGACATGCATTTGTCTTTCGAAACTGTAAATAGACTAATAAATAATATGCATATTTCGTAACATTTACCTGAAGAAATGGATAAGTTACAATTGAAATAAAAAGAACAATGTCACAAGTTTTTTAAAATAATTAATAGTTAGATATGTCTATTAATGTCTGCAAACAAAATAACCATTTTCAATAAAGTACATCTAGATTAAAAATTGTTAAAATTCTATATTGTAAAAAATATAATCTGAAGTCTACATTTTTAAAAATACTTTTTCCTGGAACAAGGCCACAATAATTTTAGATGGAATTGAGACATGTGAAATGTAATTGTTATTTATGTTAGTTGAAGTTTAAATATATACAGATGATAATTGAATTAGAGCCACTTTGGCTTTCCAAGACATTTCTAATATGAAATACTTTGTATTTGAATATATTTCATATTTATATATGTATTGGTTGTTCAAAAAAGATCTACTTCTGGAAAATACAATAATTATACTATTGTGTAAAGCCATTTTTTAATGTTGTCCTGATTTAGATCAGGTATTTGCGCACCCTTATAACGAGAGTAATAGAATGTGCGTGAATCTGTGAATATTTAATTTTAATTTATCTTTGTACCAAGTTTACTTTGGATTTAAGACGTAGTTTGATTTTGTGAGTGAAATTGCGAGTTTAGAATTACATTCAGTATGAGAAAGAAAAGGTATTAGTAGGGGTGAAAAAATTAAATAGAGACATTATCAAAAACAATTCTGTATTCAAATCGAAAAATCATCGAAAAATTATAAAAAGTGCAATTTGTTCGGTAATGCACCATACCGATCAAATTGCCGAATTAAATAAAGAAAATTTGTAGTCAGCAAGATTTATTATAAACACAGTAGTCAAAAATCGGCAAGCATAAACTAGGGAGCTGCTAGATAAACTACGACGATATATTGGGTTGGCAACTAAGTACTTTCGGTTTTGTAGTATAAAATAAAACACTTTTTTTTTAAACAAAGAACAGTTTTTAATCAATTATATATATTCCATTTTGCCCAATGATCTTTTGCCATCTTTCTTTCAGCTGCATGATTCCGCGCTCATAAAATTTCTGGTCCTTATCAGCAAAAAACTGAACCAGGTGAGAGTGAAGGTCATCGTCATTTGTGACAGTTTTACCATTCAAAGAATTCTGCAAACTTCGAGATAAATGGCAATCAGATGATGCTAGATCAGGGCTGTATGGGGGATGTGGCATCACTTACTAGCCAAGCTCCAATAGTTGCCCACGAGTTGCCAAAGATGTGTGAGGCCTTGCATTATCTTGGTGGAAACTACACCTTTCCGATTTGATAATTCTGGCCGTTTTTCTTTGATTGCTTCATCCAGTTTTATTAATTGTTGACAGTAAACATCAGAATTGATCGTTTGGTTCCTTGAAAGCAGCTCAAAAAACACAACACCTTTGTAATTCCGCCAAACTGACAGCATGATCTTTTTTGGATGCAATTCAGCTTTCGATGTGGTTTGAGTTGGTTTATCGTGTTTGCTCCATGATCATTTTCGAACTATGTTACTGTACAGGACCCATTTTTCATCACCAGTGATGACTCTTTTTAAGAAAGGGTCGGTTTCATTTCGTCTAAGGTGCATATCGCAAAAGTTGATTCTTTGTGTTAAATAAATTTCTTTCAATTCGTGAGGTACCCAAATATAAAGCTTCTTAACTAGCCCAAGACATTTTAAATGTTTTTCAATTGTTGTGTGCGATACATGTAGCCTCTCCGCAACCTCTCGAACAGTTATATGACGATCCTCTTCAATTATGACTTTGATTTGGTCATCATCAACTTGAGTAGGCCGACTAGAACGTTGCTCATCTTTGAGGGAAAAATCTCCAGAACGGAATTTTTTATACCAATTCTGACACGTGCGCTCTGTTATGCAATTAGCACCATAAACTTCACATATCTTTTTGTGAGTCGCAGCAGCTTTCTTTCCTTTACGGAAATAAAATAGTAAAATATGTCGAAAATGTTCGTTTCTGCACTCCAATTAACCCACAACTAATAGCTTTAATAAAAATCACGCACTACTTGTTTCTGAAGTTACGTCAATGTGACTAATATCACGCAACAAACGATAAAGTACAGCACTAACATACGTTATACAAAAAATAAAGCAACGCTCTCTATCAGTAAAAACCGAAAGTACTTAGTTGCCAACCCAATAATATAAACATATATGTGCGCATATTACCATCACGATTATTCGCCGTAGAAATCAAGTGTCACAAACCAGCCAAGATTGACAAAAAAGTAAGGAAAATACATTGGCCGTGGACCAAAATGCACCCAAAATTTACGATTGAAGATTGGAGAAAGGTAAATAAAGACAAATTTTGTCATTAATTAATTATTTCGTTCAATTCAATTCTTGCTAGGCTCGTTCCCTTTGCGATAGGTAATCTTTAGCGATGAATCGCGGCTTAAACGATGATAGAAAGTGCTCAGTTCATCACATAAAGGCCCAACAAACGTTAGAGTAACGAACTATGGAGAAAAAAATTAACCACCCCCCAAGCACCATAATTCAGTCACCTACATATAACGGGTACTTGTATCGGACATTTGTTTTTTGTAGAGAGGACAATGAATCAAATACAGAAGATATAGAAAAGCACTTTTGCCCTTCCTGGACTCTCTACATGAAGAAAGACCACATCTACCTTTAAGCAGGATGGGGCGCTGTGCTATATAACGAAATCAATCTGGAATTTGTTTGAAGCACACAGTATACATCTTTTGCATCGGAAATGTATGGAGTGTCGAAAAACATCACATACAGATGTCTCAATCCAATAATGAAAACTCTATAAGAAATAATTCGTATAAATTGGCAAGAAAATCCAAGGCTATAAGGAGTAGTAAAAATTATTATTATTTGTAGCGCGCCAGGAAGAATTAAAGCTCTTGTCAGTGCCAAAGGTGCCATAAAATGTTAAATGAAAAATGTTTTATAAGGAATGATACACATTTTATAGTGAAAATATCTGTACACACTCTTTCTACTTCAAGTAAGCTTCGAACAAATAACAAAATCACAAGGTGGTTCTAATTCAATTACTGGGGACTGTAATTAGGTATATTATCAATATATATTTTTTATTTTTTATGTTTACTCTTGGGCAATAAAGATTATTATTATTATTATTACCTGTTGATAGATATTGGAGATTTAACATATTTCCTTTGTTTTCATAAAAAAAGATATCCTCTTAATCTCTATAAAATATTCTGTAAATATTGTTTAAATCTGACATTGAAAAGCAGATTATTTGTAAAGTTAATACGGTGAGTTTGTTTCTTTTATTTTTAAGACATCTTAAAATAAAATTTATTGTTTCTAAAATGCTGTTGAATTTATTTAAATGCTAAGTGTTTTTAATATTATAATTCTAGTGACCTACAACACATAGTAGATTATATGTATACGCGAGGCTAAACAAGGGCAAAAATTACTGACCACAACCGCAAACGTCTATATAGAAGACAAATTTATCTTTTGTTATGTATTGTTTCTCTGTCGCTATTTCTCATTGTGTTTTGACAAGAAAAATGTCTTGAGGTGGATATCAAGGTCAAGGTGTATCAAGGTCGTCTTCACTATTGAAAATATAAAACGTTTTGGTTGCTTAAACTTTTATTTAAAATATGAAATTAGATTTAAGTAAATGATTTCAAAACCTTTCAGATACAAGCCACTAAACTATTTTTTTTGTTAAAACTAAATTAACCTTATCTGACATTCCAGGATAATGATTAAAATACTTTTCAATTTTAGTTTTCTTCCTCGATTTTGCATCTACATTTACAAAATGTTTGTTCACAAAAATGGAAATATGTCGCATATATTTATACGCTTCTATAATATGAAACCAGAAAATTTTAACCGGTTTTTATATCGTACACATAATGTAGAAATTCCTGCTCTCCAGTGAGCCTCAACTTCATGATCTCATGACTACCGGAAATGCGCCTTACCTTTTGATTACCGAGAACGGTGATATTTAGGTTTACTAACATGCCATAAATTACACTATGGAAACTGATATTAGAGACCGTTCTCCGTGGTTGAAGGGTAAGGTACATGCCCGGTAAGCATGAGATTGTGAGTTCGAATTCACCAGAGTACAGTAAATTTTTCAAAAATTTCTGCTTTATGTATACCATCTAAATAACGGCAAAAATTAGAATAGAAATATGTCATCTTAACATTATGGATTACTAACATAAAGATACGCAATCAAATTTTATTGCTACCAGATCATACACACTACATACAGGCCGAACGCCCGTCTTTGAGTATAAGTGGCTCAATTTCTCTTCTAATTCGATTGACGCGGTTTGTTCTCCTTATTTTACCTCCTTTTACAATTTCTGATGAGTCTTTGCTTACTAAACATCGTCCCCTATTACCTTATGTCCTATATCTCTCTCTTGCAACTGTTTACTCCTTTGCATGTCTTTTGCATCACCTCCACATGGCCTGGTTTCTACTGGCCATGTCATTTTCCTTATAAAATGTTCTCTGAGTATGCTCAAACCATCTAACTCTTCGGGTTTTCATAAACTTAACAATGTCTTTTCCGCTTTGAAAATCTGTGATCGCATAGTTAAGAAGGAGTCTCTCTTCGTCCCTCTCTGTGAAGTGCTATGTATGTTATTACCTGTCATATCGTCGCTCTGTATATTTTGGTTTTGGTTGTTTTGTTGAGGTTTCTGTCTATGAACACTCTTTATCTTCAGTAGGTCTTATTTCCAGTTCGATTCTTTCGTTAATTTCAAATATTATGCTTTCTAATTATGTAAGGAGATTTATATATCAACCCTTTTCATTAATTATGTGTTACATACATCCAACAAGGTTTTATAAACGAATTTATAATTTTGGCCATTTGTTTTCAAACTCGATAAATCTTCGCATGACATTAGTCTTCGAGTCATGTTTTTCACTTCATTAATTAATACTGATATTTATGGTATTCAGCGTAATTCATGAAAAGTAGTATTCGGTTGTGATTGGATGGTCAAACAAATAATTGCTTGTCCATCGTAACTTATGGATATTCAAAGTTGACTGAGTTGACACCGTCTATTTCCTATTGTGGAATCTAAAGAGAATTCCTTTATATCTGCAGTTTTCTTGTTATTACTACGAACATTTTGCAATGTTCCTAATACCACTTGCTTTTAGATATTTCTAATCAAAATAGAACATCTGGTCTAAAGCTATCAAAGTTTCCATTATCAACAATTTTTATTGCCTAGAAATTGTCTCAAGAAGTACTATCAATTTCCAATGTAAAAAATAGGGAATTCTACCAACAAATGTTTACGTTGCCATCATATATACTTTTGACGTATGTACTTAGAAAGATAAAGACAAATTTCTTACGCATTTTTACATTTTTTTTAAATCATATAGGAAAAGAATTAAAATACTTATGTCCTTTGGAGCACAGTATATAACATGAATAATTTAAAGTATTTGTATAACCTGTTTGATACTGTTTTTGTATCTCATAACTCATTTCGCACGTAGCAATTATAAATATAATATAATACACTTTTCAAATATAAAATGAAATAAATAAATCTTTAGCTTTTGATCAGCACAATAATACACTAAATTGAGTGAATTAAGATGACGTCAATAGAAAAAAGTATATCCAGTAACTTTGTAATTTGTTTTCGAACAAAACAAAATCTAATAATTGGTTGCATATTATTAATTCATACATTCCTCTAACCGAATGAATGAAAATTAACAGATTCAGTTTTTTATTGTTGATAATAGAATTGACCGTATTGTAAATGTTTATTCACTAGGTGCAATGTTTTAATAATGAGAGTCAAGTAGAGTTTGTTTACATACGAAAAATGATGTTTCATCCAGCTGCCACACACACTATCAAATTCGAGGCTGCTAAATCTATACAAATTAATTCAAAATGAACCCTTTGCAGTAATAGGTTTTCAATTTTAATTATGATTTCAACAACTAAGTTGTTATCTAGAAATAATTATACTAGGTACACCAGCACAAACATTACACAAATAATACTGAGAATGAAACTCTAGTTGTCGAAATAATTATACAAAATTAAAAACTGTATTATCGTTAAAAGCTTTACCTTTAATTAACTTTTATAATAGTAGTTTTGCACTAAACGTACTTTTAAGTTTTGTAAGGAATTTTATTTGGAAAGATGTTACTTTATACAACTGTATTGTCGATATTAATCCATTAAATTACATTACAATTGTAAGCAATAATTTAATTTTTTTAATGAAATAATATAAATAATAAATAAATATAATAGAAATACACCAAAAAATATAAATATTATATCTGCTTCTGGGCTTCCGAGCTGGAACCGCGTCACTTGTATATCTGCGGACGTTTCGTACCCATTTGTATGGGACATCTTTAGGACTGAACTACTGCACTGAAACTGCACTGGAACGTCGGCAGATATAAAGGGTTTTCTAATAAGGACTTGACAACCTTTTTTCACAATAAAATGCAGACTATTTGAGATATTTCGAAAACTTTATTATCGGGTTGAAGTACACTCAAAACATTTATGAATGGAACTCGACTTCGTTCATATGGCCACCGCGGGCACGTTTGCAGCGGTCGATTCGTTGGACCCAATTTTCGATGACTCGGCCACACAATTCGGCCGAAACGGCTGCTATTTCGCGTTAAATGTTGGTTCTGAGCTCTTCCAACGTTGTCGGCTTGTTGGCATAGACCCATGACTTGACGTAGCCCCAAAGAAAAACGTCTAGAGGCGTTAAATCGCACAAACGAGGCGGCCAATCGACTGGTCCATTTCTTGAGATAACACGCTCATCAAACTTACTCTTCAATAAATCGATTGTAACGTGTGCTGTGTGGCTTGTGGCACCGTCCTGCTGAAACCACATGTTGTCCAAGTCCATATCTTCCAATTCGGGCCAAAAATGATCGATAATCATAGCGCGATAACGATTACCATTCACAGTAACGTGACGATCATTATCGTCGACGAAAAAATATGGCCCTATGACGCCGCCGGCATGCAAACCGCACCAAACAGTTATTTTTTGTGGATGAAGTGGTGTTTCATGAAGCACATGTAGATTTTCACCCGACCAATAACGCATATTTTGCTTATCGACGAACCCGTTGAGCCAAAAATGAGCTTCGTCACTGAAAATGATTTTGCGATGAAATTGATCATCTTGGCGCATCTTTTCCAGAGCCCAATCGGAGAACGTACGTCGCTTCAAATGGTCCATCGGCTTCAATTCTTGAGTCAGCTTGATCTTATATGGGTGTAAACCAAGATCCTTACGCAAAATTCGCCATAAAGTGGTCTGGGTGATGCCCAACTCTTGAGAACGCCGTGAAATGGACTGATTCAACGACAGCGATATTTTCGACACTTCGACCAACCCGTTGTCTCACTGGCACGGCGACATCACACAACGAATATGTAGACTCAAATTTTTGCACTAAACTTGTTACTGCCTGTCTACTAGGGCGAGAATTACGACCGAAAATCGGAGTTAACCCTCTTAAAGTAGCGGTCACCGACTCCGAATTTCTGTAGCAAATTTTTATAATTTTCAGACGTTGTTCATTCGTGTACTTTACTATGATGAAAATGTTAAGTTTACTGAATAAATTGACAGTAACAGTTCGATGATTAGTGAAAGGATGCGTTCACAAATTGAATTAAAATTTGTCAAGTCCCTGCTGGAAAGCCCTTTACAAGTGACGCGGTTCCAACCCGGAAGCCCAGAAGCAGATAGCATAGACCACGACTATATTCTTTTTTGTATATTTTTCTGTATTTTATATTACTTTTAAGATACCTATTAATTAAAACCAGCAGTTAGTGAACTGTTCGAAAGCTACGTACTATAATTTGTAAAATTAGTATCGAAACTGTATTCTAAATAATAAAGTAACGTTGATGATGCATATAAGGCCAATATCCAACTACAACGTAACTCAAAAGCTGAATTAGAATTGCGAAAGCATTTGGAATAGTTCACAAGCAGGTTCCGAACTTGAAGTGTATGAGCCTTTAGAGAATTACTTGTGGAGAACAAATTATATATTATTATGAATAGTAAGTCATATTTTTTATTAATTACTTAAGGTTGATAAATGATGGTTGATATTTGTGCGCGTACAGATCGTGTACGAAATTTGTTTCGTGCGAGTTTTTGTTGTAGTTTTCCAGGTGCGACGCTGCTTAAATATCTGCTAATAATGACAAGTTAGTTGTCGGAATACGTATACAGAATACGAAAGTTAATGAAAGTGAAAAGGGGTTATATATCAACCTTAAGTGATTAAGTTAATCAACCACAGGGTCCATCAAAATTAGCTTACCAGCAAGAATCATAGTTCTACTCTTTATACCAGTTCAACAGTTGATTGAGAATGTTCCTTGCTGTTTTAACAGCGATACTTTCGTACGAGATTTGAAAAATTTTGGCATAGTCATTCAACGTTTTCCAAAATATTTTGGCAAGTAAAAAATTTTTTTCAGCGAATTGATGAAAGCTGAGATTATATTTCTAACAATAAATATTCTTGTGTGATAAGTTAAATAATATACATATCGCTTAGTTAGGTTTAGTCAAGTATCAAATCAAAAGAGGAGTCAAACCTTGAAAATATGCTTAAATAAAAATTTAGGCTTATGTAATAAATATTAATAAATCAATTAACCGTGAATATTTATTGTTATCTCATGTTTCATCAATATGAAATTAATGAAAGAATAGAAAAGTACATTTATTATATGTTACGGATTAATATTGTTGAGACGAATTATTCTCAAAATCATATAGGATAATGTTAAATTTTTCCAACACTAATTTAATGCAAATATGTTGCAAATGTGTTTGGTTAATTCTTTACTTTATATCCAATTATCAGTTTCGTTAAACATACATAGAATGCAAATACGTTCTACAGTATCTCAGTATTTGATTTGCAAAAAAATCTTGAATCAGTATCAAGTAAATATACTGTGACAAAACGGCAAACTACGTAATAATATACATAACAGTAACCCAAGTAACTATATTTGCAATTTGACCAACTTTTAAACCAACTCTACAGTGCCAAACTGCTTTCCACTCTTGAAATTACCTAAGATTAGATATTGCAGAATATATACTTGCTTTTAGCTGCTTCAAAGTCTTGCTGTTATTACGTTGTTTAATTTTTCTGAGCTTTTTAAGTCGGTATGAACAGAATAACGATGGAATCAATTTACTTTTATAAATAAAATAGTTGCTAACATTATAAGTAATATGGCACATAATTTTAGTTCTATTAAAATAATTTTGTAGAAGCATTTTATGAAGTAATTTATGCCAGTTTTCTGTGAAATATTTCTCTCTACTAAATTGGTTAATCAATTGTGTCGTTCTTCGACGAAACTCTTAAGGGAAGCTTGGTTTAGACAATAATTAGTCTATTTTTCTTTCTGATACAAATTAGGCGTCACTCCAAATAGTTTATTAAATAAATAAAAATTAAATTAAGTAACACATGCCAAATTGAATGGTCTTGACAAAAAAACAGTTTTTAATATTAAAAGTAAAATCTAGTACGCACTTTATTTTTGTGCGGATTTTGCAATGGTCCCAGGTGTGACAGTATGATTAATTATTTGCTGATAATGACAAATTAGTTGTCGAAACGCGAATACAGAATAGAAAAATTATTGTAGAAAGGGGTTATATTAACTTTAATTGATTAATTTAATTAACCAGTCTCTATTAAAATTTACTACGAAGTCTATGTGTGCAGTGCACATGAAATGCAAATATAGTTTTTAAATAAAAGACTTTGCGAAAAAGTAAGGTGTTTATTTTATTTCAAATTAAGCGAAATTCTGTTTTAGTTACTCAATAATTTAGATGTTATATCGACGGCTTTAATACTTAATGGCTCTGTAATCAACTATCAAATTGTTCCGAAAGAATCGAAAAATAAATCTTTAATTACTCACTATTACAATTTATTTTTGCAAATCGAATACAGTAATATTAATGACGTTATTAGATAAAAAATCCACGAAACTATATAAAATATATATCTCGACTATATGTATGTTCCATTAATGGCAAAAGATATACATACATTAATATTTACAACAAGCCCAAATTCTTGTAATTAGTACTAATGTGAGTTAATACAACAACCAATTAAATATTCGTAATTTTCCTAGAAAACATTAATGTTAAGAATTATTCTCTATACTAAATACATGTAAGTGATTAAATATATAAAAGGTATGTAAATATAAAAACGTTTCGTTTGTTAACTCACATTAGTATTTAATGTTTAAATTTTATGTGTGATAAATTTGTGATTTCTTACTTTTCTTATGTAATAAAGTAAATACTATAAAATAGAAACTAATAAAAGTGTACCTAGATTTGTTAATTTGTTATTTATTTTGTAAATATATAATTATTATAAAGCTCTATGATTATTTCACTGTATGATGATATTTATAAAATTATTTTATTTACTTATTATTATTTTGCATTTACCAAACAGAAGTTATGTCTACTTGTAAATGACACTAAATGGACATATATCGAATTAACAATTACAGAAAACAACCATTACTATTTATCGTTTTTATTAATTTTAATTTGCCGATATTGTATAATTTTATAGACAAAAATGGTACTATTTACATACTTGTTCGCAATAGCTGTGGATACAGTTTTCTGTAACCTTAAGTAGAATTTTTAAGTTTATGGAAATATTTCAGCAATAATAATAATATAAAGAGATGCCTCATCTCTCTCATTTTCCCCCTTTTTTCTCTCTGATTATAATGATTAGTTTCGCCATTATGTTTCTCCTCGACCAATACTTTAAGGTCTGCGTGGTTATTTCATCGTAAAATTATGGTGGTTTTGTATCTTGGACAATTAACTCTCCGTGATGGAAGGTTATTACTGTAAGTAACTGCTGTTATTGCAGTCAACTTTGGTTCTAACTTAGCCCGAAGAGGTGGTGGATCATCTTCAATGGGTTCAAGATTCCACCAAAACTGTTTCGACTAATATTTAACTTTAAAATATGATGAAGTCTCGGCCCTATACACTGTAATCATTCGTTTATGTTTTTTTTTTTGAAAAATTCTTTTGTTAAAAATTTGAAGACAAAGGTGTGCTTATTCTTTTCCTATCACTAGCAAATACATAACCTCAAAATCCTAAGACATTTTTGACATGAAGGGAACTTGAATATTTTTCTACTTCTCAACATCATCATATTTAGCTTCAATGCATTTGTGCCACTTATTTTGCGCCACTTTATTCAATCAGTAAAAGATAATTTCTATTGGCCTTCAAAATAGAAATAAATCTTCCCTTTCGATTGGTTATAGTCTACAAAATAATGCCCTCTAAGGTGTTTCTTAAAATTTCTAAATAAAGGGTCTGACGAAAACAAATGCAGGTAATATTGAGGATGGCTCAACTCGGAATAGATTAGACGACTGCTGCCTTATGAATTCGCACATTGTCATGGGCAAGGAAGACTTCTTTATGATGTAAACATGGAGGATTTTAGTCAATAATCGTATGTAAGTTCGTTGACGAATTACTGTACGTAACTCCTGTTATTGCAGTCAACTTTGGTTCTAGCTTAGCCCGAAGAGGTGGTGGATCATCTGCAATGGGTTCAAGATTCCATCAAAACTGTTTCGACTAAAATTTAACTTTAAAATATGATGAAGTCTGAACCCTGTACACTGTAATCATTCGTTTGTGTTTTTTTTTTTGGAGAAATTCAATTCTTTTGTCAAAAATTTGATGACGCAGATGTTCTAATTTCAGAAAACTAATTTTTTGTTGCAAAACACTTTGAACTGAAGTTAAAATTGCCATACAAGTGGAAAAATGATGATATTATGGAACGATACCGGGAAAATAGTTTTTTCTATCATGGATAGATATGTTTTGCTCTAGTAAAAAGTATAGGAAGCTACATAAGCTTGTATATGTAGATAATTCTGTAAGTACACTTATTTAATGAAAATAAAACTTCTGGTTTGCACCCAAGTACAGTTGCTGTTCGAATCACTACTGCTAATATGTGAGAGAGACGAATTCGTTAACTTAAATTGTAGTAAGAGTTCAAAATCATAGTATTTAGGTTTCTATTTTTTGAGTTGCGAGTGTATAGACACCTTTTGTCGAAATTGTAAATTCTCGTAATATTATCTGCTTCTGGGCTTCCGGACTGGAACCGCGTCACCTGTATATTTGCCGACGTTTCGTACCCATTTATACGGGACATCTTCAGGGCTTAACTACTGCACTGAAACTCGTAATATTGTTTGAAATGTTAACTTCTAGTACGAATATATAAACGATATTGTATAATTTTTTCATGGATAAGATATATGGAAATTAGGTAAACTTAACCATTGACAATATTGATAAGCGAATTCAATCTGCCAATAGCATATTCCATGCGATTTAAAAAGCCTTTTCTGCAAAAGAAATATATAAAAGTGCAAAGCTATCCTTGCGCAAAATGTTATACATACTAGTGTTATTTCAGATAAAAAATTGTCAGGTATTGAACATTCCAGGAAGGAATGGTACACGCCGTAAAATAAATACTATGGAAAAATCGTAGAACTTTTAGAAATTGGTTGAAGCACCTCAGTAATCGACATTTTGCAGACGATAGTAGACAGGATTGTTGCCCATTTTGAAGACCAGCAGAAATAATTTTTTCTGATCGAATAAAGTCGTTGCAGTACAGGTGGAACAAGTGCGTTGAAATTAAGGAAATTACGTTGAAAAATAAAATTATTAAAGAAATCCTAGTTTTGTTTCATTGTTCAGTACAAAACTTTTCTAGATCCCCTCGTTCATTAATAAAATCAGAAAGCTTATTTTGTAAAACCTTTAAAAAGGTAACAATACAAATGAAAGCTTGTCGATTATATATACATATACACATATAGTTATATATATATATATATATATATATATATATATGTATATATATATAGTATATGAACACTTTGATAACCTCTGCTCTTGTAATTTGTGGCATCGAAGATTTCGGTTCTCGTTTTAACACCTTTAGGCTAATGGAAACCTTTCTTTCTGTGAATACTCAGTTACCTGAATGTTGTGAACTATTTTTTAAAAAAACTTTCTTAATGTATACGAGTAGTAATTTTCAGTTCCTTTCTATTTCAATACTTGATGAAATAAGAGATGTAAATATATCTCCACGTCGGTGAAAGTTTTTGTGTATTCTTTGAAGTATGCTAACGTAATTCATAAATATTTACCATTACATTTTACGTAAAATAAAAGGTAAACGTTTATATTCAATAGTGTTTATGATAATATTTTGTGTTCAAGTGAGAATAGATTTTAATAATGAATTTTAATAAATCAAAAAGAAATCGTATATTTAAATAGATGTATTTTGTAGACACCATGTTAGTATGTCCAATTATCTAGCAAAACACATTATAAATTACAAGCAAATGACGGTTGAGTATATATATATATATATATATATATATATATATATATATATATATATACATTGTATCCACATAACCTGCAAAGTAAAGATAAATAATTCACAATTCAGATATCATTTCATAGTCAATGGTGAACCCATGTAACTCTCATAAGTCTAGCTTGATTTAATCTAAAGGAAAACCTACTTTGGAGAAAATGAGGTTCTATTTTAAAAATGTGTCCCGACTGGAAGCGTTCTATTCATGCGTATATATATATTTCAAAATTCTGATAAAACTTGATATAAGAACCGAAAGTGGTTGATTTTCTGCACATCGTAAAATCTCGTTTTATGTGTGATATACAGTATCTCGCATAATCAAGAAATATTGTAAATCGTTCTAATCTATAGTTAGCTTAATTAAAATAAACAGTTACTTGCGAGTGCGCTAATTTCGCCTCAAAAAATGATCATTTTTAACACTTAACTTAATATTGTACTTACTTTTTATATAATTGCACACTTGCATTTTATTATTTTAATTTTAAAAGTTGTGGTACGAGGGCGAGTCAGTAATTCGTAAACCTATAAATATCGTAATTGTTTCTCGACTTGGTAATCCTTCAAAGCATAACGGTCAAAATTTGCGTTAATTTTAATTGTAAGGGCGCTTGCTATTTCAATAGAAAGTTAACTGTTTTTCACATACTTTGCAACATTGAATAAGTAAAGTAAATGACATCAAAGCTAAGCTGAAATCTGTTTATGGGAACTAATCTTCCTCCACTGTAACCACATATCGTTTAACACGTCAGTTTAAACGTAGCTAGGCCAGCTTAATTGATAAACAACACAGTGGACGCCCTAAAGACATGTCTACTCCAGAAATTATTAGAAAAGTACATGATATAGTGCTAGATGATTATCGAATAAAATTATGCGAACTAGCAGAGACTCTGCACATTTCATGTTTTGCATAATGAGTATATACCAAAAGATCATGTGCAAAATGAATAACGCATTAGTTAACTGTGAATCGCTAACTCAAACGAGAATGAGTTCTAACCTTCAATTTAGTGACGATATGATATGATCTAAAACACTTTTGGCGATTAATAGTAACGGTCTGTGAAACATGGATATACCATTACATATCCAAAATAAAACAATAATCAATACAATGGACTAAGGCTGCACGAGTGCCCCGAGGAAGGTAAAGACCGAGAAACGAACTTTATTTTTCAATATAATGTACCTTCTGTATTACATATTTGTTCCAATTCTTAGAAGCCTTGTGAATGCCACTAATAAAAATTCTAATCTAAATTCCTATGCTGCTAAATTTACACCATTTCACCTACCAATTTCTTGGATATGGAGGCTTGCTTAAAGGGTCTAAAAAAATTGTAATTGCAAAATGATATCTGAACTATATAACAAATCACTCTTTCAATCTTTGCAGTTCAAGAGTTCTGTATGTTAAACTGGAAAATTGGACATTAAATTGATGCCTTTACAATAGTAAAGATCGGTTTATTCTGATAGAGTATCTGACGTTCGAAAGGCAATTTTACCATGGGCATACCAGAAGACCAGTAGCTACATCCGTATTTGCTGACGAAAAGATTCTGAATTTTTTTTGGAAGTAGAGTTCTCTCTCTAATCTGCCTGCAAATTTAACAAGCATTTGCGAGCTTCGTTAAACAAAACTTGCACCAATCAAATATGAAACTTCTTGAGGGAGATTCTTCACTAAATTATGGTTACAGCCCACGATAAGTATAGGCATCTTTCTCAATTTATGCACATATGAATTCAATATTATCCGATGCACTGAAGCAGTGCAACAACGATAACAGTAGCAGCGGTTCAGCTCTGAAGATGTCCCATATAGGAGAAGATGAAACGTTGGCACCAGAAGTACTGAGGTGCGGGTTCAACCCGGAAACCAAGATGAAATAATCAAAAATATCCTTTTTTGCACTGCGTATACGCAATTGTTAAGTATCTTACAGATTTAATTCAATTTAAAATGGTTATATTTTTCAAACAATTGTGGAGGGACTAATACAAATTTAGATGCGGTTTAGTAATCTTTAAATCATAATACATCTCGTATTTGTTTTTGAATTAAGTTATATAAGCTAATAACACCACACCTTTATTTTTTATTAGAATTTCATGATTTATTTAAACTTCAAAATGTAGCATTCACTTTATGGTCTTTGTGATATACGAAACAGAACTTCTTATGTAGGGTATATAACACAAAAGTTGAAATTGTGAAATCAAATTATAAAAATAACTTTAAACTTTGTTTTGTCTTTCACAGTCAAAGACAATGCATCTGAGGTCATGTATACATACATAATGTTTGCACATTAAAAACCTATTATTAAATAAATATTTGTTAAAAGTTTTTACCTGAGGTATCTCGGTAGACGGTTGCTTGTAGTTAACGTTCTCAGTTGTTAATTATTGAAAAATTTGGTATCTTGCCTATCTTTATTATGGCTGTTGTGATGTAATCAATTTGACCTTAATAATTATGTTATACAAAAATGTACGAGGTTTTTTAATATTGGCCTAATGTAAAATTGTTTTCTTCGAAAAATTTAATTCAAGGTCAGCCAGATTAAGTGATAACTGAAAGTCAGAAACAGAACTCCTTCAACACTAAATTATTGCTTACTAAACTTTTTTAATTATAAGGTATTACAAAAACAATACAAGCCTTGTATTTTTTGTTACTTAGATTTTTCCCCAGTAAATATTGGATAAATTTCTAAAACCGTTTAGGACTTTAAGTTACAGAACTTACATCTATTCAGTGAACAAACACGTCCTCTACTTTTCTTCACGGATTTTATCATGATATAGCTTTTACACGAATGAGTTTGTTCTTGAATAATATACGTTTCACTAGGATTCGTTCCACAGTGCACATCTTGGTTTTCAACGGTGCGGATCGCGTACGGAGTTTATATTTTTTCGTACAATTTTTTCGCCGTGTTTTACCAGGTGCGACACTTTGAAATTATCTGCTGATGATGACAACTTGGTTGTCGAAATGCGTATACAGAATTTACAAATAGTTAATTGTGGAAAGGGGTTATATATCAACCTTATTGATCAAATTCGTTCCACAGTTCTCAGAAAAAAAAATTTGAGCAAAGTTGTTTTACTATATTAATTTCAGATCAATTAGGTGGTTGGTATTGTGAAAAAGTTACTAAATTCATGAATGTTTTTTATTGGAAGCGAGAGCCTTCTATTGCTGATAAGTCTTCTAGAGCGAAGAATTTTGTAATAAATCTCATATATATTAACTTCGGACTTTTGGAACGATTAAAGCTTATTTTGTAGACAAAATATACGATTTGCTTTTGTTTGAAATGAAATTATTTAAAAATTTATGCTAGACGGGTCTTCCAATAGATACTTCCGAACTTTGATAGCTGATAGCGGCCACATTGCTGGAGCTGCATGTATCGAATTGGCTGTCATTTATTCAGTCTGTTTTGCCAAATCACCCTGGACGGATCCAGCGTTCAACAACATGTGCAAGAGATAAAATTGTTTTATCAAAATTGGTCTTCTGTTCGGACAACGTTCCGCACTCTTCGCCCATATTACGGTTGCCATAATCGTCCTACCCAAGGACTATTCGCAGTATGGTGGATAAATTTGAGTTCACTCGTTCAGTAAACAATCAATCAACACCCGTACGATGACGAAATACAAGATCTACCCAAAGCATTGCCCCTGTTCGTGAGAGTGTGCAGGAAAATCCGGGCCTTTCGCAGACCACAACATGGAATTTTTTGTCGCGACTTGGGCCTGCACCCTTACAAAACTTAACTAACCCAGAAGCTGAAGGTAAACGACCATTCAGCGAACACATGTCGTTGTGTTCGCTGAATGGGCCATGAACAGTTGGAAACTGTCCTTAATTTCCATCAAAACATCATCTTCAGCAATTAGACCCATCCAAGAGAGATCCAATGCATCCAGAAAAATTCATTGTTTGGTGTGCATTTTGGACTGGCGGCGTCATCGGTCCATCTTTCTTTGAGAACGTCGTTGGTCAAGCCATCGCCGTCAACGGCGCTATAGGTCGATGATTACCAACTGCTTTTGGCCTGAATTGGATGATTTGGACACCAACGACATGTGGTTCCAACAGGACGGCGCTGCGTGCCATACAGCTCATGCCACATTGGACATTCTGCACGAGCGATTTGAGGGCATAGTCATCTCACGTAGAGGTGATGTGAACTGGCCACCGAGATCGTACGATTTAATCCCGATAGACTTTTTCTTG
Organism: Dermolepida albohirtum; assembly: GCA_031893035.1. Classification (NCBI taxonomy): domain Eukaryota; kingdom Metazoa; phylum Arthropoda; class Insecta; order Coleoptera; family Scarabaeidae; genus Dermolepida; species Dermolepida albohirtum. The sequence continues at coordinate 346,180 of JAVIWB010002669.1, forward strand.
TGGGGTTTTCTTAAGTCGCAGGTCTATGCGAATAAGCCACAAACAACAGCGGCCCTCAAAGGCAACATAACCCATACCATCGGTTAAATTAATCCTGATTTATGCGCTAAAGTCATGGAAAATTGGACATTTCGTATGCGCGTCACCCAGCGAAGCCGCGGCGGACATTTCCACGATTCCATACATAATTGAATCGATAGGCCTTTCAAACGAATAAAAAATTTCGATATCTCACACACACTTTATTTTATTTAAATTTAAAGATAGGAAGCGCTTAATGAAAGACCCGTTATTATATCTCACATCTGAAATCCAACATAATATTTGCTATTCACAGTCAGACCTTCATATTTTACTACTTCCGTTGGTTATGCACGTATGATGTATGAATCTACATTGTCCAAAATAATTAAGGGACATTTCATAAAAATGATTTTAATATGTTTATGAACAAGTATCTCAACGTATTGTTGTATTTCAACTTGTTTACATTTTTAGTGTACGAAAAATACAGAAATACATATTCGAGTCTACAGAAGTTAAATTCTAACAATTTTCATACCAAAAAATAAGATTACTAATGTGTATGAATAGAGAAAAAATAATATTCAGCCATAATATTATGTTATCGATTTAGTGGAGTACCACCTTATAAAATATTTGTTCAACAAATAAATAATATAGTAAATGCATTATATTGGGTCTGGGAAAAAGTTCGTGGCGTTTTTCCCGATAGATGGCATTGGTTGCCGATAACTAAAGAACAACAAGTCACAGCGACACCACCGAGGGCTCGTTTTTTAGATAACCTTCCGAACGTTAGTTTGAGCGTAGAAACATTGTAATCGGTGCAGTGGTTGGAAAGTTATTCGCACTTGAAAATGGAGAAGAATAATGAGAAATTTCGCTATATTCTGCAATATTATTATGATAAGGGGAAGAACGCTGCGCAGGCTTGTAATAAAATTTGTGCTGTGTACGGTGAAGGTACTTTATCGAAATCTGTTGCGCGGAAATGGTTCGCTCGCTTTCGTTCTGGAAATTTCAATGTGAAAGATGAGTCACGCTCCGGTCGTCCAATCACTGAAAAATCTGATGAAATTCTTGAAAAAGTCCAACAAGATAAGCATATCAGCAGTGTCGATATTGGCATGGAGCTAGGCATTGACCACAAAACTGTTTTGAACCATTTACACAAAGCTGGTTACAAAAAAAAGCTTGACGTATGGGTTCCTCATGAGTTGAGCGTGAAAAACATGATGGACCGAATTAACATCTGCGATGCGCTGCTGAAACGGAATGAAATCGAGCCGTTTCTGAAACGTTTAATAACCGGAGATGAAAAATGGATTACGTACGATAATCGGAAGCGTAAAAGATCGTGGATAAAGGATGGTGAGCCGTCACAAGCGTTCGCTAAGCCAACATTGACGCCAAAAAAAGTGATGCTGTGTGTATGGTGGGACTGGAGGGGAATCGTCCACTACGAGCTACTTCCAACTGGTCAGACGATTGATTCTCAACTCTACTGTGCACAACTAGAGAGATTACGCCAGGCGATTGAAAGAAAACGGCCCGAATTGATTAATAGGAAAGGTGTTGTCTTCCATCATGACAACGCCCGACCACACACTTCTTTGATGACCCGTCAAAAATTGAGAGAGTTTGGTTGGGAAGTTTTGATGCACCCACCTTACAGTCCGGATATAGCACCCTCTGACTATCATCTGTTTCGATCTCTGCAGAACTCTCTCAACGGAATTAAGTTGGTTTCAAAAGAAGCCTGTGAAAACTACTTGATTCAGTTTTTCGACCAGAAACCACAGAAGTTTTTCACCGATGGGATCATGGATCTACCAAAAAAATGGCGAAACATTGTCGATAATAATGGAGCATATTCGGTTTAAATGAATTCGTCCACGCGCCATGCGGGGACCAGTTGAATTTTACTGAAAAAACGCCACGAACTTTTTCCCAGACCCAATATAATACCAATTGCGTTTTAAGTAAATCCATGTTTTGAGAAAAAACATTAGCGTGCATATAAAAGCAAATTGCTTTAATGGAAAAACAAACAAAATAAGAGAAATATCAATCTAACGTAAACAAATAAATCGGAATATATTTATTTGTGGCAACGACTTAATAAGCTTGAATAGAGGAGTTAATTGGTTAGGAAACGAATAAAAATAATGTATTTATTGAACGGTTACGAAGAAATTAAAATATCAAGGTGAACAAGCTCAAAAGTACGCCTTGTAATGGTACACGTAACATTTTGAAGAGATTTTAATTTTTTGTATGAATTTTTTTAATTTTATTAAGGTAAAGATGATACTTAATTGGTAACGAAAATTTATTATACTAATTCTCAGAATAAAGGTCTTAATTAATACAAATACATTGTAACGTTCATACAATTTTGTTTAAATTTATTTACGTGTATTTACCCTTAAGGTATTATTAAATTCGCAGAAAGGTTTTAATTATACATGGAATATGAATGTACTGTATTGTGGAAAAGCATTTATATTCGTTTTATTTATTTATATGATAGGTTTGTCCCATTTTTATATTATCCGTTTAATATCAAAAGAATAGTATAATAATTATTTATAATCCTGAAATTATTCTTTTTATGATGGATATTGAATCTACATGTATATTATCTCAGAATTATATTTGTATTTTCAATTATACAAAGGATGTAAATGTATAATATTGTCGCAATGCATGTATATTGGTTTTCATTATCGTATAGACGGTGTCTTCCCAGTTCGGGACTTCCCATTTCGTGATACGGCGAAATTTTACCTGCTTTGTTCCCATTTCATGATTCAACCCTTTTTGATTACTTCTAGCGTTCCCATTTGGTGACACCTATACCGGAGCATTGAGCGTATCAGGGATTAGACTAGATAATGGTTTAATTGTCATGTCCTTTTGCATTTTTAGGCTATATCTAAAAGTGTTTCTGACTTTATTATAGGGAAATCTAATGTTGGGTTGGGTTGGGTTTTTAATTGAAATAATTCTGTGATATTGTGTAAATATTTGACACATTTTCTTATTTAAAATTAGATTAACGTAAATAAAACAATTTTTGATCTCAAATGTGTAGTTGTTTTGTCTATGTTTATGATGTATAGCATTCCTTTAATATCGCGTCCCGAAATGGGAGACGCCGAAGGTATCATTTTAGGTAGTGTCACGAAATGGGAAATATTTATAAGAAGTCCCGAAGTGGGAAGTCACGAAGTGGTCATAAGCCGTATAGACTTTCCCATTCTTATATTGTCTGTTTAACTTTAAAAGAGTGTTTATTTTATATAATCCTGTATCTTTATATGGTTCCTTTATGTATGGTTTCTGTATCTATCATGTATATTGTCTCAGTTTATGATGTGCTCTTATAAGAAATGAACTAGGAGTACGGAAGAGAATAATTCCTTTGTCTATAGAGTGGTTAATAAAAATTTGTATTTATTAAAATATTATAGTTGAAGAATTTTAATAAAAAGACATGAGTTGAAGAGCTCGGTAAACATATCAGCCTAAGAGCTCAGAAACACATGAACCTAGGAACTCAGATAGAGCACATGAGTCTAAAAGATGAAGAAGAAATAAGTGCTTATACACATGAAACAATATAAGGTAAAGAAAATTTGTTCTTTATTATAATTTAGATTAAAGATCCTACTAAAGTGATTCTGATTATCATTGAACGTGTGAATACTTTATGATACTTTTGTGCTATTGTTTATATATGGGCACCCTTCTTTGTAATCCGAATCGCACTAAGAATTGTTATTTGATAGAGAGTAGGACCTTTACATTTATTT